>OY282558.1:342647097-343062530 GCA_958295665.1 Tipula vernalis | reverse complement strand
TCAATTAAACATTTTTAAACCTATATTTTGTTATATTCAAAACTATGTATAGTCAAAGTAAATTTTCAGAAATTTTTAGATTTATAGTAATGTAATAATTTATATACAAATTTATTTATTTTCTCGCGCTCTAGGCATCTCCAACTATTTTTCAGTTTAAAAATTAAAAAAAATGTTGATGAACTTGTTACATTGGTCTGCAATTTAATACCCCTGAAAGACTATGTAAGTAATTAGTGATTTTTCCAAATTAGCTATAGTGTAGCATGTTGAAGATTAGCTAATCTCGCTTTATTTGAGGATTAGTGCACTAATCTTTAAAAATTTGAAGTTTATCTCGTTTTATTGGGTTTTAGTGATGGTACAAGTGGCGCTACAATGCGAAATAATTCTTTCAACATTGCTGAAAGTGCAATCGGCGTGAGCTTACTGTAGAATTTATAAAATCAGTGACATCTTAAACAATTTGTCCTGAATAAATTTTGATTTTTATAAAAATGAAAATCTAGTGTGTTTTATTGTACGTATAAATGTTAGAAATTTTGAATTACAAACTAAGTCCAGCTGATTTACTAGCTATATTTCAGGGAATCACCATCATATTCACCCCTATTATGATTATCGAGTCGATCGACAATCGACACTACTCTGTGTTGCCTTTTCGTTTTTCATAATGTTAATAACAAAAGAAAATGAGGAAACGCAACAAAGAGTCGTGTCGATAAAAGGGGGTGATTATCACTACTTCATTAAATAAAATTTAATGAATTCTTGGATGTACTTGTATATACTTAAGGAACTTAATATAACTTGACATAATGTCATATTCTTTTGATTTCCAAAAAAAAAAAAAATCGATTCTTTTGTTTGCCAAAGAATATGAAAAAAAAATTGATCCATTTTGAAGATGTATTGGTGAAAATAATAATAAATAAAAACGCAACGTTACGTTTCCAGCGTTATGTTCATTTTACAGCATTTTACAATTATGAAATCTAAAGAACCGTCAAAAGATAGATAATGTGAATTATGTCGAATTCTTTGGGAAAAAAATAAATTGATTTTTTTTATATCTTTTTTGACAGTTTGACATTACATATTCTTTCGAAAAAAAAAAAATTGAATTTTTTTTGATCCGGAACATTTGTCACAAATCCGAATTTTTTGGTAGATTTAATCAAAATTTCATAAAAACATAGAAATGTGAACGTCAAAATTAGGTAAAATAAGACGCTCATTTCATAAATCATTTGTGGATATATTTTGATGGGAATAGTTGCGTTTTAATCTAAATTAACATTTTTTATCTTTTTACAGTAAAGAATTCATAATACAATATGTAAAATGCTGTAAAATGAGTAAACATAACCTCGCTTTTTTATTAATTTTTACGCCAATTCACATAAATCGATTTTTTTTTTTTTTGGAAACCGAAAGAATTTAACATTAGATTAAAACGCAACTATTCGCATCAAAATTTAACCACAAATGATTTATGAAAATAGCGTCTATTTTTGTTTATCTAATTTTGACGTTTACATTTCTGCCTGTTTGTGAATGAAAGAATTCAATGTTTGGAATTCGATTGGTTTTCAAAGGTTGGTAGCATTTTCAATTTTTTTGTGGTGAAATACATTTTTTTTCGCGAATAACATATTGGTATGTGGGTTTGTTTACATTTAGGATATGTAATAAACATTTTTTTATACTTTTAATTGTCAAATAAATAGTCAAAATAACAATAAATTTCACATAGCCAACCTATAGAACTAAAAAAAATGTGCTCTAGCGTACCCAACGTAAAGTAGGCAAACTAAACGATGAAATCGATTTTGAATTCCGTCAATTTAGAAGGAATTTGACGAATTCCTAATTTGAATTCATTATATAGCATTGGCAAATGAAATGTCACTGTTATAACCATCCCTTATTTCGCTTCGATGCATTTTCGATAGAATAACTGTAATCCTTTGTTAAAAGTATAAAATTTTAAAACAATTTAGTTGTAAGATTCCGTTACTCTGTCGAAAATCCACCGAAACGAAAAAAGTGCTGGTTATAACATGTCACTCCAGGGGGCCTATTCTCGAATTCCACATCCATTTTCCACATGTGGACATCTGTCAAAATTCATAAAAATTGAATTTTTTCGGTTCTAGGGGAATATTTCCGAATGGGTATAGGCATGTGGAAAAAATTCCCCATATAGGAAAATGTCCATGCCGCATGTGTTTTATATACGAATTACAATTTTCGAACGTTTTTGTGTGAACTTTGACAGATGTCCACATCCATTTTCCACATGTGGACATATGTCAAAGTTCACAAAAAAACGTTCGAAAATTGTAATTCATATATAAAACACATGCACACGCGGCTTTGACGTTTTCCTATATGGGGAATTTTTTCACATGCTTATACCCATTCGGAAATATTCCCTTAGTACCGAAAAAATTCAATTTTTATGAGTTTTGACAGATGTCCACATGTGGAAAATGGATGTGGAATTCGAGAATAGGCCCCCAGATTTGTTTAATTTTGTTTCTCGAAAGAATATGAAATGTCATTTTGTTGATCCAGATCAATTTTTTTTGATCCGAATTAATGTTTTCTCCCCCAAAGAATTCGATATAAAGGCACGAAATTTAATTTATTAGATACGATCTAGATTTAAAATTCTGATTTTTTGGAAAGGTTTTAAAAATATACAGATTTCTCAATGCAAAAATTTAGAAAAACAATTTAAAAAATTGAAAAGACAACGGATAAACATTTAAAAAGTACAATATTTAAAAGTACAACAGATTCGCTCCGGATAGCTGCTATCGAGAGCTGTCATGTTTCTACGCCTAAATTTATATTGACTCGCTATTTATTAGTAAACTTAACTTTTTTTGACATCAAACTATCATTTTTAATTCAATTGTTTAGCAAAAACTTCATATAAAAAATATTTGGCTCTACCTATTTATAAGGAGCGCTATAGGGAGCCATTTTTTATATGACGGCTCTCGATAGCAGCTATCCGGAGCGAATAAAAAAACGCAGCTATAATTTAGTGGCATCCAGATACAATTAACAGGCATTTGTTCCAAAGAACTAATAACAATTTATTTACATTATATAACATGCTATAATGAAACACAACAAAAATCAACATTTTATATAAAGTGCAGATTTTATACACATAATAAACTACCATACATAATACTCACCAAATGTGCAGACGCTTGTAAATTATTATTATATTATTTCGTCGTTTAAAAATTAGTTGAATCTCATAAACATAAACAACCTTTCACTAAAACTATTGACGTAATATAATAAATACTAAAAATCTAAAATTAATATAAAAACGTAAAATGTCTAAACATTTCGTAAATCGTAATCGTAAATTAAAAAACAAAATACCGAAAACAAAATAAAAAAACGAAATATAGTTGTACTATTTCAACTCATCATAATAACAAAAATTAATTAAAGTTTTTGTTTCATTTTCAAAAGGGTCGGCGAAAATGACACATTATATAATTACTATAGTAATTTTAGGAAAAGAAACTTTGCTAATTCTACAGTGGAACTTCTAAGCAATATGCTTAAACTAAATGATAAATGAGAATTATAATTTGAAGCCTGTCTCTGACCTAACGATAGTAATACCAAATTTTTATAATTCATTCTACTTTTTGTGTTTTGTTAATGTTTAACATTTCTTAAAACTTTTTTTTGTGATGTTGCCGATGTTTACATTTACACTTAATATAAACACCGATAATATCACAAGAACAGTTTTAAGAAATGTCAAAAACTAGCAAAACATAAAAGTAGAATGAGTAAAACAAAAAAATGTGTATTACTGTCGTGAGATCACACATTTTTAATTTCATGAGGCAGCCTTGAAACTCTCTTTCTAGTTCCCTTGTTTTTGTGTTTAAGATGGTGTTTATAAACGATCGATGATTAGCTTCTGTTAAGTACCCTTTCTATCATAAAAAGTGAAAAAAACAATAAATGTCAAGTGAAGTGAGAGGACGTGTTCAAGAAAATCAAATCAGAATCACAATGCTTATCTTTGAAAGATCAAGCTGGTAGAACAAAATTCTAAGGCATTATAGAGTGAACAGAGAAAATCTACCTGCTGTAGCAATAGGAAAAATCTCACGACTAGATTCGTAATTTTTTAATAAGTTATAGATAAGAAAAATACGTCTTTCAATTAACCAAAAAGCTTTATCATATTTATTTCATGTTTAAGAAGTATCATATTTATTTCATGATAATATATGGATTAGAGATAGAACTTCCGATTGTAAATTTATTGTTCTATGTCTAGTTTACTTTCACACTCATGTTGACGTTTGACTTATCAAAAAAGGTGCTGCCTCTGATAATTTATCCAATTATTTCATTTTTAAAATGAAATCTCAGCTAACCAAACCTTTAACATTATTATTTAATTTATCGTTCAATATGGGCGTAGTTCCTTCTCATTGGAAGAAAGCTTAATTAGTGCCAATATATAAGAAATCTGATGCTAGTAATTTGATAAATTACAGACCTATATCTATATTAAACAGTTTCAGCAAAGTTTTTGAGAAAATCGTAGATATATTGTATCGTCTTTAATTACGTTAAGCATTTAATTAACAAAACAATTAATTCATATGCTTAACTTTATTTTTACTAACGTTAATAAGGGCGTACAAGTAGACTGTATCCCACCGAACTTTAATTAGGAAATGTGGTAATATGGGTCTTTCCGGGCAAATTCTTAACTGGTTACAATCATATCTTTCGCGACGTAAACCACAGGCGAAATTCAATGGATTTTGCCACGAACCATTGTGGCTAAGTGTGGTGTGCCTCAGGGTTAGAATCTTGGCCCCCTTTTATTTCTTATTTTTTTCAACAATAAAATTACCAACCGTTTTGTCTACACGATACTTACTTTACGCTGGCGATCTAAAAATTTTCACCAATGTTAATGACGCTGCTGACTGTTTTCTAGACTTCAGTCTGATTTGCAAAATCTTTCAGTCTAGTCAAAGGCAAATAAATAAAAATTTAATATCGATAAATGTGTTGCGATTTCATATATATATATAGCCCAAAGTTAACCACACAAATTTTCCATACAACATTAATGATATTGTTTAAGTTAGGGTTTCGTAATCACTGATCTGGTTGTTATGTATATTTCATTCTAAACTTAAATTTTATCTCCGTATAGCGGCTGTCTGTGCAAAAGCACATACACTACTTGGGTTTATTTTTAGGCGTGGTAAAGAATTTCGTGATCTATATTTATAAAGTTAATTAAAAGCTTACCATGAATTTTTTTGAGGCTTAAATCCAGAGGGAACAGCGGAAATTTACCATCTTGTACATGCTTACATGAGACATAGATCTACTATATCGTAATGAAGGTTGATTGGTTTTATATACAGGCAGATAGATTCATACACTTTCGTACAGTTTTGTTTTATTAGATTATTATTGTTACTACTGTAACACACAGGTTTAATTAAATACACAAAAAAACGAATTCCCCTAACAATATTTCTAGAAAAGTTTTTCGCTCCACTCACGTCATTTACCAAATATAACCGCGAACCACTTAATAGCATTGATAAATTTTATGTTATTTACATAACACCCACCAAGGGCGGATTGACACCCAGGCAAACTATGCACGTGCCTAGGGCCCGTGAATTTTAGGGCTTATAATTTTCGTGCTGCGTTAGTTGGGTAGTCTTTAGCTTTTCAAATTCCCATATTGACCCATATTCTTGACTTCAATCGAAAAAGCCGCCCGTGACTTTAGTATATAATAATTTAAATTTTCAATTGAAATGATATATTTAACTAGAACAAAAAATCTTTGCGCTCAAAAGTTTGCAGTGTGTTTAGGATCGTTATCCTGTTGCAAAATAAATTAGACCAGCGTGTTTTTGAAGGAATAAGGGCTACATCCAAAAAAAAAAAAAAAAATTTTATACAAACCGTACTATTACGAAATAAATACAAAATAAAACCTACTATTTATGTAAGTATTAGTGTCGTGACCCAGTATAATCTTTATTAAAAATAGTTGAAAATCCCACGAACAGTTATAGAAATAGTAGGATTTGAATACATGTCTTGGTTCATTCGCTTATTAATTCTAAATATTCCGCGATAGGAAAATGCTTCTAAGGCATAATGTTTCCGCTTCCGCGGTTTATAGTCTGAATAGTGTATCAGGTATACCTTACCTTCCAACTCAACAAACTTACCTTCGATTCGTCGCTCCAGAGTACTTTTCTAAATCGCCAACGATTTGTGTAGGTGATGTTCTGCGAAATTTATCGTACTTGAGATGATATGACTCTTCCTGGCGGTCAAAAACCGTAATCCTGTGTTATCTTTTCGTTGTTTTTAGAGCTCATGTTTGAATATTTATTTCTAAGCTAAACTGCATAGGAACTTAGTTTATTGACTGTAATTAGAGATTGTGATCGGGAATACCTGTATAGAGAATTCGTGAGACTTTAAAATAATTGTTAAACCTCATTTTAGCCGTTATTAAATCAGATCGAAAAGCATAAACTTATTCAAATCAAAGTCGAAAAAATGAAGTTCTGTTAGGTGCTCATTTTTTCACTAGTCTTAGAGAGGGTAAAAGGCTGGCCTTCTCCATCAAATTTTTGGGGATAAAAATAAATGGACTCATCCATTTTGATACCAATTGAAAAGATATTACAGAAATTTCACAAACCTGATTTGTGTGCTGATAATCGCAGTTATTCCAATTTCCAACGTTTACCAAAATCCCGAATATTAAATGGTCGTTTGAAGTGCCGACGTATGCACCTATATTTATTATACACGGGAGTTTCCATTTCAGAACCGGAAAGCCCGAAAACGAAAACCTATTTTCAAATCTTCTCAGTTGTAAATTCTTGTGCAAGCCACGGTTTCATCAGCCAGGGAGCCTGGATGATTTGCATTCGTCGTTTACCTTTGTGGCCGGTCCTGAGAGAGTAAAGAGAGCGTTTTGACTACAAAACAATAGAGAATCATTTAGTCACTTTAGATATTTTGTGAATTTTGCAAGAGTATGCCAATGGAACAAATACTTGATATAATAATGGTTTTGTAAAAAAAAATGTACAGTTTTGAGGAGGCCCTGAAATGAAAGCTTGCCTAGGGCCGGGTTGCGCTTAATCCGTCACTTATCACGGTTTATATACTTGCATAGCAATAAAAATGTATTTGCTTCAATTTTGTATATAAAATAAAAACTACGGTTTATGTTGGTTATTAGGCACGAAATATGCCAATGCAAAAGTCCAAAAAAACTTAAAATTTGGACAATGACCGATGATGCAATCATAAACGCTCTATATAGCTATATTAGTACATAAGGATTACGAAGATCGTTATACATTTTTATACATATAGAAACAAGACAGTCGTTACAGTTCACGTCATTGGAGCACTGCAATTATATAAATTTACGTACTTTTGAGAAGGGGACTTCCTTAAAAGATGTCACGGTTTCTCATCAATTTAGATACAATTTGGGTTACGTTAAAGCTAGGAAAATTTTATTCAGCCTAATTTCCCAAAATCAATTTAAGTCGGCAAGGACCAAACTTCTTATAATCTTATCAAAAATACCCAGACAATTTGTTTGTTCAAAACCATTTTGCTCGCGAGATTTTGAAGGTGCTTGTGTCCAATAGGCAAAACAAAAAAAAATGTCCAACCATCTGTACTGTAAGTACGGCGTCCCGAGAGATCTGCTGTAATTAACAAGTCCTATTACCACGTTGAGTCGTAGTGGAATTATGTGTTGAGTTGTGGTTAAACGATGCGAGAGGTTCAGTTGAGAATTTATTTGAAGGTTGAGTCGAGTGTTAAGTAGGCGATTAGATTAAGTTCAGACCATTCACGCATATAGCTCAGCTTGAGCATTGAGTTCGGGGTAGGTTGAGTTTTCTAAGTCAAAAAGCCATACATATTTCCAAAAGAGGCCTCATCTCTCAGGGATAAAGTTCAGTAATGAACACAATTCGCGTAAATTCGTAAAACACATTAGCGGGAAATATAATTTCTAGCCTAGGTTCTTTCGGGACTGGAATATAAGGCTTCTTGGTTAACATCGGTAAACGATAGGGAACTCTTCGATACGAATTCACTTTATTCATACAAAAATTATGAAAATTAATGCCGTTCCACCTCCCCTTAATCTGGAAGTTAAATCAATCATTAAGAGAAGTTTTCTCAGCAAAGTGCCTATGACATGATTCATATAATAATATGCTAAGAATATTATTACCAGAACTTCATAAATTCATCTTTTGCTGGGTTTATACCACAGCTCAATTAGCAATGCTTAAAACAAATGACGATTTAAAATCAACACTAGTTTAACCAGCTAAAATAGTATTGCTATTCGTCATTGCTATACATTCTTCTGTCGTTTAAAGCATGGATGGGCTTCGGTTTAAACGCTGCAATGACTCCGTTTCAATATTCAAAGGTTTTCCATTAAAGTTCAAGGCATTGAACCAATCTTTTCGGAGTAAAATATAGTACATACTTTATCCGCCCCATCTCCCAATCCGAATTCAACCAGGATTAAGCCAAGATACTTCTTGAACTAAACTTGCAGAAGTTGATTTTCTCATCATTATGACCTAACCATTAGGCACTAGTCCAAAAAACTTCTCCGACCACTACTTTATCAAACCAATGAAGCAAGAAAAAAAAAATGAAAATGAAATCTCATACTATCAAGTTCATGGAACAATATAACTTTTCCCAATTCAGTTTTAGAAAATTGTTAAATTTTCACCAGTTACGGCAAAAAAGGCCTGAACTTAAACAAACTGGTTTAGAGACCAAACTCAAACAAATAAAACGCTGCATTAAATTTTGTATACAAAAAAATCATTTATTCATGTTGAACTACGATGCCTTAATCACTTTCGTCAAAAACTATATCATCATAAAAATCATCCTCTTCTACTCGCGGATTTTCCGACCATTCAACTTTTAAATAACGGGTATTTAATGGATCTGGCCCTGGATAATAGTGAATATCACTGTAAAGGATCAATTTTCTGCACTGGCTTGAAGCTAAATCATTTAGGCTCCTTATGATTGTACCTTGCAAACCATAACATTCTCGTATGGATAAATATTTTAAATTTTTAGCGTCATTTACAAACTTTAGTAGACCATTCTCAGAAACATTATTTGAACCGCCTATATCGAGATGTTCTAATGTCTCTTTAGATTTAAGCGAATTCAACGTAGCATTAGTAAAACAACACGCGGTTAAACGCTTGAGATTTGTAAAATTAATCAATTTATCCGTACGTACAGGACACACGTAAAATTGAATGCTTTCTAATTGATTTAGTTCAGCTAATTTTTGGTAGGCAAAATCATCTAAATCCTCACATAAAGTTAAATGTTTTAAACATTTTATTTCAGCGAGTTTTATTAAAGGAACTCCCCTTTCAACCTGGCGAAGTTCTAACTTTTCAATCCACAACAGTTTATCAACTATTAAATTGAACAAATCGTCACTACATAATGCCCAAATTTGAAGTGACTTTAAAAATGAATTATTTTTACAAATTTCAATCCATACATTAATTTCTAGTTGAATATAGCCTGTGCACAAACTATGCAATCCTTTAAATTTCGTAAACAATTGTTTGTTTAGCTTTTTGTCCCAACTTTCAAAATGCAAATTTTTTAGATTTGGTAAATTTGTAAGATGTGTTAAAATTTCACTGCTCTTCTGAATATCATCTGTCCCGCAGCACATCAGTTTCACAATTTCTAAATTTTTAAAATTAGCATATTGCGTAATTTCCAAGATAAAATTATCGGTAGTGTAAAAACCAATGTTTAACTCAGTTATATTGTAACAATACTTTATGATTAATTTAATCAGTGCCTCGGTTTTAATTGGATAATTAATGTGGTCCTTTCCTTGTAAATAGTTATAAGCGTAAAATGATTTTACGTATTTTGCAATTTTTTTTATTGTAATTTCCATTTTTAATTTGTCGATTAGATTCAATTTAGTATTATTTTTGGTGAACATTTTTACATCTAAATTCGTGTATTTCATATAAAATCTCTCAGCAATTTGATTGAACCGTTTACATGTTGATCCAATACTACACAAATCGTATAATGGAAGATAAGAAAATATCAAATAAAGGCAGTCATCATTTAATAATTGTACTAAAGTGTTTTGTTGGTCCATGATATTAGACTGGCGTAATGAATCTGATAAGTACTGTAAATAAAAACAAATATCATCTTCAATAATTGATTTCACTTAATCACATAATTCACTTTCTAAAAATAAGCTACAATTCGACAGATTATGAAGCAAGCGGTACTAACTTAAAAATCGAAAATTCCTGAGATACACAATTTAGTAATTCTGATAGTGGTAATGCAGCATTTCGTTGCTGGCGTAACCAAAACTGAAGGATATCATAATTACTAGCTGGAAAATTCAAGATATTTCATTAAATTCAAAACTAAACTCAAAGAAATTTTCAGACATTTTAAATTTTTATAGTAATGTAGTAATTCACATTTATTTATTTTCTCAGGCTCTAAGCATCGTAACTCTCTCATAGTTTGCTCTTCAGGTACATTATGTATACATTTATAGATATTTAGAAATTATGAATAATTATAAATTATCAAGTTTAAAAATTACATAAATTCAAGAATTTGATGTGACCACACATCTGAATAAGTCAAAAATTGATATTAACGAATATACGTAAATAGGGCTTTAATATTTTCATGGCTTAATACTTCAGATCTATTTTTAATGAATAGGGAATTTTAAGAGAAAAACTTAGTATTTCATTCAATAAAGTCAAACAGACATCAACTATAATTTACTTAAGAAACTGAGTAAGTAAAAAACACATAATTTAATTCATTAGAGACGATCAAGATTTCAAATTCTGCCCATATGGTGGCATGATTTAAAAAATACACAAATTTCCCAATGTTAAAATTTAAAGTTTTGAAAACAAGTCTCCCAATTTGAAGCTATTGCAAAACTTAAAAAGTAGCTCTCCAGTATACTTGAGTGACTCCTGATACCCTTAATAGACGTTCGTTCCAAGGAACTAATAACAATTTATTTACATTATATAACATAACGAACCAATAACTAAAATCAACGTTTATATCGAGTGCAAATTTTGTAAACATCATGAACCGCCATACATAACACTCACCAAATTTACAGATGTCTATAAATATCTGCCTTTTAAAAATAAGTTGAATCTTATAACAAACCTTTCACTTAAATAATTTAGTGATGCTAAAAACTCTAAACAATTCGTAAATGGTACATAATCGTAAATTAAAAACCAAATTAACCAAAAACAAAAAAAAATAAAAAAAAAAGAACGAAATTAAGTTGTACTGTTTCAACTCATAATAACAAACGTGAATTTAAAGCTTTGTTTCATTTTTAAAAGAATCGGCGAAAGTGGCAAGTACGTAAACGTAAAAAGTAAACACAAGATTTATTGTTGTACTCGAGGATGTTCTCCGTCTCATTCAATTGTCCTTTCTTCTACGAACCAAGTATGTATATATATATAGACGTCTCGTTTCGTTGTCGCAGTAATTTAAAGAAAACAAATTTTGTTAGTTTTACAGTAGAACTTCTAATCAATATGCTTAAATAAATTATAAATGACAAATTATGATTTGAAACTCTCTTTTTAGTGTTCATTTTGTGTTTTGAAGATCGTGTTTCTAACCGATCGATGTTTTGTTTTTGTTTGTGTTTACACGCTTTTAATCATTAAACATTATACAAGAGGAGTATTTTCAGTACAACCAAATGGCATACAAAATTTCAAAGCGATTTATTTTCTACTAATTTTGTGGATCTAGCGCTTGAAAGAGACAATATTATATAAATAAATGTATATTTTTACATATTTTCGCATTTTTGTTCAAAAAAATAAAGCAAAAGAACAATACAGTATAGGTAGCTATAATGACTAATAAACAAAATATTTGTATGGCTATTATTGATGTTGTAAAAAAAGGTTTTGGTTATTTTTCGATAACAATTTTTGTCTATGGATTTTCGAATATGATGATAGGCATTCTGAAATACACATCCATCCAAACAAATTACAAATTTTATACTCGTCCATACATTTTTGAAACCTGCTGCAACAATACGAAAACAATTATTTTGTTCAGATAGATGTTTAATGTTTTGTTTTCTCAAACGATCATTCATGTTTCTATTTTGATGTTAGATTGTTAGTATTATCTTTGTATCATGTGCAAGAAAAAAATACAAATTTAAAAAGACAATAAATATGATGACAATTTTGATGACTAATAAAAGGCTTATCATTTCTAAGAATGTATTTAAATAAATTGTTTGTGCTGTGTATACTTTACACTATTGTTGTGTTATTGTCATGTTACTGTATAAAACACACTCCCTTTATATGAATTGTGTCTAACTTAACTTTATGGCTTGTATAAGCAGCGTGTCATGGTACACACAGAATAAATACCCTTCTATGAAATAAAGATTAATAATTTTAAATGTAATATCGTGTATTATTTTATCGTATTGACGATTGGAGCATCACAGATTCCACCTAGAGGAAATTTTTTAAACTGAGGTAGCTGCTAATTTGACGTTCGAAAATGTTGTAAACAATTCCAATTTTGAACTGTAAACACAATTTTTACCTACCAGATTGATAATAATTGTAAATTATTCCAATTTTGGATTATAAAAACCATTTTTTATTACCGGATTGCAAAAATTTCTTTCGTCGCATTTATGAGAAATGTCATTTTGGCTGTTGCCTCATTTTAACTTTTTTCCTCGAGAGGCGCTTTCTCTACTTTTACAATCGTCAATAACAAAACATGGTGGCAGCGGAAAAATAAAAAAAAATTGAAACCAAGAATAAAATAAAAAAAATAAAAAAAAAAATAAATTAAAAGCACGCTGAGAGAAAGGAAATATAACCTCAAAGATGGTCAATGACAAGGAGGAAGTTTTAGTTATTAGCCTTCCGAATATAGGGGCTCCAGAGGGGTTCAATTTTACCAAACCGGAATTATGGCCGATTTGGAAAAAGCGATTCAACAGATACATGTCCGTGAGCGGAATGTTGTCGAAAGGGGACAAAGACCAGATTGATTTGTTCGTATACATAATGGGAGAAAAGAGTGAGGAAATATTAGTCCAGTTTAAGAAGTTGCCTGTCACACTTGCAGAGGCGTTGGATAGTTTTGATAGTTATTTCCGGCCCAAATCAAACATAATTTTCGAACGCTATAGGTTCAATAAAAGAATACAAGGGCAAGGAGAATCGATAGACGATTTTATCACGGATTTACATACGTTGGCAGAAAATTGCGAGTATGGACTTTTAAAGGAAGATCTTATAAGAGATCGCATCGTAGTCGGTATGTTAGATATTAAGGTCAGCGAAACAATGCAACTCAAATCAACGTTAACTTTGAAAGAGGCTGTTGATACTGCACGTCAGGTAGAATTGCAGCATAAACAAAACAACATAATTAGAGACAAATTGGGTACATCAACGGTAAATAAAATAGTTTCTTTCAAAGACTATGACCGAGGACGATCGAAATCAGCCGGTCCTTCTAACCCATTATCAACGCAGCGGGCAGGAGGGATAACAAACAGAATTCCACATCGTTCAAGGGAAAATCTTGTTGGTTTTGTGGAGGGCCATATCATCAATGAGACAAATGTGTGGCGAGAAACCAAAACTGTCGGAGCTGTGGAATCAAGGGCCATTTTTCGAAGGTATGTCGTTCTCAACAATATTCAGCTAGACATTCTCATCGAGACAAAATACATAATATTAAAACTATTAATATAGATAATAATAACGATACTAACCCTAGGAATAGTTTAAATTTACATGAATCTATGTTTGTTGGTCATGTTAGTAGCATTAACTCAGGCGCATGGTGCGTTAATATTGTAATTGTGGAGTTTAATGAGAAGTGTTTGAGATTCTTGATTGATACAGGTGCCGATTGTGTATGTCTGCCTGACTGCATGGTTCCTCGGGAGTTTTTGGGGAACATGTCCCACTCACAGACGATTCTTCATGGACCAGATGGTAATGCTCTTGATGTAATCGGTACACTACTCCTCAATCTCGTTTATAATGGAAAGCGACATTTATTCGATGTATTTATTATTCGACAATTAGAAATTCCCATACTAGGACGTCAAGCGCTTCAATTGCTGAAAATAATTCAACCTCCGGTTACCAATTCGATAGTTGCGAGTGTTAACAACCAATGTTCGATTGACGTTGAACGGGAATACCCTTTTTTATTTAATGACATCGGAGAATTCAAGGGCGAGATGTCCATCAAATTAAAACCCAACGCTATCCCATTTGTACAAAGTGTCCCTCGTGTAGTAGCCATACCTCTTATGGACAAATTAGAAAAAGAAATTAATCGATTGGTGTCTCTGAATATTATTGAGCCAGTCGAGGAAATCACAGAATGGGTTTCTCCAATAGTAGTCGTTCCTAACTCTAATAAGGAAATACGTTTATGTGTTGATTATACACTCTTAAAAAAATCCGTTTGTTTTAACACCGACACTGGGAGTTACATAAATGCGACTCCTTTTTTAAGTAATCTAACAACTTCTCGACTAAGTGAACATTTGTTTACTCCGCTTAGATGTTCAAATACAATTTGAAACGCTTTTTGGAGTGCAATGTCGCTTTTTTGCAACCGCTTAAATATTTTCACCGAAAGGAGTTTTTGTTTTATTTATATTTCATGCATTAAAAATATTTACTTCGAAACGAGTTATCGTTAACACCGATCATCGTAAAACACAATTCACGAATGCTGAGAAAAGGGAACGATTTCGATCAGTATTGTCGCAGTTTTTGAAAAAATAGGATGTGCAATGCAAGCTATTTGATATTTAACGTGTAAAGTATTATAAACATTATAATTGAACTTTTTAATTGCATTAGTGATTGAAATGTGTTAAAATTAAGTGTTATTTATAAAAAAAATTATATGTTACTAATATACTATATTTCAAATAACAAAAGGAATAATAGTGCCACTGTTTTTTTATAATGCATTTTATTAATTAGATATAGATAACAAGAAAAACAATTATTATTCTTGTCTATAGTTGAAAATCCAATTTAAATTATAGTTGCAATACATTTTTTTTAATATGTACCTCGATGACGCAAATCATTTAATTAATTATAGTATTGTAACTTATGTATTTGTAATTACAGTTTTGATTACAGTTTTAATACAGTTAAAATATGTATCTCGATTACGAAAATATTGAAATATTTCACCATGCATTATAAAATATAGTGAAGTACCGTTATTCTGTGAAAAAATGTGTTTTTAACTCCTGCAATAGTTATATTAACTCCATTTGCGTATCAAACTGGTAAATCCACGGTGATGGCCCTTAGCGGGCTAGTCACGAGGATTGAAAAAGCAGTGACATATAAAGAAATTGCCCTTTGTGCCTTTGTGGACATTGAGGGGGCGTTTGATAATACCTCCTATGGATCTATAGAGAGGACAGCAATGGGAAAAAGGGTTCCACTTTCTACAATTAGGTGGATCCGTTCCATGCTGGAACATCGTGAGATTACTGCCAGACTAGGTGGCGAATCAGTAACCATCAAGGCCGTAAAGGGCTGTCCCCAAGGAGGCGTACTATCTCCTCTTTTGTGGTCATTGGTTATTGACAGACTACTGGTCCTTCTGAGTAGCCATGGGTTTGATGTCCAGGGCTATGCAGATGATGTGGCTATCATAATCAGAGGCAAGTTTGATGAGGTCATTTCTGATCGCATGCAAACTGCACTCAATATAATATGGCAGTGGTGTTACCAGGAAGGACTCAGTGTCAATCCAAGCAAAACTGTCATTGTTCCTTTTACGAGGAGGAAAAAGCTTGCGCTTACAGCTCCCTCGTTAAACGGTACTACTGTGCCTTTTTCCAGCGAGGTTAAATATCTAGGGGTTATCCTAGATCAAAGACTGAACTGGAACCAACATTTGTTGAAAGTTCAAAATAGAGCCATCGAGGCTCTCTGGGCCTGTCAAAGACTCTATGGGCGTACTTGGGGACTACAACCAAAAATGATCTACTGGTCATTTCTTACAATCATTAGGCCTATGGTCACCTACGCCTCGGTTGTATGGTGGCCTAAAACTGAGCAGAAGACAACGCAAACCTTATTGAATAAGGTTCAGCGTGTAGCCTGCATCGGTGTTACGGGCTCAATGAAGTCATGTCCAACCGCGGGGGTGGAGACACTTCTAGGACTGACACCGTTACACCTGCATATTAAAAAGGATGCTGCAATTATGGCCCTGAAAATGCAGGCGGAAGGAAATATAAAACCAGGCAATATGGTGGGTCATCTGGAAATGCTTAAGGAATTTCAGACAGACCCTACCATAGAATGCCTTCCGACTGTATGCCAGCTAAACTGGACTTCCACAAACCATTCTGTGTTAGGTTACCTGACCGGGATGTGTGGAGGGCAGGTGGACCATCATTTGAGCTCGGGTCCATGGTATGGTTTACAGATGGATCAAAAACGGAAGATGGGGCGGGGATAGGAATACACGGGAGTGGCACTACCCTCTCGAAGTCCTTGGGTACCAATGCTACCGTTTTTCAAGCAGAAGTACATGCTATAGAACTTTGCGCTAGGATAGGCATAGCAAAACGCCTAAACGATGCAAAGATTTATATTGTATCAGACAGCCAATCGGCCTTAAAAGCTCTTAGGTCTTGTACTGTTGAGTCAAGGCTGGTATGGGATTGTCTGAAGGTTATTAAACATCTGGCAGGCTCAAATAAGGTAACACTTATGTGGGTGCCAGGTCATACTGGAATCGAAGGAAACGAGGCAGCTGATGGCCTCGCCCGTGAGTGTTCTGCCTCTCCATTTATTGGACCAGAACCCTTCTGCGGTGTCACTAAGGGACACCTTAGAGCAGCGGTAAAACGCTGGGAGGATGTTCAAAAGTCCTCCTACTGGCGCAGAATTCCAGGTTTACGGCAGGCGAAGAAATTTATATCACCTTCGCCTGTCAGGGTTAAGGAGTGTCTTGAACTTAGGAAACCTGAGTTGAGGCTGCTTACTGGCTTCCTCACAGGTCATGTCCCCTTAAGGTATCACCTTAAGAAGATGGGCCTAAGTACGACAGATGGATGCCGCTTCTGCGGTCTGGAAGCGGAATCAGCGGAACATGTTCTGTGCCATTGCCCAGTCATTTTCCAGCAAAGACTGCAACATCTAGGAGGGAGAACAATGAGCCCGGATAGTATGTATCTTGTACCGGCCAGTAGTATTGTCAGATTCATTAAGAGCCTGAATATTGACTGGACGGATAATTAAGTAGGGTCCAGCACAATAGATCTTTTAGGTCGCGGTGCCACATGGCCCCCCAGTAAATAATAATAATAATAACTCCTGCAATAGTTATATTAACTCCATTCGGTGTAAAAAAAGAATAAACGAATGGACAATGGCAGAAAAATTAATGTTTCGAATTTCATATAATGAATTTATAAAATATGTGTTTGTTGAATGCGAACATAAATCAAATATAACAATTATGGACATCATGCTATCTGGTAAATAATATGTAAATTATTTAGTAAAATTTGGCTTGAATTTAGCGTCCGCGAACATTTGTGAATAAACATACAAAAGCATAATACAGATATTGGCTCCTATAATTTCACTCCAAACAATTTTAAATTAAAATTGTCTGAACAATTCATGTTGATATAAAAGAGTTATTTTGTAACTTGTATCTTAACTTTATATGTCGTATTTTTGTATTTGACAGCATTTATAGCCTTTTCTAATAAATTTAATTTTCTGGAAACAAATTTGTTCGTGTTGGAGGATAAAGACGGCGCTGAGATTACTGATGAAGTATTACAGTATGAAGTAAAATCTCGAAACGCCCAAGAAAAAATACTTTTTATAAGATGTCAAAACAAAGGTTTTTTTCTCTAATACATAACTGAAACATCATTATAATACCTTATTTTTAATAGAATTTTTCAGAGACCAAACAACTCAAACCGATCCAATTAATATAAACGAAGCAGTTGAAACCGACAGTAATAGCAACTCTCGAGGAGTTTAAGGGCGACAAAATTGTTTTTTAAGAAATTTTCCTAAAAAAATACGACACGACATTGAATTTATAAAAATAGAGTTAGAGAGACATTTAAGATCAAGTCAATTAGGAGAAAATATTTTAAAGGAATATAAAGAATCAGGTACTCTAGGAAATACCTCACGAGTTAGATTGATAAATCTTACAGTTCAGCATTTAACTGAAGTCAATGGTTTACATCCAACGAGAGAGGAGAAGATTAATTGGGCAAAAGCGCTTGCGAGATTATTTACCGCATTGTGTGGGGGTGATATTGAAAAATACGTAAGATGCACTTAATTTAGATTTTTTGAATGCTATATTTTTAAATGTTTATGTAATTTATAGGAAATATTTTATGACCCGACAACCAGAGGTGGCTATATTGGCCATCGTTTAAAAACGGTAAACAGAACCAGTTCAGGCAGTGGTAAACTACGCGAATCCATTGTAAAACCCCTAAAAGAGAAAACCCTAGAAATACATCAAAATTTCGAGGAGGATATAAGATTTTTGCAGAATGCTTGTCCAACGGAACAAAAATCAGAAATAATTCAACGAATGGCCAAAACGATTGCGACTAGAATTCGTAGCAATCAAGAAACATTAAAAAAATTTCCAAGATTTTTGGATACGCCTGGATAGGTACTACTTACATAATTATTATTGAAATAATTGAGTAATCGAACAATTTTTATATTTAGATTCAACAAGATTTTATTTTGAGGTATCCTGAAAAACATCAAAATCTCATTGATAAATGGTCAGCTATTAAACAAAAAATTATTATTCTTGGAAACAATTTCAAAATTCAAGTATATGATGAAGATATTTGCGATGAAGACAGTAAGTAATGTTCATAAATATTAGTAAATAATCCATAAATAACTTATGCTTTTTTTTAAATTAGAATGGGATTTAGATATTACAACGTTCTCATTATTACTAAAATTACTTCCAACAAGAGGGAAAAAACATAACGCAACCTATCAAAAAACACCCATCATAAAATTTCACAAGGTAAATTGCAAAATATTCAAAATTTAATAAAAAATTGTTGAAAATCTTTTTTTGTTGTTATTGCAGATTGGAAAAGCCGCAGTTAATTTAAGTGGACCTACCATTGTTGCGTATGGTACAAATAGAGCAGCAATATCAACCTACACCATTGCATTGGATGGGCAGGAAATACCAATAGATGGATGTTCATCACTGGTAGCATTTGACGTTCTCTTCAAATCATTTTTTATTTTCGGATGCGAATATCCTCGAGATGAGCATCAAACATTTTACAGCTTTTTGGACCACGCCATTTATGAGTTGCGTACGAAAAAACCAACAGCCCGAATTATCGATATAAAAAATCGGTTAGAATTATAAATTAAAGCCATTTTTTATTTGTACTTAAGTTAATGTAAGTTATTATAATGAAATTATTTTGTTTTGTATGTAAACAACTTCTTTCTGATCCCAAAATATATATCAGGCATTTAAGGTGAATTCATGTAATTTACGAACAAAATAAAACTGATATTTATTGTGGATATGAAAAATGTAAATCAAGATTTAAAACATTTAGTGGCCTTAGGAAACACTTAATATATCACGAGAAAAATGATTTATTAACTGTGGATTCAACAGAGATTATTAATTCGGATTTGGTACAAACTTCGAGCAGCAACATATCTTTCGAATCAAATAAATATTTAGAATCAAATCCTGCTAAAACAGCTCAAAAGGAAGAGGATCTAATACAAAATATTGCTGAACGGTTTATCTTAGAAATGAATAAGTTGAATATACCAGACACTAAAATTAATTCCATTATTAATTCTGTCACTAATTTAACTAAAAGTATTTTAAATATGTTACAAACATTTTCGGTAGAATACCAAAATTTGAATTTAAAAATTCAACAGTTTTTAGATAATCCTTTTAAACATATAAATTCGAGCTACAAAAGAAAAAAAGTTATTTTGCAATCTGGAATACCACAACCAACTGAAATAGCCGTTTCGGTTCGAAGAGATAGATATTTTTGTAAAGAACAAAACACTTATGTATTTCGGCCTTAAACAAATACGTTTATCTTTATATATATAATTGAAACTTTAAAATATCTGTCCTTAAATCAAAATTTTCTTTTCCACATATTAAAAAAGGAAATATCAGATCCTACTCTTATATCAAAACCTACTGATGGATTGTATTATAAAAATAATGAACTATTTGCGCAGGAGAACTTCACATTTCAAATACAGTTGTTTACTGATGATTTTGAAGCTGTTAATCCTCTAGGATCAAAAACCAAAATACACAAGATTTGTGGTGTCTATTTTACCATATTAAATTTACCATTTGAATTAAATTCACATCTCGAAAATATATTTTTAGTTGCCTTATGCTACTCTCAAGATATTAAATCGAATGGATTTGATGCAATATTACAACCAATTGTAGAGGACCTAAAATATCTTGAAAATAATGGTATCGAAGTTGAATATTTTGATAAAAAGATCAATATAAAAGGTTCTATTTTATCAGTGGCTCATGATAATCTAGGAGCCAACATTTTATATGGCCTTAATGAATCATTCAATTCAAACTATTTCTGTCGATTCTGCTTATGTTTGAAAGATGATATCCAACATTCATTTCTTGAGAACGGCATTGTTCTCAGAGATCCTACAAATGCGACTTGCCATTTATAGAGTAACGAATTTGGCTTTAAATCGTATTGCGTCTTAAATGATTTGAAGTATTTCAATACTTTTGAATCGCTGAGTGTTGATGTGATGCACGTTATTTTGGAGGGCATCGGCCAATACGAATTGAAATTATTCTTGATATATATGGTTAAGAAACAAAAAATATTAACATCATCTGAGCTTAATGAAAGAATAGCATGTTTTAATTACGGACTATTGGACAACACAAATCGACCTAGCTTTATAAATATTGACAAACCAGGAAACTTGCTAGGTCAAAAAGCGTCTCAGTTTTGGTGTCTTATAAGATACTTTCCTGTTATTTTTTTGGATGTACTTCAAAAACATAATGTAGTTTTGGAATCAAAGTTTAAAGTTGTATGTTCCCTTTTAGAAATAATGCAAATAGTATTTTCTCCACGCATTCCAATTGCCATGCTTGACAAATTACCTGAATTAATTGCCATACACCTTCAAAATTTTAAAACAGAATATACTGAACACAAAATTATTCCAAAACATAATTTTCTTATCCATTATCCAAGAATTATAAAGCAAATGGGACCCCTCATATATCTTTGGACAATGCGATTTGAAGGTAAACATAATACTTTTAAGCAGATGGCTGCTAACTGTCATAATTTTATTAACGTATGCAAAACTTTAGCGATAAAACATCAATGTTTCTATGCTAAATCAAGCATTCTAAATTCATATAGTCTTAAAGTTGAATATGACATAAATGAAGAAATTCCAATAGCAGAATTGCTACCTTCTTATTTGAAGGATAGTATAATTGAAAAATTCGCATTAAATGTAACCACATATGTATTTACTAAAAATTATAAAAAAATTAGAAGTGGGATACATGTACCGAACTAGTTTTTATATTTGCTTATTCTCAAATTATTTACAATTGCCTCAGTTTGGTAAAATAATATTAATATTCGAAACTGAAAACAATTTTTTTTTGCGATTGAAAAATGTGAACCTGTATTATTTGATAAGAATATCATGGGCTATGAGATTAAAAATACTACAGAGATTTATATAAAATCATTTGACGAGCTTACCATTAAAAGTCCTTTTGAAATCCACATGCCTATCAATAATAACTCAAAATTTATTATTCCTAGATTTATTTTGTAAATTTGATAAATGAATATAATAAAATAAATGTATCCGTACTAATGTAAACGTACTTGAATTAAAAATGAGATTTTTAATGTGAGTTTTCTGAGTTAATTGTCAAATTGTTTGTCAACTGCCTAATATTAAGAATAAGAAAAATTAAAGGTTTGTATATTACTACCAAACGGAAATTTTATTTTACTCCAATAATTGTCCCAAATAAACTCCGATATTAGTTGTTCATTTACTCTATTTGGTGAACCAAACAACTAATTTAATGATTTCTACATTAGCACCTTAAATAAGTAAAAATCAACTTTTAACAGTGATAATTCAAAGCTCATGAAAGTGATAAAATAAAACATCCTTCCGGATAAAATTCGCAAATACAAAACGGTGCTTGTCTTTTAACTCCTTAAAGCATTTAACAGTTCACTTATTGATGTTAGTTACCGATTAACACCGATTGTCCATGGACTCTATTGAACTCCACATCGGAGTGCCAATAACTCCCTTTTTCTAAGAGTGTACACAACTCAATAAATCGGTTAAACGTTCGTATTTTCCAATACCAAAGGTGGAGTCTACACTTTCAAGGCTGAAGGGAGCCAAATATTTTTCGAAAATTGACGCTAATAAGGGCTTTTATCAAATAAGACTTGATAGAGAAAGTCAATTCTTGACATGCTTCATCTGTCCCTTTGGGAGATTCATATTCAAGCGACTTCCTTTTGGAATCACGTGTGCTCCTGAATATTTTGTGAACAAATTTTCTAAAGTTTTAATGGGAATTAAGCAAGTTGTCTTTCACGTAGATGATATTCTTGTCTTCTCTCAGACACTGGAAGAACACGAACAGGTGTTGAGAACAGTTTTGCCAAAACTCCAAGAGGAAGGCATAACAATTAACAGAGAGAAATCACAGTTTTGTGTGGGCCGAATAAAATATCTCGGACATATTCTTTCCGATAAAGGCATCTCAATTGACCAAGACAGAGTCAAAGCTTTGCTGGATTTTCCTCAACCAAAGGATAAGACGGAATTGCTTCGTTTTCTGGGAATGATAAATTTTGTCGCTAGATTCCTTGATAGTAGATCTCAGCTGCTGGAACCACTAAACGCGTTATTAAGAGATAATAATCCATTTATATGGGGAACAATTCAAGAAAAGACGTTTCTGGAAGTAAAAAAATTGCTATCCAGCTCTCCGGTCTTAGCCTATTATGATCAGTCCAAGAAAATTATTATCAGCGCCGATGCATCTTCGTATGGTATCGGAGGGTGTTTGATGCAAGAGGATGAAAATGGAAATCGAGAGCGAGTCGCATATATATCGAGAACTATGACGGAGACAGAACGTAATTACGCTCAAATTGAACGGGAAGCACTCAGTCTAACATGGGCAGCTGAGAAGTTATCTGAGTATATCACGGGTATCAAGGTGGTCCTCGAAACCGATCACAAACCTTTGGTTGAAATTTTACAGAGCACGAACTTAGATGTTCTTACTCCTCGTCTTCAACAATTTCGAATGCGTTTGATGAGATATGAGTATATCGTGGTTTACATTCCAGGGAAATTTATGGAGATTGCGAATGCACTCTCTCGGGGTCCCATTCCTCATGATGAGCCGTTTGAAGAGGTAGCTATAGAAACTCAAGCATTTGTTAATTTCGTCATTGGGAGTAGTCAAATACGAGATCAATATTTAGAGAAAATCTCTAAAGCTCAATTAGAAGATCCAGTTTGTAAAAATTTAAGGTTGTATAGTGCAGATGGTTGGCCTTCTCGTAATAAAATTCCAGATTTCATTTTGTCATATTACCAATATCGATTCGACATCTCGTATACAAAGGATTTACTATTAAAAAATAATCGTATTGTTCTTCAGAAAGAGGTCTTGGAATATATCCATCAAGGCCATCAGGAGATCGTCAAATGTCGACGTCGCGCACAAAGCTCTGTATGGTGGGTAGGATTTATTAAAATGGTTAAAGAAATAAAACACGTGGTATTAAAATGTTTAAAGAAAATAAAATACGTTTATGCAAGATTAAAATATTTCTTTTTAATGTTCTCAGTATGAAGGATCGTTTATAACTAACCACAAAACAATTAAAGAAGAATTATAATATGATCGCATTCATATTGCTTATTGGGTAACCGACAAATTACATATTCTGTCAGGATTAAGCTCGCAAATTGATGTCGTTGTAAAAAACTGTCCTAATTGTATAGAAGAGAGGATCAATCAAAAAGAAACTTTCTGTGCAGAATCGTTTCCTACTCGACCGATGGAGAAAATAGCCGCGGATTTGTATAAATGTGACAAGTGGTTTCTAATAATCACAGATTATTACTCTAGATTCTTCGGATTATTTTGAACAGATGGTTTTTAATTCCTGCTCCATATTTTCAAATTAATAAAAATATACAAACCCACATTCCAACACACGAGAGTTCGCCAGTCTCTGAGGCCGAACCTGAGAGTGTGAGTGACAATTCACACGTGAACGAGAATCAGATTGATGATTCATTACAAGAAATTGATGTGCCTCAGGAGTCCCAGGTCACTGAGTTGTCCTCTCCTAGACCACAAAGAGATCGGCGACCTCCAGTATGGATGACAGATTATCAGTAAATTTAAGTAACAATAATATGTAATCAAATGAAAAAAAAATATAAATGAATTTAATCAATTTTAATTTAAATGTATATACATACATACTGAATAGTATCTCAAAAGGGGGGATGTTGTGTTATTGTCATGTTACTGTATAAAACACACGCCCTTTATATGAATTGTGTCTAACTTAACTTTATGGTTTGTATAAGCAGCGTGTCATGGTACACACAGAATAAATACCCTTCTACGAAATAAAGATTAATAATTATAAATGTAATATCGTGTATTATTTTATCGTATAACAAAACAACTATAATGATTTAATTTAATGGTCGAAATTTACTGTAAAGTTACCCATGGCCTATTTCCGAAAACACCAAATATTGTTAGAGATTTTTTCATCTTTCATAATGTTGAATATGATCACACGACAATTATTTAACTTGAATGTGCACAAAAAAGTTGCTGTTTTTAATGTGTTTTAAGACCACGTTGAGGAGGACGAGTAATACCTAACCTACATAATGTAATGGTCCTTATTAAGTCCTGAGTAAATATTTTTAAAATGTATTTCATCGTATATCGGTTAACTTAGTTTAAAATGCTTAAAGTAAAAAACTTAACTACATAAAAAATTCTCATTAAACAGACATTTATTTGTAAAGGTGGATTTATATTATCAGTTCCTTTCAGTTCCTACTCGTATCGTGTCAGACAAAAAAAACATTGTTACATGTACTTTCTATATAAGTATTTATATTATCCATTCCTTTCCGTTCCTACTCGTACCGACACAGACACATATTGTTGAAAAGAATATTTTGTCTGATATCTGAAGGCGAACAAATATGAAAGAATAGCGAAACATACAAAAATTGTAAATTGCTACTAAAACATTTTTGTATTTTTGTATCTAAACGTAACCCAAAGATACGAATATATAATGATCATCATACGAAGAAAATGCCAGACTCATTCCCTATTTCATGTCCTGGTATTATCGGAAAGGATTTCTTATCCAAGTACAAATGTAAACTCGATTTTTCCAATTTTAATCTGGAAATAGACATAAATAACAATCCAGTTGTATTAAAATTAACTACTAATTCCTACGTATCACTACCAGCTTGTTCAGAAAAAACAGTTATGTACTATCAATTTAAATATCCCAAATAATACAGATTTTCTTTGTCAGTCTAGAGAAATTTTAAGTGGTGTATATACTGCCAACTCAATCATAAGGTCTGAAAATAATTTGACAACAGTTAGTCTCGTCAATACCAATGAATATGATGTAGAAATCGATAATTTAAAAATACCTTTGCAAAAACTAGACGAATTCGAAGTTTTTTATTTAAAATCATGGTCCAATCAAATCATTAATAGGTTAGAAGCAATCGAATCTTCAATAAATCTTAAGCATCATAACGTAGAAGAGAAAAGTTCGATTTAAATCTTTGCAGGAAATACAACGATATCTTTTACTTACCGGGTGATAAATTGACTGCTACAGATGTTACGTATCACAAAATCCGAATAGAACAAAATTCACATCCGATCTGTATCAAAAAATATCGATTACCTGAATCGACAAAAAAGGAAATTGATAATCAAATCTCACGAAGGCTTCAGGACGATATAATTGAAACTAGCAAAAGCCCTTGGAATTGTCCTCTAATTGTGGTACCAAAGAAAACAAATAACGAAGAGAAAAAATGGGGCATCGTTACAGTAAATGACGTGTTCCCGTTACCCAATATTTCAGATATATTAGACCATCTTGGCAAGTCTAAGTACTTTTCCACAATAGATCTCGCGAACGGTTACCACCAAATTTATTTAAACGAATCAGATAGAGAGAAAACTGCATTCAGTACGTCCCTAGGTCATTTTCACTTCAAAAGAATGCCATTTGGATTGAAGGGTGCTCCGGCGACTTTTCAACGGTGTATGAATCACATTTTAACCGGGTTAAATGGTATTAAATGTCTTGTCTATTTAGACGACGTTATCGTAACGGGTCATTATTTGAAAGATCATAATTCAAAATTAGAATCTGTTTTTGAATGTTTTAAAATAAATAATCTAAAAGTTAATTTAAAAAAGTGTCAATTTCTGTCGAAGGAAATCGTTTATATTGGACATCAGGTAACCGAAAATGGGATTAAACCTGACCCATCGAAAACCGATGTCATTCAAAATTATACGCAACCAGAAAATCAAAAACAAATTAAAGCATTTTTGGGACTATCTGGATATTATAGAAGGTTTATTAATAAATATTCCGAAATTGCCAAACCTTTAACCAATCTTCTAAAAAAGGGGCAACCGTTCATTTGGGATATCTTTTGTGAGGAATCGTTTTCGAAGTTGAAAAATGCATTAATAAATCCTCCCATATTGCAGTACCCCGATTTTGCAAACCCATTTATAATAACATCCGATGCAAGCGACATTGCTGTTGGAGCTGTGCTTTCTCAACTAAAAAATTCATTCGATTTACCAATTGCGTATGCGAGTAGGGTGCTTAACAAGGCAGAAATCAATTATCCTTCAATTGAAAAGGAGCTTTTGGCGATGGTATGGGCTGTGGAGCATTTCCGTCCATATGTGTACGGTCGTCAGTTCACAATTGTAACGGACCACAAACCATTGATCTGGCTTGCTAATTTAAAAAATCCATCGCCTCGATTGATGAGATTGCGTATAAGACTCGATGATTTTGATTTTAAGATTATTCATAAACCTGGAAATCAGAATCTTAACGCGGATGCACTCAGCAGAGTAAAAATTGAAAAGGATGGGCAAGAAATTCATGTAGTTACTCGATCTCAGCACATACAACAGCAAAACAATAACTCAATTAGAGAATCAACTTCGAACTTGACTCAAAACCTAACAATTCAAAAATTATACAACTTACTGATGAAGCTGATATCAATAATATCATTCAAGAGTTTCACTCAAAACCTTTAGGAGGTCATCAAGGCGTATTTCGTACAGCTTCAAAAATAAAACGTTACTATCATTTTAAAAATTTATATCCGAGAATTAAAAAATTCATTCAGTCTTGTGAGCTGTGTCAGAACAATAAATGTAACAAACTAAATAAAGTGCCTATGCAGATTACAACAACATCTTCACAACCTTTCGAAAAAATCTTCTTGGGCATCGTCGATCCCCTTTCTATAACTCATCTCGGCAACAAATACATTTTAACAATACAAGATAATTTGACATAATTCTTTATGGCATACCTGATAGAAAACCAAGAGGCAGAAACAATAGCACGAGTATTTGTTGAAAAAATTATCTGTATATTCGGTGTTCCTCAACAAATACTTACAGATCAGGGTACGAATTTTATGAGCGAATTATTTACCAACCTTTTCTAAAGTATTAAAAATAAAAAAACTTAATTCATCTGCTTATCATTCAGAAACCAACGGGGCTTTAGAGCAATCTCATCGAACTTGGGCTGAGTACTTAAGAATATATACTCAGTCGGATGAACAAAATTGGGATACTTGGCTTCCGTTTGCGATTTTCACCTTCAACACTACGCCGCACACAGCAACGAAATTTATGCCGTATGAACTGCTGTTCGGATATAGACCAGTTATACCTAATTCCTTAATCCGTGAGCCCGAGATAGTTTATAATTATGATGATTATTTGTTCGAATCGTAAAAATCGTATGCAAAATTCTTTTGACGTCGCCAGAAAAAATATTAACAATCAAAAACAAAAATCTAAGATTAATTACGACAGTGGTTGATTTTGTATTATTAAAAAATGAATTAAAACGAAACAAATTTTCACCTCTTTGGCTTGGACCTTTCGAAATAAAGGAAATTCCAACTTTACAAATTAGTAAATACTAATATACTTATTCATAACAAACTAAAAACAGTACACAACAATCGAATTAAACTATTTAAAAAATAAATTATCACAATTAAATATCCATTTTCAATGAAATTTTATTAAGAGCAATTAAAACATTTTAATACATAATAACATTAGCAATTCTATTGTTGAGGATCTAAAGGAAGGATTCTGGTAGATCATACTGGATGACGAACGTGCCAATTTGTGTTTTTTTATTACCCTCTTTGGCTCCAGAAGTTTTTGAAAAGAAAATGATACAAATTTTTGGTGGTATTGATAATGTAGAAGTCTATTTTTATGACTTAATAATATCTGGGAAAGATGAATTAGAACATGACACAGCAATGGAAAATTTTATTAAAACTGCAATTAAATATAATGTTAAATTTAATCCTCAAAAGCTACAGTATAAAAAAGTGGTTCCCAGTGATTTCCAAGGATGGAATAAAACCTAACCCGAAACATATAAGGGCCATAGAAGAATTGGAAACTCCAAAAGATAAAAATGAACTATTACGTATATTAGGTATATTTAAATTTCTTTCTAAATTTATGAAAAATATGTCTCAGAATACTGCATGCTTAAGAGAATTAACCAAAAATGGTACGGTATTTAAATGGACGGTCGAACATGAACAAGAATTTAGAAACCTAAAGAAACAAATTACTGCTGAGCCTGTACTGCCATTTTTTAATTGTGATAAGCCAATAATAATACAGACCGATTCATCTAAGGATGGGATTGGGTGTTGCTTGATACAGGAAGGACGACCTATTTCTTATGCGTCCCGAGCATTAACTAGTTCATAGAAGAGGTACGCTCAGATCGAAAAAGAACTTCTAGCGGTTGTGTTTTCAGTAGATAAATTTCACTAGTTTATATATGGAAAAAAGTTCAAAGTTCATTCGGATCATAAACCGTTAGTGTCGATTACAAGAAAAAGATATTAATAAGGTAACTATAGCAGATTACAACGCATGTTACTTAGATTATTGAGATATAATTGCTGGTGCACTGTCTCGTTCATATATTAATGATCACGTGAAAGATGATCCGGAAATGTTGTATGTGGTTCATGTGAGACCAGACAAGCGAGTTGGTATTGACTGCTGTCAAGCACTTTATTGTAGTTGTGGCTACGTTTACAATATGCGTTACATGGTTTTAGGGTAGATGTCGTGACATCCCCCTTTTTTCGTTTTTTTTTTTCAAAATTATAATACCTATAATTTTACGACTAATTCAATTTCTGAAAATTATAATATAAAACTTAAATTTTACTAGTAATTCATATGTACCAAACTGCTTAATTTAGAATCAATTTATAAGTCTAATTTAACTGGTTTCCTGATGATTCTTCCAAGTCTCGTTTGAGTAGGTTGTATAATCCCTTCATTAACTGTTAATGATTGAGATGGTTTATACTCATTAAATTGTAGTGATGAATTATTTTTTGAAATGTTTATATCTTCGTTAGTTGGCTGAACTTTCGATGTTCCATCAGTATTAGGATGATATGACAATTTCACCTTGTTCACCTTGTATGTTTGCCTTGGTCCTATTCAATTGTGAAGAATTTCTTCTGTACGTTTTCCCTTCGTTCGTTTTAACGATATGGGATCGTGGTGCTTCCAAGTTCTTTATAACTTCTCCTGAAACCCAATTTCTGTGCCCTGTTTGAATAGCTATTTGCTCCCCTTCTTTTAATTTTTCCTTAATTCTTGTGTGATTATCGGCGTAGTACTTTTGTTTTAATCGACTGTTCTGCAGGTTTGTTGATACGTTGTTTATCACCTTTGGTTGAAGTACTCCTTTTAACTTCACTTTTTAACACAAACGGAATTTTTCTTGCTGGTGTTATTTCCAATTTCGGATTATCTAATTAATCGATATCATATTGAAAATGTTTCAAACAGCCTAATCCATTAAATATTTCGTCGTCAATCCAATCTATTGTTTTTGAATCGGGACGAATTAATAACTTTTATTTTTCTCAAGTTTTTAATCCTAGTATTGGTGATGAATCTTGATCGATTATTTTAAACTTTATTTTTGCTTTACGGAATAGGTGATAAGGTTATAGAGCCCGAGCCAAGCCTTAACGGTTATCCATCCAATGATTCCGGAAATACATCATTACCAGATAGTGTTGTTATTGAATCAAATCTGGATCAAATCATTAATGATCATGAGCAATTTTCATCTACTCCAGATCCTGGTAAAATAAATATTATACAACAGGCTATGGGTAACTTTACAGTAAATTTCGACCATTACATTGAATCATAAAAATGTACACAGCTCAAACAATTTAATTGAAATACATTCTTAGAAATGATAATAGACAAAAATAATCAAAACCCTTTTTTACCACAACAATAATAACCATTAAAAATATTTTATTTATTATTCATTTTATTATACTGTATTGTTTTTTGCTTTACTTTTTTTGTACAAATATGCGAATACATGCGAAAATAGAAAAAAAAATACAATTATTTATATAGTATTGTCACTTTCAAGCGCTAGATCCACAAAATCAGTAGAAAATAAATCCTTTTGAAATTTTGTATGCCATTTGGTTGTACTGAAAATACTCCTCTTGTATAATACTAAATGGTTGAACTTCGAATATATCTTAATCGCTTTCATCAAAAAATATATCATCTAAAAATCATCTCGCGGATATTTTGGCCGTTCAACGTTTAAGTATCGGGTATTTAATGGATCTGCCCCTGGATAATAGTAAATGTTACTGTAAAGAGTCAATTTTCTGCACTGGCTTGAAGCTAAATCATTTAGGCTCCTTAAGATTGTACCTTGCAAACCATAACATTCTCGTATGGATAAATATTTTAAATTTTTAGCGTCATTTACAAACTTTAGTAGACAATTCTCAGAAACATTTTTTGAACGGCCTATATCGAGATGTTCTAATGTCTCTTTACATTTAAGCGAATTCAACGTAGCATCAGTAAAACAACACGCGGTTAAACGTTTGAGATTTGTAAAATTATTCAATTTATCTGTACGTACAGGACACACGTAAAATTGAATGCTTTCTAATTGATTTAGTTCGGCTAATTTTTGGTAGGCAAAATCATCTAAATCCTTCCCTACAGTTAAATGTTTTAAACATTTTATTTCAGCGAGTTTTATTAAAGGAACTCCGCTTTCAACAAAGCGAAGGTCTAACTTTTCAATCCACAACAGTTTATCTATTATTAAATTGAACAAATCGTCACTACATATTGCCCAAATTTGAAGTGACTTTAAAAATGAATTATTTTCACAAATTTCTATCCATACATCAATTTCTAGTTGAAGATAGCCTGTGCACAAACTATGCAATCCTTTAAATTTCTTAAACAGTTGTGTGTTCACATTACGGTCCCATTCAAGCCGCAAATTTTTCAGATTTGGTAAATTTGCAAGATGTGTTAAAATTTCACTGCCCTTATGAATATAAAACATTTTGTGGTTCATCAGTTTCACAGTTTCTAAATGTCTAAAATTATCAAATTGCGCAATTTCCAAGAGAAAATTATTGCTAATGTAAACAGAAATGTTTAACTCAGTTATATTGTAACAATACTTCATGACTAATTTAATCAGTTCCTTGATTTTAATTGGATAATTATCGTCTACCCGGTCATTCCATTCAATACAAAAATAAGCGTAAAATGATTTTACGTATTTTGCAATTTGTTTTATTGTAATTTCCATTTGCATTTTGTTGATTAGCTTCAATGTAGTATTGTTTTTGGTAAACATTTTTATATTTAAATTCGTGTATTTCTTATAAAACCTTTCAGCAATTTGATTGAACCGTTTACATGTTAATCCAATACTACACAAATCATATAATGGAAGATATGAAAATATCAAATAGAGGCAGTCATCATTTAATAATTGTACTAAAGTGTTTTGTTGGTCCATGATATTGAACTGGTGCAATCAATCTGATAAGTACTGTAAATAAAAACAAATATCATCTTCATCAATTGATATCACTTAATCACATAATTAAATTTCTAAAAATAAGCTACAATTTGACAGATTATGAAGCAGTATCAAGCGGTTCTAAAATACAAAACGAATATTTCTGCGATACATAATTTTGTAATTCTAAAAATGGCAATTTAGCAGTTAGCAATTGTTGGCGAGTATAGTCCAAGTAAATTTTCAGAAATTTTAGATTTATAGTAATGTAATAATTTATAAATTTATCTATTTTCTCGCGCTCTAGGCATCCCCAACTATTTTTCAGTTATGAGCAGGGCTGTCGCTCTTCAATTTTGGAGAGGAGTATTTTCCATTGGAAAAAAAATAGTACCGGGGAGTATACAAACATTTTGTTTTGGTGTAATATTGGGTACAAATGAAGAAGTTTGTTAGGTAATTTGGTGAAAAATTTAAATAACTTTTGATGAGGACTAGTTAATTTTAAATAATTTAATTAAAAAAATTTAAGGGCAATCAATTTAATTTGGTACAGCCAAAGCCTTATATAAGGATCCCAGGATGATAAAAGCTGTGATGAGAAATAACAGCACTATAATTATATAACTTTCAATAATTTACGTATCCTATTCATAATGATGAGTATGCTACGTACAAGTAACGTCGACCGGCGCAGCGTTCCGAACCGTAGAATCTAATTGTTGATCCAATTGTTTGATGTGTAATGTCAGGATTGTTGAACTATCGCATTCTGACAAAATTTTCTAACCGATTGGATTTTGCGGCTTGAAATGCCAGTCGGTATCGCTTGCATGTGGTTAAGCTTACAAATTAAACAGCAAATACAAAAACACAAGAAGAACTGCATAATCACAATTGTGTTTGTGAGAGGGTATAATTCTCAAATTTACAAATATACGTTTCTACAATATGTAACGCCAACAGCCACCCAACAAAACAACTTAAAACATCAACCAAAAACAAAAAAACAATGCATATTCGGTAATGCAGGTAAATAAAGATAATGCAGTTACAAAATTAACTGTTCTTGTAATTGCGAATATAAACAAAATTAACAGCGTTTGTACAAAAAAAAATTTATTAAAATATGGAGAAATCGGAGTATTTTAGGTGGTTCGGTAGTACGGTAGTACTCTTGATCAGAAGGTAGTACAAATACTCCGATCGGAGTAAAATGACAGCGCTGGTTATGAGTAGATCTAAATATTTAGAAATTATCCAATTTAACAATTTAAAATATTCGTGATTATCGTGTTACATTGATCTGGTATTTAATACCCCTGACGGACTAGGTAATTAGCGATTTTTTTCGGAATTACTATAGTGTAGCAAGTTGAAGATTAGCTAATCTCATTTTATTTGAGGGTTAGTGCCCTAATCTTTCAAAAATTGAAATTTATCTCGTTGTATTGGGTTTAGTGATGGTACAACTGGCGCTACAATGCGAAATAATTCTTTCAACATTGCTGAAAGTGCAATCGGTGTGAGCTTACCACAGAAGTTATAAAATCAGTGAGTCCAGCTGATTTACTAGCTATATTTTTAAGTACCTAGATTGGTGGTGGATAAGATAATCTTGTTTCACTAATCGCGCTTAGCTAGTACCTAGTTTGTCAAGGGTACACACCTAATTTTGATAAGAATTATGGATTTGATGTAACCACACAAATATCCAGTCAAAAATTGAAAATTAACGAATTTACGTAAGCTTTGGTGGCATATTACTTCAGATCGAATTTAATGAATTAAGATAAAATCAATTTAAAAAAAAATCATTATCAATACTTCATTCAATAAAATTTAATGAATTCTTAGATATACTTGGATGTACTTAAGGAACTTAACATAATTTGACATAATGTCATGTTCTTTCGATTTCCAAAAAAAAAAAAAAAAATCGATTATTTTATTTGCCAAAGAACATGAAACAAAAAAAATTGATTCAACTGTAGTTGTGTTGGTGAAAATAATAATAAATAAAAAAAGTTACGTTATGTTTATTCATTTTACAGCATTTTACAATTGTGAAATCTGTAGTTACCATAAAAAGATAGATAATGTTAATAATGTCGAATCCTTTGGGGGGAAAAATCAATAAATTGATTTATTTTTTAACTGTTTTGACCGTTTGATATTACATATTCTTTCGAAAAAAAAAATTGTCACAAATCCGGATTTTTTGGTAGATTTCATTAAAATTTCAGAAATACATAGAAATGTAAACGTCAAAATTAGATAAACTAAAATAAGACGTGTTATGGTACACTATAATTATAGTAATGACAATTGTAGTAACGACAATATTGTATTTTGGCAACACTGTAATAATATGTATAAAGGAAATGAATAAAAATGTACGGCAGTGACTTCACCTAACCAAGCATAAAACAACATGGTATCAGATGTGAATTTAAATAAACAAAAAAAGTAAACAAACAAAAATATTTTATTCGGAGAAAAGGAAAATAATAATTTAAAATGGGTGAAAATCAACCAAAATGGAACTTGAACGAGAAATATGATGATGTGAAGAATCTGGAAAATCTAAAAATTTTTAAGCCGCAATGGAAAAAATATTCCATTGTGAAAAATTTGGCGGCTCAAACAACGCAAGTACAATTTGCTTATCTGGAAAATTGTCTTGATGGAGATGGATTATGGTTGTACAACTTAATGACTGAAAAGTTTACGAACACTGAAAAAGAAAATCCAACGGAACTACTGGAAACTTTTGAGAAGCGTTTTCTACCAAAAATAACGTCTAGATACAGTTGTTATTTATTTCAACACATCATCCAAAATGAAAATGAAAGTATCGAAACATATGTGAAAAAAACTCGAAATCAACTTATGCAACACGTAGATGAAGACTTAACCTTAACATCTACTGATATAGCAAAAATAAGAGAAATGCATACAAAAAATCTGGAAATGATGAAAAAGAATACGATATCAAATGACCTAAATGAAATAAGTGAAGAAAATATCAATAAATTTAACTATCGTCGAGATAATACTAGTAAATTAAACGTGAATTTATTAACATGCAAGTTTTGTGGTAAAAAGCACTTATTCGGAAAAAAAATTGCCTAGCATTTGGTAAAACATGCAATAACTGTAAACAGGAACACCATTTCGCAACTTGTTGTACCAACTTAAGGAATAATAATGATCAAGAGAATAAGAAGAAGAAACAAAGGAGAAAATCTATAAAAAAAGTGGAAGATGGAGATAGTGAAACAGACAGCGACGGAGATGCAAGTTTATAAGTTCGAGACAATAAGAAGCTGTAAAACAAACTAAAAAATATTGAGAGGCAATATACTAATGAAACATGACGATGATGTATTCAAAAATGTGATGGCATGTTGGGATACTGGAGCTTCATGTTGTATTATAGGTGAAGAAAATTTGTTAAGTATTAAAAAACGTCCGAAGTATCGGAAAAGTTTAACCAAATTGAAACCATTGTACGGTGAAACTGTTACAACGATTGCAGAAACAGTTATAGAATATCTTGCAAATAATAAAAAAGTGTATAAAGTAATATTTCAAATTGTTTATGGTAATGTAGAACCAATTTTATCTGCGAATGCATGTCAAAAATTAAATTTGATATACATATGTATGTGAATAGTCTGAGTAATGAAGTAAATGTCATAAACAGTGTAGAAAATCAAAACAACATTAAGAATCCGGGAAATGTGATAAAACAAAATGTCAAAATCAATGAAAATGAAAGGTTCGAAGCCAAACGTATTGTGTGTGAATTCAATGACATATTCGAAGGCGATGGAAGAGTTTCATCCGAAGCAAAACTAAATGTTGATCAAAATATATTACCTGCCCAAGAATCTCCTCGTCGGAAATCATTACCAGTAAAGAAAATCTTACAGAAAGAGTTAAATCGACTTGAAGAAAAGATATAACAGAAAATGTTGAACATCATACTGATTGGATATCCAACATCGTAATTGTGAAGAAGAAAGACAAACATAAAATAAGGATTTGTCTAGATGAGAATGAATGCATCTGCGGAAATATTTCAACAAAAATTATCTGAAATCGTTAGAAGTCTCACTGGAATAGAATTGATTGCTGATGATATACTGGTATTTGGACAAGGCAACACTAAAGAAGAAGCATTGAAACATCACAATCAAAATTTAAAACAATTATTTTTAAGACTACGAAAAGCAAATGTCAAAATTAATCGTGAAAAAATGAAACTGGCTGTAACTGAAGTAAAGTTTTATGGTCACTTGTTAACAGCAGCGATGGAATCAAACCTGATCAATCGAAGATATCAACAATAACAAAGATGAGCAAACCGATTGATATTCCTGAAACTCAAAAATTTTTAGGAATGATCAACTATCTAACCAAATTTATTCCAAATTTGTCAAAAACATCAATATATCTACGTAATATGATCAAATCTAGGAATTATTATTGGAATAAACAAGAAAATGATGAATTCGAAAACATGAAATCATTAATCATACAAGTTCCGATCTTAAAGTATTATAGTCTGGAAGAAGGCGTAATCATACAAACTGATGGATCTAGAAAAGGATTAGGAGCTGTTCTCTTGCAAAACCAGCATCCGGTAATATTTGCAAGTAAATCGCTAACAAAAACGGAGCAAAATTATTCACAATGTGAAATCGAACTATTAGCAATTACCTTTGCCTGCTTGCGTTTCAATCAGTATATTAGTGGAAGGAGTAAAGTGATAATAGAAACTGATCACATTTCACTAAAAAACATATTCAATAAACCTTCACAAATATACAAAGCGAATTCAACGATTAAGGTTGTGTCTACAAAAATATAATTTGCAGATCAGATATATTCCTGGTAAACAACGGCTCATTCCAGATCTATTATCGAGACTTCCTGTGAGTGAAGATCACTCAATCCTGGAAAATGATGAAATAGTCAAGGTTCTAAAAATCATTGAACACATCAAACCAGATGATATAGAAGAAATTGAAAATCAGCAAATTGAGGAAATTCGATAAGAAACACAAACTGATGATATTTTACAACAAGTAATACAAGAGATCAAAACGAATTGGAAAAATAAATCAACCAACGAAGAAGTAAAAATATATACATCTATAAAAGATCAACTTAAAATTCAAAATGGCATCGTGCTTAAAGATGACAGATTCGTCATACCAACAAAGTTAAGAGACAAATATCTCAATAATCTGCATTATGGACATAAAGGCATCCAAGCATGTCTACACAGATGTAGACAAACTATTTTTTGGCCTAACATTACAAAGGATATCCAAACAAAAAAAAATCAATCTGTTTGTGCTACACATTTCGATAATCAACAGAAATTGCCAATGCTAACACACAAAATCCCTACATATCCGTTTCAAGTTGTTTCCATGGATTTCTGTGAGGCTGAGTATAAAAACAAAAAGCGAAATATTATGATAATTGTGGATCATTATTCAGATTATATCGAAACAATATTCATGAGAGGGACAACTGCAGAAGATGTGATACAAACCTGCAAAACATGATTTTCAAGATTTGGCATTCCGCAAAAAGTTATTACTAATGGGGCAATTCAGTGAAGACTGGAACTTCATACATATATGTCAACCCTTCTCCATATTATCCTCGTGGAAATGGGAAAGCAGAATCTGCCGTTAAAATAATAAAACGGATTATAAAAAAAATGTGAATCGTTGAAGCAGTGCTTTTGGAAAGCATTACTTGAACATCGTAATACCCCAAATGAAATTGGATACTCGCCAGCACAACGACTAATGTCAAGAAATATTAGATCAGTACTACCAAGACTTGACAAAAACCTAAAGCCACGAAGTGTCAAAGATGTCAGCAATAAAATCAAACGAAGAAGAACAAAATCTAAAAAATATTATGATAAATCGTCAAAGCCATTAAACGGTTTAAAAATTGGTACAGGTGTGATGGTGAAACTTCGTCCTGAAGCCAAACTTAGAACATTCGTAATCATCAGCAATTGAATGAATTCAACCACGTACCAAATAACGATCATTAACAACAATCTATGTCAGATGATATACCCGGAAATAGTAAGCTACCAACATCAAATACTCATATTGAAGTATATCCGCCATTGGTTTCCAACATTCAGAGTCAGGAGGATCAACGAGACGTATACCCAAATCAATCAAGAGATGACAACATAATAGCGGAGGCTTGTCATAACAATAGAAGTAGTCTAGATGAGAATCGTAATGTGAGAGGACATGAGGTCAACATTGCAGCAGGTCATAATGAGCATGATCATGAAGTGATGGATGAAGCCAGTACTTCATCGAGACACAATGATAAACATCATGGACAGTTACAAAGTCAATGTTAACAACAACATCAACCAGCCGATATGAATGATACAACTTCAAAGATGAGACGTTCTTAACGGTATAAAAAGCAACCGGAATATCTGAAAGACTACGAACAAAATTATGATGAAAATTCATAACTATACTATGTAGATCTAACATGAATATCTTATTTTTACTTTAGTTTTGTTTTATAAAATTATTCTTTAAGGTATTTGAATTACTTATAATCTGTTTATACTTATATTGTTCAAAACTCTTGCATTGGATTAACTTGATAATTTTTAAGAAAATGAGCATTTTATGGTAACACTATAATTATAGTAATGACAATTATAGTAACGATAATATTGTACTTTGGCAACAATGTAATAATACCATATGTATAAAGGAAATGAATAAAAATGTACGGCAGTGTCGTCACGTAACCAAGCATAAAACAACAAGACGCTATTTTCATAAATCAGTTGTGATTATATTTTGATGCGAATATTTGCGTTTTAATCTAAATTAACATTTGTAAATATTTCACAATACAATATGTAAAATGCTTTAAAATGAGTAAACTCCGCTTTTTTATTTGTTATTTTTATCACTAATTGAGTTACAAATAAATCAATTTGTTTTTTCATAGTTTTTGGCAAATAAAAAAATCGATTTTTTTTTTATTTGGAAATCGAAAGAATTTAACATTAGATTAAAACGCAACTATTCTCATCAAAATATAACCAAACCTCTTATTTTTGTTCATCTAATTTTGACATTTACATTTCTGCCTGTTTGTGAAATTCGGATGAAATCTACTAAAAAATCCAGATGTTTAATTATTTTTTTTTTCGAATGAATATGGAATGTCATTTTGTTGATCCAGATCAATTTTTTTTGATCCTAATTAATTTTTTCCCCCCAAAGAATTCGACATAAGTAAAAGGCACAAAATTTAATTTATTAGATACGATTCAGATTTAAAATTCTGACCATTTGGAAAGATTTAAAAAATACACAGATTTCTCAATGCAAACATATAGGTGAACAATTTAATATACTGAAAAGTTAAGAAGAATTGAGAAGACAAATGGATATTATTACACTGTTACAATTAACAGACATTCGTTCCAAAGAGGTAATAACACTTTATACACATCTTATAACATGGTATAATGAAACACAAGTAAAATCAACATTTTACATAAAGTGCAAATTTATAAACATAACAAACTATCATACATAATACTCACCAAATGTGCAGATGCTTGTAAATTATTATTTCGTATTTTAAAAATTAGTTGAATCTCATAACCGACCTTTCACTAAAACAATTGACGTAATACTAAAAAATAATAATAAAAACGTAAAATGTCTAAACATTTCGTAAATCATTATCGTTCACTGATCGTAACATCGTAAAAAAAAAATACCGAAAACAAAATAAAAATACGAAATATAGTTGTACTATTTCAACTCATTCATAATAACAAAAATGAATTTAAGGTTTTGTTTCATGTTCAATAGAATCGACGATCTATTATAATTAATGTTAAATACTTTCGCAAATAAAACACTCTGAGGGTAAACAATTTTACTCGAAGGGTAAAAAATTGACATTACAAATTCTTTCGGAGAAAATAAAGCACTTTATTTGTTGCTCGAGAGCATTTTGCTTTACTCTGGATTTTTTCATAGATTTGCTTTACTCTTTACAAATAAATCGAAATGTGAAATGTCAAAGTGAATTGGAAACAAAAACAAAACTCCATTTTGATATTTCATTTGTTATTTGAATATTAATGCGCTATATTAATTGGTTTCATCTTGTTGTTACCACAATAAAAAAAGTTTTACTGACCTGACTGACGGTAAAACATAACCTCACTTTATTTTGCTCTTTTTACACCAACACAACTACAAAAATATTTTCAAATTATTTGGGACATAAAAAAGTTACTTTATTTCGAGTAACCCGAAAGAATTTGACTTAGCCTGAATTCCATTGCGAATAAAAGTTTGTCGGTCAAAATAAAAGGAGTTAAAAATACAAAATCGGTTGTTGTGTGACACAAAACGAAGTTAGTCTAGATTTGACTTACATAAAATGTGTGTTTGTATTAGCGGATCGCCAAAAATTATCAAATCGAGATCATTTCAACTAACACATCTGTGTTAGTTAAAAATGAAATATAGAGATATTTTTTATTATATGACGGAAAATATTCGAAAAATAATAATTCTGATATGAGTATTAATAATAATTAATTTTGGGATGTGAAAATAATCGAATTAATACTAATACTTAATTTGTTTAATAATTGTTGGGACTTGAAGTCGGTTCAGTCAATTATTCATAATGGAATACTGAATGAAAAATTTTAAGAAAAAAAACATTGCTAATTTTACAGTAGAACTTCTAATCAATATGCTTAAGCTTAACTAAATCTTAAATTATAATTTGAAGCCTATCTCATGTAATTACAAATGTCTGACCTAACGACAGTAATACCAAATTTTTTTTTTTACTCATTTTTTTCACATTTCTTAAAACTTTTTTTTGTGATGTTATCGATGTTTAAATAAACACTTAATCCGGCTGTTCAACACGAAGTTAACACTGCAACACAACATTTCCTCGTTTTTTACCTCTTTGCCTATAAACTAACTGGAGGGGGAAAATATTCTTGTTGCGCTTTTTGAACATAAATTTTACAATTTACAATTTATTATTAAATAAATTTTTTAACCATATATTGTTATATAAAAAACATTAATAAATTGTAAAAAATTTTTTAAAAAACCACCGTTTTTTAAACTATAATATACAGTGATAAAAGCCACGGCACCTGATAAAAATGGATAAATGCCATCTTTATAATATAAATTTTATGTGAGTAACAAGTTGCAACTCACAAACACAAAGATAAAACAATAAAAAATTTTATTGTGGTTCGATTTTTTTTTTTTTTTCTAAACCGATATTACTTCTAATTTTTATTTTGATGAGTGAATACCACCAACAAAAAATAAATTTCTTTTATTTTCAATTTGGTTGCTGAGATATTAAAAATAAAACTTTGTCTTTGAAACAGAGTGCTATTATAAAATCTAAGCGGAATTTTTATAAAATATTTAAAAACAAAATATCATGTCGGAAGTGGAGAGTACTGGTGAGAATTGGAGTCGGCAACACACATTAATTTTAATTAAAGGACTTCGGAATAATCCATGCTTATGGAATCCGCTAAACAATAATTTTACGAATAAAGTGAAACGGAGTGAATCATTAAATTCAATATTAAAGGAGTTAATAAAAGTTAAAAAAAACTATCCACTGCAAACAATAAAAAATAAACTACGCACGTTACAAAGCCAGATGTGTAGAGAAAAAGGAAAAATTTTAAATTCAAAAAAAAGCGGAGCCAGTGCCGACGACGTATATGTACCGAAATTATGGTGCTATAATGAGCTATCTTTTTTGGTACACTGTAATGATGCAGAAGATAGTACATCCACAATCGAATTAGACATGGTACGTTAGTTTTAATAATAATTATTTTCTCAATTAAAACATGTAATTGAATATATAAAACGAAATTATATTCAAATAAGTACTTATTAGTGTTTCCTTTTTCAGATTGGAGTAGATGAAGTTGAACAAGCAGAAGAAGCAATAGAAAATAAATCAAAAAAGTAAGTTAAAAGCGTAAAATATACTTTATTTTATTTAATTTTTATTATAAATTCAATTATTTTACTTTTACAAAGACCCTTCTTGATTAAAATACTCTGTCAGTTCTTTCCTGACAGCATCACCAGTTGTTAAATTTGGGTAATTTGTTGAAGTTGATACCGTCTGATGAGAAGTATCATTTTCATCCGCATTAATTTCTTCCATGTACCACCGGCTCATAGTGATTAAAAGATTGTGCAACACACAACAGCAAATGACAATTTCTATTACTTTGTTTTGATGAAGGTTTATCGTTGTTTTAAATATTTGAAACCTACTACTTAAAATCCCAAATGCGCGTTCTATATTTTGACGGGCGCGACTTAATCGACGGTTAAATGTTTTCTTACATTCATCCGTCGTTGTAAAAGCATAAGGTGTCATTAAATTTTCTGTTAAGGGGAAGGCGTTATCCGCGACGAATATATGAGGAAATAACCTCCCATTTCCTACATATTTCTTGCGTGGCAAGTATTTTTCAGGCTGTTTAAGTATATATTGTACGTTTGAACGTTGCAAGACACCGTTATCACTGATCCTTCCGTTGCAGCCAACGTCAACAAAAATAAATTTTGCAAAAGCATCTGCCAGGCCAAGTAGCACAATGCTGTGAAATCCTTTATAATTAAAATAAAGTGGTGCATTCTTTTTTAATGGACGAAAAGCTATGTGTTTCCCATGAAGAGCTCCTAAACAATTGGGAAATTGCCACTTTAAGTAGAAATCTTCCGCGATTTTAGTCCATTCATCGTGGGTTGTTGGAAACTGAAATAAAATAATTTTATTTGTTAACTTTGGTGGTATATATTTTTTGCTACTTAATTGATTGATTTTTTTTATATTTTCAGAAAAGGAAGGCAAACAAGGTGGAAATACTGCAGCAAAAAGCACTGAGCGCTCTAGAGTCGTACAAAACATATATTGAAAGGGCAACAAAAAATAAATTGACAAGAGAGGAAAAGTTTTGCGAATACCTCTGCAGCGAGCTGTCCAAAATTCAATTGGAAGTCAATTTTGACGAATTATAATTGGAGATTCTGCAGCTGGTAGCAAAAAAAATTAGAGAGGAGAAAACTATGCTACAGGACGAAGTTTATTTTAAACCTATTTTTCCAATGCATTACCAGAGCGGACCAACCAACAACCAAAATATAAAATACCCTACATCAACACCATCACCCATACCCTCACCTTTTTCATTTTCATCCGATAATAGTTATAGTCAACAATTTCCTGAAACTAGCCATCCAAATATAATACCGCAAACTAATACTTTTAAGTCCTCAATTTACATTGAAAATGAAAACGACTCACCTAAACTTACAACATCAAACTTTATAGTAAATTCTTCACCCTTACCAATCCCAATAGAAAACTATCTTAAATATCGGAAATCTCATTATTCCATCTCATCATCAATACCTTCATCTTCATTATCTCCGACTGAACATTTTTCGATCCTAACTTCCGATCCGAAACGTTCTGCTTCTACAACTTGGAATCTTACTTCATCCTCCTCGACCTCCTTCGAAAATTCTTTACCCTCACCAGTTCCACAATTCGCATCCCCTTTAGTTATTCCCGAGGAAAAACAAATCAAAATTCTACAGTATTAAATCTTAAAAGGACCGGATATACTAAACACACCACAACCTAAAAAAAAAATTTACTAGAGATGGCAATGGATGATGTATTTGAAGACCTTGATTACCAATTAGAAAAAAATTATAAAGTTTAATAAAATAAAATTTGCTTTAAAAACGTATATATTGTTTAATTTACCTTTATAAACTGATCCTTCAAGTTTCGGGATATAGCGTTACAAACATCCATAATCGCTGTTGATAGAAACGACTTGGACAATTTGGAATTGTAATCTAATTCCATAAAATTTTCGCCAGTTGCTAAAAACCTTAACGTAATCGCTAATTTTTCTTCAGCTGTTATAGCCCTCCTCATAACAGTGTCTTGCTTGGTAATGTCGTGTCTAATAGCTCGCAATATAAAATTGAAAGTTTCTTTATCCATCCTTAAAAAATTTTTGAAATCGGCCGAGTTTGGATTTAATTCCTTCATCAAATTTTGTGTATTTCCATCTGGTTTTCTATTCCTTCTATACGGTTTTACCCAAGATCTTTTAGATTTTTTTTCTCTTGTATTGCGGCTGCCAAAAATAAACAGGCAGCTGCTGATGCCAGCATACCCACAACCGCATCATGCTTTTTCGCCATCGCACTGTTTCTTAGAAATATTTTAAATTATAAATTTATATAATGAAAATGCACGATTGTTAAATGACTTACCGTCAATTTTAACACAATACAGTTTGATTTCAATATCCAAACAAAATAATTTTTGGTAACAAAAAAAAAATATCTGTACACAAAATAATCTAATATTACTACGTAGTTTTTTAACACCAGCTCACAAATAATTTGGTTTTACCACTTCAAGAATTCAATACGAAATGAAAATAGTTTTACACATACATAGATAAGTAACAACAATTCTCTTATTTCGTGTAAACGCGAGAAGTTGTCGTGTTGCGTTGTAGTGTTAACTGCGTGTGAACACTCCCAATATAAACACCGATAATATCACAAGAACAGTTTTAAGAAATGTGAAAAACTAGAAAAACTTAAAAAGTAGAAAGAGTAAAACAAAAAAATTTATATTACTGTCGTGAGATCACACATTTTTAATTTCATGAGGCAGCCTTGAAACTCTCTTTCTAGTTCCCTTTTTTTGTGTTTAAGATCGTGTTTTTAACCTTCTCTCTGTGTATTGGGGTCAAATTGACCCCAGTCGATTTTAAAATTAAAAAAATACGTTTTTTATTATTCAAATGGCCTCTGCCCTATAAGATAGCCTTAACTAATATCTCATACACGCAATACAATGAAAATCGGTCCCAAATTACTTGTACATTTTTTAATTAAGATAGTCTGAAATAAACCAAGCGCATTTTTTTGTACTGAGGTCAAAATGTCTCCCAAGTTACGCGTCTATGTGCCATTTTCTATATAAATCAAAAAATTACTTACTTTTTATTTTTATGAATGTATTGTATATACGAGTATGTTTGTGATGTTTCGTGCAATTTTTCTGCTAATTAGTAAGTGAGACTAAGAGAGAAACCGAACCATAGTTATTCCTGCTTGAAAATATAGTTATTATGGCGCAGAAAAGACAGAGCAGCCAAGATCGCCGCAAACTTTTCGGTAGAGTTTCTAGTCCTGAGTTGTCAAATCTGAAAGTGGAGCGTGAATCTGCCAACTGTGACCAGAACATGCGACTTTCTACTACTGCGAGAAAGAGTTGGCTTGACGATCATCCCAGAAATATTGGTGACTATTATCGTGGTTGAGACCAATAAAAACGACAGAAAAACACCGTGTTTGGTATGATACTAACTCGGAGGAAATGTTTGCTCTTGTCGGCATTTTAAATTATATTGGCGTTCATAAGAATTGGGACGAGCGATTAGATGAATAATACCATCTTGACAACCGTTCATTTTATCGAGCTATAATATCCGGCAAAATTGCCTTAAAACCGCTTAATTGGCAGCATTCCTAGATGTATAGAAAATGTTAACCATTAATGAGTAATTCCTTCTAACTCGAGGGAGATGTTCTTCAAAACCAGAGAAGTATGGAATTAAAATATTTTGGCTATGCGTCACAAGGAACCGTTACCTTTTGAACGCAGGGGGCCTTAATCGGTTGGTTACTCCTTTAATTTAGTTCATCGGATATCCACACCGTACGTCAACAAAGGAAGAACAATTACCACGAACAACTTTTGTACTAGATGTACTTTAGCCGAGTAACTTGATCTTCCCACACAGCTTACTAGGAAGGCGGAATTAAAAAACGAGAACAAATCTTCAAAATAATCTTCAAATTTTGTTTTGATAACAACCCCTAACACTTGTGAGTTTTATTCTTAAACTAAATAAAATCGTTTTGCAATTATCAACTTTACACAACGATAACGGAGTAGACCGTGGAAGGGAAGGGGGGTAGACATCTCCCAACAACCTCTCGAAACCTCGAAAGTTAAAAGAAATGTAAGGACAATCGACCTAATAGGTTATAAAGTGTATGAGTAAATGGAAACTTTTTTTTATTTTGCCATTAAAATTAGGAAATTATTCTATATGACTGTACACTTGAGCCACTTAGATATTAAAATAGAAAAAACAGAAAATTATGAAATTTATAAATTAATTTCGTGGTACCACCAAGTTTTGTTGGACCCGCAAGATAAAGAGAAAACTGCCCTTAGTACTAATATATGTCACTTTTCACAATTTTAAATACTAGCTCTACAGATTCTGATAAAATTTATCAGATAATAAAAGTGTTAAAAATAATTCTCATAATATTTTTTTTTTTTATTTGACTGATGAACATGATATTAATCCTATTATAAATGAGTTCCACATCAATCCTGTTGGCGGGCATCAAGGTGTTGTTAGAACATACAATCGTATCAAAAGTTATTCTTATTTTGAAAACATGCATAAGATGCCTTTGAAATTAACAGCCAAACCAAAAAAAACCATTGAGAAAGTTTTTCTTGACGTCTTTCATTAGAACAAGGTTCTAATTTTATGGGGCTTCGAAATGATTGTAAAATAAAAAAAATAAAATATTGCACAGCATATTATGCTCAAAATAATGGGGCCCTTGAACGCTCACATAAGACACTGCCGGAGTACATAAGACAATGGATCCCCTTTGCTATATTTAATTACAATTACACTCCTCATATTCATCAACGGGCTACATGCCATACGAATTATTATACGGATGTAAACCAGATTTACCAACATCAATAATACAAAGGAAACCTGATGTTGTATTTAATTACGACGATTTCAGTGCCGGACTAAAATTTAGGTTACAGAGTATTTGGCAAATAGCAAGAGATTAGGTTAATAAAGTGTGAAGTTCCAACTCCATCAGAATGTCTTCAAATAAATATTATCTTTTGTAGCTTCTGTGAGTGCCATGTATTCAGCTTCGGAAGACGATAACGCTACAGTTTGCTGCTTCTTTGATTCACCCGATATTGGAGCACTACTTAAGGTGAATACGAATCCTGTTTGCGAACGCCTGTCTAGCGTACAACTTCCCCAGTCCGCATCAGCAAAACCGCATAGTGATTCGATATTTGGTTTGAATGAGATTATGAAGTTCATTGTCCCCTTTAAATATTGGAGCACGCGCTTAGTTGCTGTCCAATGAGGCGTTCCATAACAATTATTAAATTGTCCGAGCACGCTTACGGCGTGTGAAATATATGGCCTTGTCGAAACAGCCAGATATGACAGTGCTCCTACGAGTTCACGATATGGCAAATTTTTCTCGTCGTCCTTAGTATCCAGTTGCTTTTCCAATTTTGATCCGTATGCAATGGGAGTATCTGCCGGATTCGAGTTTACCATTCCGTATCGATCGAGAAGATCTCGCACATATCCTATTTGATGCATTGTTATTTCTTTTTCTTTCTGAGTAAATTCAACTCCTATACGCAATGGTGAATTTTTGCCAAATCCTTGATTTCGAATTTGTGTGAAAATAAATAAACAAGCTTCACAATCGAATTATTCGTTTACCTTTCCTAGATTTAATCCATTAATCGCTTTATCGCGTTGAGATTCCTGTAAACTTGTCATGTTTAAATGGCCCATTCGACGATGCCAAACTTGAGATAAATCTGTAGGTTTCTTGATAGCCGTATCCGATTGCGTTGTATTTCGGCATTCGAATTCTTCGGTTAGTTGTATATAATACAGTTCTCCAACTTTTTTAGCTAATAATCCTATATTTCCGTCATCAACAGTAAATTCGTACGCAAACTCGGTACATAGAGAGCGTAGTTTAAATTTACGTTTTACTTTTGGTTCCCTACTGAACCCTTCATTTTTACGGTTCCTTTGGCATTCACCATCGTAGATGTGTTGCTCGTGAGATTTAATTTCCCGTTTGAAACAACAGTCATGTCCTCAAATTTTTCTTCATCCTCGTAAAGTTGAATTACTCTGCTTAGATCTGTGCCAGCATTCAGCCCCTTTGTTACTTATTTTATTACAATACATACATTGTACTTAAATGGGAATTTCTCTTTTTTCGGCGTTTTTGTTTTCGAATTTCTATTTCTTCGTAAATTTCTTTTCAAATAACGCAATGGGAACTGCTGCTTGCACATTGCTCTTCCTCGCTTCGTATTCTTTCATGATTTTATTCTGATTTTGAGTACTTCTGGTGATGGAAATTCGTGATTCGAGACTCTATTGCACATTGAAAATTTTTAAAATTTGACGGTAAACTGTACAATAACATCATTGTCAGTAAGTCCGCATTGATTTCAACATCCATTTCTTCAAGTTTGTCGACTGCGTCGAAAAACTTTTGAATGCATATCATCCGCTTCCTGCATCTTCTGGAGTGTTAACTGCTTAAGAAGCGTTGCTTTATGAGCTGGTCTTCTTGATTGATAAATATTTTGAAGCTTTAACCAAATCTCACGAGAACTTCCAAAGCACCATATTTGTTTTAGCTCTGACGTATTTATTGTATAATATCCGATCTTGCCTTTCGATCTTTTTTCGTTCATGACTTTTCAGCAGCAATCGATGCAGCATTTCCTTCCAACATATCCCCAGACGTCGTTTTTAATTAGTAATGCTTCCATTTGCATTTTCCAGGTGTCATAATTATCTTTGCTGAGGATTTCAAATCGGATTGAATGTCCCCCATTCATCTTCGCTTCGCCTGTGGTCACTTATGCACAATTCTCAATATTTCACTATTATTTTATTTATTTTCTCCATTCCTGGGCCCCTAACCTATTAGGGTAGTTTTGGATAATTGAAGCTTGTAGACTTTATGTATTGATAAAGATATGTTATCTCGAGTACAATATTTCGACGCAGGAAAAAAACAGAAACAAATCCGTTAAATAAAAACAATCTGGGTTTTATAACAAAATACAATCATACAACGATATTCGAGCGTTGCTCGAACTCGTTGTTCGAATTTTAACAATATTGTAAATCTGTTTTAATTTAGAAAGCAATTTTTTTTTGCCTAATTTAAGATTTAAGTGATTCAAAATTTCTCAGTATCATTTTTAAGTTAAAGATATATTTCATTTAGATATAAAGTTTAAAGTTTCAAAACAGTAAATAATTAAAAATATTTTAATTCAAAACATTTTTTTATTTGTTTAAAAAATAAATAAAATAGTTTGTAATATTTTACATACATTTATTAAATTGTTTTGAATTCTTAAAATTAAAAATTTAAAAATTGAAATGGTAAATATATTAAATAAAATTTCGTTAGTTTCCATTCCAAAAACTTTAAATAAAATTAAAATTGAAAGATAAATCATTCAAATTTCTTGATTTATCTTTTCTGGGGGGGATAAGATGTGATGTATTACGCGACAATACACTTGGTTAAATTCATTTAGTCTTTGCATTTACAAATTGCACTTGAGTAATAAAAATAATAAAATCGTTCGAAAAGGATTTACATAAAATCTATAAAATAAAATTCAAATTTAAAATAACAATTAATAAGTTTAAAAAAAAACTTCAATTATAAAAATATAAATAAAAAAACTAAAATACGATTAATAAATAAAACTATTTCAATAATAAAATTTAAAACCTAAGTCTTTTTTTTATTTGTAAAATTTATTTAATTTTCCACGGTGTTGGAAAACACCACACGTCAAGTAATTTTATAACAAAGGAATTTGAAAGAACCATACTATAAACTCTGTATAAATTGAAATTGTTAATGCCAGACATAAAGCTCATTTCTGAAATAATTGACTAAATATTTAAATTTAATAAAAATTTTCATCATGGAAAATAATTTGAAACAATAAATCAATTATAAAATACACTTTAATTAATACAACAATAGCAATACCACGTAAAATTCTGATTTATGAATTATGTTCTTCAGTTTACATTCATATTAAAAAATAAAAGCTGTAATTTTAAAATAAAATAAAAGCTAGATACCAACATATTTTATAAAATTTAAATATAAAAAGTTATAATATTGAAGCGGCGCGATTTTTTTTTGTGCTTTTAAATAAAATTGATATTTCATACTGTGTTTGTATGTGCTTTTTACTGTTTTACATTACATTGTGCCACGAAACGTCAGCAACGTTACGCCGTTTAAACGTAAATCAATTTAATTCAATCGGTGATATATTTGGTTGGTAATTTATTATTACTGTATGAGCAATATACGTACATACTCGAACGGAATGTACGTACGAGTAAACGTGTTTAATAAAATTAAAACTTTCGTTACGTTTCTACATCTACGTATAAAGGTAAGGCACACACAATATATGCATACCACTCAGCTAAAGTATTAAATGGTTGTAATTAATTTTATTTTGTTTTTGCAAAATGTACTCAAAGAAGCAGTATGAAAAATGTACACACAGCTACGGTACACAATTCAACCGAACGATATACATAGATGGGCAATTTATATTTTTGAATCATTTAATAATGTACATATTAAAGTTCATATTAATTTAACACACCAGATTAAGCTAGGGTATGTTCTACAATAATTTTTTTTTTTTTAACTTTTCCATATAAAGTTAAACATGTAAAACTATTCAAATTCATTAAAACCACCCTCCATTACTTTTACCGTTTAGATACAATTGTGTTTTCATGAGATAGGACAATCAAACTATTTTTATACATATGACATTTGAATTTTAATCCAGTTTGCCTTATTGTGTACAACAAAATTAACCCCAAAAGGTTTTTGGATTTAATTCGAAAAAGTTATAAAAGGATTTGAAAAAGATTAGATTTTTTTATTTGTTTGTAAGTTCAGGTAAATTAAACAATTATTATCGATCGATTTGGATTGGAATATTCATACGGGTATTTATTACATACAAATAATATTTGTTTGTGACATAATGAATTCCTCTCTAGAATTTCAAATAAATTGTCAAAAGAAAAATATTTTTAGTCAGCGGTTTTAGAATATAATTTATTATATACAGGGTCGTTGATAAGTGCAAATTTTCTATATTCAAAATTATAACTACCCTACGGTAATTTAAAAATATTTATTTAGAGTTTTAGTTATCTTAGAATATATACATTCTTTCTCCACGATTCTAGATATAGCAAACAATATGTGATAATTAAATTTTAATTCGAAAAGTTGATTTGAAAGATAACAATTTATGAAATGTCTCAGAACTTTGAAAAAAGTTTGAATTAGTTTGAAAAATAACACAATTAACAGTTTGGTTTTTCTTTTATTTTGTTTCATTTTTCAACCATTTATCCACCATTTACCACATCCAAAGTACCATTGAACATTTAAAAAAGAATACATACATTTTTAGTGGTTAGGCATAATTGTAGATAAATGTTTGAAAAATGAAATAAAATTAAAACATAAAATATTAATTACGTCAAGCCATAGTCTAAAAAACGAAGCTTTTATAAGGGAATCAGAAACTAGGAAAAAACTAAACTTTTTTCCTAAGATAAATTTTTAAATGAAAACGTTACAAATTCTTGAATGTCGTGATTGATTTATTTAAAGCAAAACAAAAAAAAAAATCATAACAGCAGCATTCTGGTCAAATTGAAATAAAAGGTTACTACAAATCGTCTGGTCATTAAGTCCATATACTTTACATAGATGGCAGTGATGTTAGTAAAAATTAGGTAAAATCGTACAAAAAATTTCAAGTTCAAAAGTTATAGGAAAAGCAAAACCAATTCCGAAAATATTAAGAAAGTGTCACAATTTTGTGTTTGAATAATTTTTTTTCGTATTTTTCTGTAAACATCTTAGACATCTGACGTACACTAGCAAAACTAAAGATACATTTAGCACAGCCAAATTTGATTCCTGCAATTAATATTTATTTAATACCAATAAAGCGTTCTTGTATATTATGGTTAAAGATATGTAACCAAAATTACAACAACAATTGCATTGGATCTCGTAAAGCGTCACATGATTTAAATAAAGCCCAAAAAAATGTTTCTTTATTTAAATCGTAGTATACAGGAAAGGATAGGACCACAAATGTATCAAAACTAAATTTGTTTAAATTTTTCTCAACAAAATACCGCCATAAACATTTTATAATATTTTTAGTTTTTTTCATTGAAAAACTTGAAGCTGCTTTTACTATGGATTGCTATGGAAATCAGTGAAAAGTTATACCACTAAAAAAGCTTCTAAGAAATTCGTCATGCACAGAGAGAAATCATATCTCGTATTATGAATAAGGGTATATGAATTATGAATAAAACCTTTTGATTTGGCACCGTGCATGACCATTTCACAATAAATCTTTACTATGCATAGTTTGTGAATAAGGACTTATTCATCTATTATGAATTATATCAGAGCCTTCTAGAGTAAAGAGCCATAATCATGATGACGTATTTTTAGGCTTTTTAGTGGTAAAACTTTTCACTGATTTCCATAGGAATCCATAGTAAAATGGTGTTTTTTAGCTGCTATAGTTTTTCAACGAAAAAAGCAAAAATATTATAAAATGTTTATATGAGCTTTATTGCTATTAAGTAAATATTAGTTGCAGAAATTTGGCTCTGACGAATTAAACTAATACTTGCTAAATTTATCTTTAGTTTTACTAGTGTACGTCAGATGTCTAAGATGTTTACAGAAAAATACAAAAACATATTATTTAAACGTTCTTAACATTTTGTGACTTTGTTTTGCTTTTCCTACAATTTTTGAACTTGAAATTTCCCCAGGTGGTAATTTTTGGTAAGATTTTACAAAATTTGTACGGCCATCACTGCCATCTATCTAATGTATATTGATTTAATGACCAAACGAATTGTAGTATGCTTTTATTTCAATTTGACCAGAATGCTGTTGTTATAAAATTTGTTTTATATTTTTCTGTAAATAAATCAATTATTACAAGAAAATGAAAACGATTTACTTTAACGACATTCATATATATTGAAATTCAAACGTTTATGAAAGTATTTCAGAAATCATAATTAATATTAATAAATCATTGGCGTAAATGAACAGTTTGTTCATTTCGGTTGTGCAGAATCATCCAGATCGTGCTTGTGCAGTTTGGCGAGATTGCAGTTATAATATTGTTGTTGGCTGTTTAAATGGCGGAATTTCTAAGGAGGAAGTCTTAAGTTATTTCTAATTATTATTCCTAAGTTTTCTTATTATTTATATATACATTGTTAATTATTTTTTTTTTTCTATATTTATTAATTTAAATATTTGTTTTGTTATAAGTTAATTAATATGTTCCTTTTCTCTTTATATAACAGCACATAATATTATTTACCAGGCTTCTTTGCAGCTTCAAGGTCACATGGAAGCGCTTTTATCGGTCTTTCAGTTACGCAGGGAGCATCGTAAGTAGGTTCACACCTGATTTTTTTTCTGGGATTTAACTTGTTTAAAAAAAAAAATCCAAAATATTAATTAACTTTTATTAATTTAAATGAGAGGTTCAATACCGTTTTATTAATGTTTTTTTTGTTTTGTAACCTGTATATAAATTTTCATTTTTCTTTTGCTAAATCCAAATAAATTAATTTCATTGTACCTGTTTAAATCAAATTGTTCTTATTATTTAAAAACTAATAGCTAAAATGAGTGAGTGAGCTGAGTCTGAAACCATGGAGTGATGGAGTTTAAGGTAAGACGATAGTGAGAGTATTTTCCCCAACTTTGCCATTTGTTGCGCTGGGAGCTAAGGTACAAAATCCACGACCAGTATACCTCGAACCGACTGAGTCAAGGCGAATATGGCGTACCTTAGTAGCACAACCACATTTTTTTTTTCATTATTATTATTTTTGCTAACGGCGACTACGCTTTCCAAGAGTGTCCCGTTACAAAATGGCGCCCAAATAACGAGGCATTTGTTTAACGTTCGCGTTTAAAATTTAGCTGAATATAGCTTTTATTTTCCGAATGAATTCTAAGACATTTTCACCGTTGGGTTTGACATTGTTCTTTTAATTCTTTTGTAGATATTAAATTTCGGTTGTTTAGCTAATTCCATATATTAGCACTATAAAAAAAAAAAAATTTAAAAATGGTAAGCCTCGAACAATTATTATTATCATTATTTTTTTTCCTTTTTCAGTGCCTAGGATTTGATTGTGAACTGTGTATTCGGGTCGAGTGTTCTATGCCATACTTACCACCATACAATTATTGTATTTGATATGGAAAAGTGTGGCATGTGGATGACATCGATTTGCGAAATTCTAAGTAGAACAATCAGCTGTTAAGCATTAACTATATTGTATTTCGGTGAGGCCCGCATCCTAATTATTAATAGTTGATTTGCTGGTGCTTTCATGAATACAATTTTTAACTAACTACATCATAATTGTAATAGCTCACTATCGGATTACCCCACTCACTTACTTCATGGTTTATTTATAAATTTAACTAATCTATTTATTTATATTGTTTAATTAATATTATTTATGATTTAGTTTATATTATGGTGATGGTTATTGATTATTAAATATTATCTTAATTATTCATTATTCAAAAAAATATTAAGTCAATTTTAAACATAATTTTGGTTTCGATTTTTTGTTTTGTGATATTTTTTTTTCTAATTTATAAAGCGTGTCACATACTGTCATACTACATAGCAGGTTCTACTATTGGCATTGTTGAACGATTTTTTTTGGAATAGTTATCAATTATTTAGTTCGTATCGTTGAATATTTCACTAACCTGTTTTGTCCATCATGGAAGTGGGTTACCTTGCTCCTGATGAGTTCGAAGTGGAATGTCAAGTTCGAAACATTTTAGGAGAGCCTCTGAATCGTTTAGCTTTGCTCCAAGTGGTCGTAGCTAATGAAGAGAAAAACCCAGTCTTGAAACCTTTTCGCGCTCATGCAGCTGCACGTTCAGCACCACAAAGAGAGTTACAGCGATGTGCGCTGAAAACAAAGGAAATTCGCGATTGGCTCACAGTTATCAAACCAAACGAAATCCCCATATCGGTTGGAGTCGGCTGAAGCAAGATTTGCTCGACAGGTTCCAAGATCGAAGAACGGAACATGATGTTCGACGCGCCATAGAAACTCGAAAGCAGCATCCCACCGAGTCGTTTAGATTATTCTATAATGACATTCTGGCATTATCGTTATAATTTAGGACACCTCTTCAGGATGTTGAAATTCTTCATATCGTAAGGCGTAATATGAGACCAGGTTTACAAGTTGTATTGGCAGACCAAGAAATACCATCAATTACAATGCTAGTACAACGTTGTTTGGCTTTGGAAGACACTTGGAAGTGAACTGGGTATTAACCGGAAAAATTGTGTTCTAGGAAAAGTATTGAGGAGGTTTATTTCAACGAAACGAGTAACGAATATTCCGAGAAATGGCAAACAGATGATATTTCTGCAATGGAAACGGCAAGGACTGGTATGTACGGAAGGAATGTTAACGCAGCTCTATGCTGATTTCAAATAAAGAAAATGTAAAATAACCCATTGTTATTGTATAACCCACGCTTCTAGGGGCAACGTGAGTTATATTTTGTATAACAAAATATTGAGTATTCATTGGAAAATTATTCGTAGCCAAATTGATTGAAAAACTATATTCGAAAAAGTAGTTAAATTAAAGTACACCATGACAATTTAAAGAACGGTCACTTGTAACATTTGCTCCGTCGCTTTAATGTTACAGAGGTACGAGGTTTTGCTGTATATTCAATGTTTTGTTTTCATTAATTCTTTTGGCATTCATTCATTTATAAATGTTAAAATATTCCTTGATTGAAGCGGTTGTTCGAATTTATTTATTTATAAAGCAAAACACGTCATGCACCACAATACTCGAGGGTCTATTGCTTTCTTGTGAATGGTAGCACGGTGTATTGTTGTATAATAGCGTTGATTTCATGAATTTTTTGAGCAAAGAGATATTATCCACTCGGGATAATGTCCCACTCGGCTATCGCCTCGTGGGACAAACTTATCCCTCATGGATAATATCTCGTTTTGCTCACTAGTACTATAAATAACTATTTTATATATTCCTGTGCTAACAAAAACCGTCGATCACGATTATTGGTATATTTTTGATAGCTAGTATAACAAAATATTATAATTATACTATTTTACTATCAACTTCAACTTCGGTTTTCCATCGTCGTACTATAATAATATAATACTACTATACTATTATTCTATGACGATGGAAAATCGGTATTAATGGAAAATATTTACCTAATCATTTGGGCAGGAGAAAATGGCAGTTGTGTGTTGCAAATATAAAAGAGGCCACCGGTGTAGATGTTATTTTAACGGGAATGTCTAATGGAATATTAAAATTTTGTGCTGGAACATTTAACTTAGATTTATACGGGTTTATCATTAGGGAAATATAATATTTTATAAAAATATTCAACAAATCAATTGCAGTCGCCTTACTTTGATATTTTTACCGAAATCAGTTCAACTTTAGTTGACATAATTACAGTGCATGATGTAACAAAAACCGTCGATCACGATTGTGTTGATGACGATGAGGAACAAAGTTTCCAAGTATAGTTCCAATATTGATAAATTTGTAAGATTTCGATGAATTTACATGAAAATTGTGTAATGTGATTGCACACAGTCAATTGAAAATATGTACATAAATCATTTGTACCGAAAAAATAGCATTGTTGTGTGTTTCAAATATAAAAGAGGCTACATGTCTATATGTCATTTTAACAGGGATGTATATAAGATAATTTTTTGAGCTGGAATCTTTGTTACGGGTATATCGAAGTCATTAGGTAAATATAATATTTTATAAAAATTAAGGAAATAAACTATTTGCATATTTCGGTCACAGTCTAACATATTCAACATATCAACTGCAGTCTTACTTTGGTATTTTTACAACAACAATGACGTACAATTTTATTCCGGCTAGAAGTGAAATAGGAATAGAATAATTCTATTCTTAACATAGTTGCAGTGTTTACCATAGTAAATAGTTTAGTTTTAGGAGTTGGTATTAAATAGCAATTCCCAATTTTTCGAAAAATCACAATTTTAAATTTTGTTAAATATCATTTCGAATAATTAAGGCCGGTACACATTGAGAACAAGCAACGAGAACGAATTTTTATTTTTCACCAAATTTAGTAAGAGAATTGTTAAAATAGTGAAAACCGTAAGTTTTTAATTAACGATACCTAAAATATCGCGTATTTACTAAAAATAAAAAGTAAAATTTTAACAGTTTTAATAAACAATTTTAGTTTATCGACTTAAATTCAAAATTTTCGAAGATAAATTAATATTTCGTATTAAAATTAAAAAGATTTACTTTTTATGCTTAGTAAATACACAAAATAATTTATGTATTCTCAATTAGAAAGATACGGTTTTCAATATTTTACCAATTTTTCACTATTTACCAAATTTGGTGAAAAATAAAAATTCGTTCTCGTCGCTCTTCTCAATGTCTACCGACCTTAATAATTCGAAATGTTATTTCATAACTTAGCTTTGTTTTATTTATATAGGGCCTTTTTGATAATTCGTGCAGGAGTCTGTTCATAAACTCTACATTGTAACAATATTGTAACCACAAAGCGTTCATAAACTTTTATTGCAATTTTCTACCCTGCTAAATGCTGACTTTCTGGACGTCATTGTTACAATTTTGTTACAATGTAAAGTTTATGAACACCCTCGAGTGCATACGGCTTTCCTTGTCTCCTTTGATTTATTTTCTATTGATGAAATAAAGAAAAAAATGTACACTGCACCGCACCGTCCGAATTATCAAACAGACCCAAAATCGCAATGCATAATTTTAGTTTTTAATTTTTAGACATCAACACAACTTGTATATAATAATGCATGATCTTATGATCCCTTGATTTTATATTGATTTATTTGTTTTTCAAAACCACCATGAGCTTCGAGGTATTCCAAAATTTTGATTTTTTGATACTTTTAGGTTGATTAGAACAAAGAAGTTGACGAAACCTAGCAAATGGCGCAGCGGTTAAAGGTGCGGCGGTTGGATCGGGAGATACCGGGTTCGAATCGAGCCCCTATAGGGGCGGGATGCAAAAGGAATTTTTCATCATCTGATTACGATCGGTGGTGAAGATGATCACATCTATGACCCCCTTTTGAGAGTGCAGAATCAAAGGGCCGACCCACCTTTCATGTCAGCACTACATGTTGGCATGAAGCAATGTGCAGGTGGTTTTCAAAGACGGATTTGTAGCCGCCCGTCCTTGATTTGGCTACTCCAGGCGTAAAGTAGGACGGTAAAAAATAAATCAAAAAGAAAACAAACAAACAAAAAAAACAAGTTGAAGAGGAGATGGATGGAACGTCAGAAAAGTAAGAAAGAATCGACTCCGGATTATCGTCTCCACTAAATTTAACAAATCAAATACCATCGATGGCACAAAATCCAGATATTCCAATCATTCCTTAACAAAATATGTTCAATTTGAGAACCAATTATGACGGGACAAATCCAATTTCATTTCCAGGGCAACAAATACAAATACCACCGTATCAGCAACAATTTTCACTATTCCCAAGTGCTACAAATTTTGTCCAACCGACAAAACGAAATCAATCAAATTTAACTCGAAAATTTGGCACGATGAGTTACGTGTGGCAATAAACTACTAATGGGTATTCTCGTATTACTGAGATACATAAAATATAATAAATTTAAAATAAATACCTAAGTACATAGTCAAAACTTTATTTTAATTTTAAAAACAAAAATTGAAGTAAGATAAAGTTAGTATAAATAAAAATGTTAAAGTCAAAATTAAACGGTGTCAATACGGCCGATAAGATAAAAGAATGATGCTGGCTGATGTTGCACCACCCTGGCTATCCGCAAGTATGTTTTAGAATTGATTGGATTTAAAATTGTAAATCTTAATATTTATTTTTCAGCGTTTCCTGGAATAATAAACTCGCAAAAAAGGCTATGGTTCACGATCAATGACTTTCAAACACATCGAAATACACTTGACGCAAATATTCGTGAAGCTTTGCTCGCAAATCCCGAATTTAACAAAAAAAATGAACGATTCTACAAATTACTACATTAAAAGGGTCACGTTCAATTTGGCATTTCAAAAATGCAAGGCCTTACGAATTCGATAAGGCGCGCGAACCGTGAAACGATCCAATTTAGTGGAGAGTATGAGCTGGCATTAGGCAGTCAAATAATTATGTTGGCACCTGTGGCACAACATTTTGCGCCATAATTGTTCTTGATATAAATAATTTCGAGCAGTCAAATGTGAGGAGACTTTAAATTTCGAAAGTATTCGAATGTATATCGGCAATAAAAAGATTCGTAAGTGTGAATTTGGTACATTATCCAGGCTACGAAGCTCAATTGATGATTTATTTGTTCCAAAGCGATCCAAAGGTCGCAAATAAAGAATAAAAAAAAATTGAAGGATGGTGCTAGAAAAGGATAAAATATAAGATCACCACCAACACAAGTAATTTTACACTTTTTTAATATGCACACTTTTAGTATTCATTAAATTTTTTTTATTTCCAATAAATTTGTGAAAATGTTTTTTATTTTCGTTTTTTGTTCGATTTTCCTTGTAGTATCACAAAAATAAAAAACAGCTGATAAATATTTGATTTGAATATTTGTAAGAGAAAAAATGGTCTAATCACCGGTAGCATATTAGAAATTACATGAATTATAACATTCAACAAAAAATTAATAAAGCTGATAAATATTTCAAATTATTTATATAAAAAAAGCTGTTTAAGAGACATATTTGTTACGATATTATAATAATAAAAAAAGTTAGGGTTTTTTTCCATTTTATAATCTTTCAAAAGTCATGCGCGTACAAATTTTTTCAAGCCATTTTAATTTAATTTATGGCTTTATTAAAAACCACACGACAAAATCAATGACACCTTTCTATGTAAAAGATATATTTCATTTAAAAATGAGCTTACTGCAATGTTTTGCCTGAAGCATGTTTAAAAGTTTAATCTCTCTCTTGTTCAAGATATTTAGAATAGCTTTGTTATTCTTTTTTATAAAATTTGTGCGTTTATCATTCCAAACTTAGAAGCAGAAAAACACCCTTTTTACTATGGATTGCTATGGAAATCAGTGAAAAGGTATACCATTAAAAAAGCTTCTAAAAAATACGTCATTATGATTATGGCTCTATACTCTAGAAGGCTCTGCTAATATTACAAAAACAACAACATTTTAAAGTTCAAAAATACTTTATTTTTGAAGACGATTTTTAGTAAGAAATAAACATCTTCAAGGCTCGATTTTTCAGTCAAATAAAATTACATGTTTCATGCACATTTTCGTATAACAAAGAAACAAAAACTCATAATTCTAATAAACTAAAATTGTAAATGAAAATAATCGTTTTCCCATATAGTTTCACAGTAAAGAAAAAATTGTATATACTACCTTGATCAACAAGTTCTCGGAATAACCACCGTGTGGCGCTCCCATCGTTCCGATTTGAGTTCTGTTTTTTTGTTAAGTTGGTACATCTGTTGTTGATATTCCCTCTAAATCTTAGCGTCATAGCTTGACATTTGCAAAAGTTACGTAGTCAAGAGTACATCTATCTCTGTGTGGGTTGGCGATTATTTACAATTTTAGAAATTATTTACAATTTTAGACATGATTTGCGAGGCTGAATCCGATCCCACATTCATCAAAAGGATCATTACTGGAGACGAGACTTAGGTTTATGAGTACGACATGCAATCCAGACATCAGGCAAGTGAATGGCGTTCACTAAAAAAAAAAAACCACGTCGTTTTCAGTCAAAAAAGAAGGCAATGCTCACGGTTTTCATGGATTACAACGGTGTAGTGCATCATGCATTTTTGCCAGAAGGCCAGACCATAAACAAAGAGTATTATTTGGGCGTTATGAGACGTTTGCGTGAAGCAATTCGCCGAAAGAGACCAGAATTGTGGGCAGAAAACTCGTGGATTTTGCACCATGATAACGCACCGTCGCAGAGAGTGCCGTCATTATTCGTAATTTTTTGACGAAAAATGCAACAAATACCATCCAACAGCCACCGAATTCACCTGATTTGGCTCCCTGTGACTTCTTTCTGTTCAATCGAGTTAAAAAACCATTACCGGGAACGCGTTGCAGCAGCCGAGAGGAAATAATGTAAAAATCGCCAACACACACAGAGTAGATGAACTCTTGACTACGTAACTTTTGCAAATGTCAAGCTATGACGCTAAGATTTAGAGGGAATATCAACAACAGATGTACCAACTTAACAAAAAAACAGAACTCAAATCGGAACGATGGGAGCGCCACACGGTGGTTATTCCGAGAACTTGTTGATCAAGGTAGTATATAGGTTTAGATTTAGTTATTATGTCTAATGAAAAATAAGGCATATTTATTTATAAAATTAACTTATGAATAGCACATATTACTTTACTGTTTTATGCTTTGTATTGCATACTTTTGTATTGATTAAATCATATGATTTTTTGGCTTTTTTATAGACATCAATCCCAGTGATTTTACCCCAAGGATTATATAAAGTATATAATCCCTTAAAAAATGAGCGTTTTCCTAAAGCTCCTTCGTTAGTTTGGTTTCTTACTGATAAAAAGTTTGTCTACCAGGTAGCTAAGACCAAATTACACAAATAAAAATCTTACTTTTTACGTTTAGTAGCAAGAGAGATTGGATTAGATTATGAATAACAAGCATTCACTGACATATATTCATGATTCATGATTGTTATTCTTAAATAATGGATTTTATGCATAACAAGAGAAAAATCATTTATTAATTGGTATGCATGATCCATGCAAAGTTTTTTCTCTCTGTGTGATGATTATGGCTCTATGCTCTAGTAGGCTCTGGTATATCTCTTAAAATTAAATATATGACTCAGCTCTAATTCAACTTTTATTTTATTGAGGATGAAATTTATTCTTTATGAACTCAAACCATACAAAAATTAATATTACAAAGACGTCTTAAAATGAATAAAAAATACTCCTAAAGTTGATAAACAGACATAAATGGCTGCAACCCAAATAACTTGTACATATTTTTTCATTCGTTTTATTTCATGATTGAATATTGTTTTTATATAGGGGTTGGTTGTAACAGGGGCAAAATAATCTGATAGAGATATAAAAACGTGAGGAAGAGGCAAATGTTTATAGTGAAACAATGTATTGCATCATTCAATTCAGTTGTGTGTATACCACCGTTGAACGCAATAATATCTAGAGCTGTCAAAATCGTCATGTAAATATTTCGATTTTTTTTTCGAAACTCGAAGAACACTTTCGAAAGAGCTGCGATTGTCTTACTAGAAGACAAAATTAGAACAATCCTTGGTGTTGCAAATGATTTAAAGAAAAGGAGGGACAACAAAAATAGAGGACAAGAAGGTATTTTAGTAGATTACCTTATTAAATGTGGCAATATTTACTACGCACTTATGCCAAAATATGTAAGAAACTTGACATATAATTGGCGTGGGGCTTTCTTGAAGCGAAACCCAAACATCCCAATAAGATTACCAAGAGCCACTAGCTTAAGCCGAGCTATGTCGTTCAAAAAGTCGAACGTAGATGATTTTTCGATAAATTATCTTCATTAAAAGTTTTAGCTCATGCTAAATTTGGAACTGCGACGAGGTAGGTGCTAGCACAGTACAGAAACCAAGGAAAAACTCAATTCCCTGCATGTTTATATTCCCACAGATTAAGTATAAAGTCTTCGTCATTCGTACTTCCTTCAAAATATTTAAGAGCTGGAAATGCTTCCAGATGGATAACGTGGAATTTATTAAAATTTATTGATCATTTTATTAAACACGTAAGGCCATCCAGTTCTAATCCAGTACTTTTATTGCTCGACAACCAATTGGTAAATCAAAAGACAATGGAGTAATGATGTTGTCATTTCCACCACATTGCCCCACAAGCTGCAGCCCTTGGACGTGGGAGTTTATTATCCCTTTAAAACGTACTGTACTGTCTAATCAACAGGATGCCTGGCTACAAAATAATCCTTGAAAAATTATGACAATATATAATATTCCATCTATAGTTAAAATTGTTCTTCCTATGGCACTGGTATAGTTGCTTTTCGTTACCGATGAACAACTGACTGTAAATGAAACAGTTCTTCATTTGGAAAGTATACAGACTGAGATTTCATTCGTCACTGATTCATTGCCAGCTAGCAATTAAGAAGTTGTTAATTAACAAAATGTAAAGTAACAGACGTCACAGATTTCTCAAGAAATGCATTCATTTTCAATAGATTGCTAAAACGACCAACCGAATATTTTTCTTTCTCCAGAAATAATAAGACCTTTCCCGATAGCCGCTCAAAAGAGTCGAAATACTGTGTTAAAGGACAGGAATAACGAAGAAGAAAATATTACATGAGTCAACTTACGATGAAAAAGAAGAATATTTTTGTTTAATTTGCAGAAGTGGATTCAATGTATGAACTACAAAAAATTGTCACGTACCTAGCTGCATTAAAGGCGATGTAACTTTTTATTTATAACGATTGTGCTACCAAAGTTCTGTTTTATTTGTCATTCTGATGAACAAAATATTATTTATTGAAATATTATTTTTTACGCTTTTATATTAAATGCAACTTTTATAGACTGAATAAATTAAAAAATATAATTTTGAAATATATAGAAGATTTTGTTACTATTTACCCCAGACGTTGTTACTGGGTTGAAAGGAACTTCAGCCAAATTTAGATAACCGCCAATTTCGCCCAGTTTCTAGTGGAATATTGTCTATATTTATATTACATTTTGTAGCTTAGATAACACTTAGACAAAATGTAAGAATTTGTATTTTCAAAAATGTTACAACCAAATCCTATCTCCCCTATAAAATATACACAAGTTAATTTTAATTTTTAATTTTCTTTTTTATTGTTTATTCCAATTTGAATTGTGGTTAGGTTTCATGAAAATACCGAGCTAATCAAAACTGTGTTATCTGGGAATTGGGGCTCTTGCAAAATAACAGGTTAAGTTCCAAAAAGAGTTTTTCTTCTGATAAAGTCTGGTGTCGATTATAAACAATTCCAAGCCGCTCATAAATTTCAACCCATTCTCTACTGTCTAATGTTTACGTACTAGATCAAATGGCCCGAACTACGTACAAATTATGAAAGGCTCAAGCTCAAGCATTTCATTTTAAAAAGTTCGATTTTTTTTTATGTTCCGGCAAAACGGTATTTTAAAGCTTGAAAGTAGGCATACGATATTGGGTAAATTTCAACTACTTTACGTTTTCATGAAGAGCATGGATGAGATGTAACGAAAGTTGAAATTTGCAAAAATAAAAAATAAAAATAAAAACTGTAAACACATTATCTCACGAAGCAAATGTTGGGCTGCCATCGACACGAGTGTCCGTTAGCAAGTCTAAGGCATGATTGTAAGAAAATGTTTTTACACAATTTCCATTATAAAAGGCTTGCCCCATTAAAAGATTTCGATCCGATATTTTAAATCGACATTTCTAATTTTCCATAAAATTGTTTTTCGTTCAACGACGAAATTAATAAATTTTTTTTCGAATTTAAAATTATAAATCTTTCATTAAATAAATTGCGTTTTAATTTTTTATCGGTAGAAATATTGAAATTCGACCAACAAAAAATAAAAAATTATTTTCTTTAATGAAAACTATTAATTTTAAGAAATTTAATTTTGTGGAAAATTAGTTTTTAATAAATATTAACTGACAAATTAACACTGGCAGCTCAATTTGTTGTAGCGTTTTAAAAAATGAAAAAAAATTCTAAATATGATTTCAGGTTAACAGCTCTAGGATGTAACTATACCTACTCTGTGTTATGCAAAATGTTCGGCACAAAACCGTGTTATAGCGAAACCGTATTATAAAATTACCGTGTTATACAAGGGTTACCTGTACTTCCTATTGGCATCCGCTATGATATGGTTTGACACCTTTTGATTGGATCATTTTATGTATATTTTATGTATATGCTAAAACTCTTCTTACGGGCTTAAAAAATGCCACCACAGAGTAGACTCCGGAGAAGCAACATATGCGTAGAATAATCTAGTAAAATATTTGCATCCATAGAACGAACACCTTATAAATTATAAATTTAAAACATTCCTTTTGAGTGAAGAACTAATCTACTTCAAAATACATTTCTAGAGTTCATTTGAAATGGTCATTTGCTGCGATTTGTATACAGTGCAAACACAGATGGAATTAGGGTTGGTTTTTGTATACACTACACTTATTTTATTTTAATGAAATATTTTGCAAATATGTATTAAATAATAAATAAACTATTTGTACAAAGCCCATTTTGAAAATAACAGTTCGACCGAAATACTCAATAAATTTATACAAATTTCAAATGAATTTTAGGTTAAGAATGGTTTGAAAAATATAAATAACGACAGGCAAGCGGCTACAACAATAATATTAAAGTTCATGCGCCGCGAGTTTGGTAACTGATCAAATATGTAAGTAAAGGCGTCAACGTAAACTGTGCCATATTGCACCAACTAATTATCACTTATTACTTATCAACTTATCATAATTTTTGATAATTTTCTGTTGCACCAAATTGAAATTTGCTAAGTATTTAATTGAGTTATAATAAGTGATAAGCACTCACTTATCAAAATTAAGTTGTACCAATTCGCGAAATAATAAATGATAAGTAATATTTTGATAAGCGATAAGTTTGAGGTTTTTGATAAGTTTTTCGTAGTTCTGTTGCACCAGAAATTTTAACTTATCAATAATCGACTACTTTAATGATAACTTATCCAAAATATCAATAAGAAAAATTTCACTACTCAAATAAATTGATAAGAGCTACAAATTGTAGTGGTATGACAGAAGTCTGTTAAAAACGTTTTTTTTTTGCTGTTATTGTAAGATGAGAACTTCTGTTCAATTTTAAAAGAGTACAAACACATTTTTCAATCAAATTATTTATTATTCAAATGATTAATGACAATACATCTAACAATGTGTTTTCAAGTTATTTTATTGTATTCTAATAAGTTGTAATAATAAGTCAAAGTAAGAACAATTTCATTCTGTTCGATTTATCATAGAGGTAAGACAGTTGATTTTCGATATTTTAAAATTAATATAAAACTATCAACTACAGGTATATCAACTTTAGTGAACAAAAACTGAAATTAATTAAACGGAAAAATATTTTTTATAAAAAAATGCGTCGGTTTGAAAGATTATTCGAGGATGAAAACGAAAGAAGAAATCGTGTAGTGGAAGCCAGAACCAATTATTCTCTGGACTCGGCATAGTGATAAAAAATGTTCGTTTGTCACATGAACAAATTAAGCACGTATTATTAAAAATAGGAACTAGTATGCACCATGGAAGCGACCGAAACTATGCGTTGAGTCCTCTACAGCAGCTACTAAAAACACTGCATTGGTTAGGAAATGGCGCACAATATCATGGGATTGCCAATATGCACGGAATTAATAAATCAACTGTGTGTAGGGTCATTCATCGAGTAGCAAATTCCATTCATCGATAACAAGATGGCGGAAACCGTGTGTTGGCCCGAAAATGTCCAGGATAGAAGTTTTTTGAGACGGGTGGTTTCCCTCAGGTAGCTGGTTGCATCGATGGAACAATGATTAATATAGATGCACCTACGGTCAATGAAGAACACTTTGTGAACCGACATGGAAAACATTCACTGACATTCACTGATGGTGTGTGGCCCAGACCGCCGCTTTTATGCAGCAAATTCAAATTGGCCAGGTAGTGTTCATGACTCCAGAGTATTGCGAAATATAAGGCTATTTAGCAATTTTGAGTCTGGTTTCCGTCCGTTCCCCGGTGCTGTGATTTTGGGTGACAGTGCCTACCCCTTAAAAATTGGCTTATATCACCAATGGGAAGAAATCCGGATGATGCAATAGAGCAAAGATTTATCATACTCATAAGGGGACGAGACGAATAGTGGAAAATAGTTTTGGTTTCTGTATGACGAATGCAATTTTTGTATAATGTTGTTAAATCCAATTTGTTTGTTAATAGAAATTTTCTTAATTCATTTGTTGTGAAAATAAATTGTTTACGTTCAAGTGCTGTTCAAAAATTATTTACAGTTAGAAAAGAGATTTTATTTTAAAAGCAAAAAAAAAAGTTTTACAATTTATTCTAAAAACTGAAACAAGAACTCTCAATTGAGAAAAGTTTCGCTTCATGTATTATATCAGAACCATCTTGATATGAATAGAGCCGTCATGTAAAAAATGAACTTAAAATAAAGGACATAGAAACACTAAAAAATAATTTATTTTCATAGAGTTTGTATGAAAAAACGCGATTTCGATTGACGAAAAAATATGAATTAAAAATTAAACCTAGATAAATAATTTTTTCTGAAATCACTAACAAACAACTCAATGACTAACTCATTTAAAGCACAGATTCTCAAGCTTCCCCATTTTCCAGATATAATCAAAAGAAAATAAGGGAATTAAATTAAAAAACGTTCTACAACAACAACAATATGTATTAAAAAGAGAATATTCTATTTAATGACGTCATCACTTATTCACAACTAAAATCAATGGTAAAAAAAAGACAATACATTGAACAGCCAAAATTAAAATAAATCAAAGAGAGTCAAAGAGAAAAAATTATAATAATATGCATTGAGCGAGAAGAAATCAAAAAAATCAAATCAACCCAGATTGTTATGCATCACAAATAAACGACACATAACCAACAAACATTAACTGTAGTATAAATGCCTTATTTATTTCTCAAGTATTAGAAATATTATTTAAATTAAGTCACAGCTGAAAATAAATACAACATGATTAATATTTGGCATCGATTTTTGTTCCCAAAAATTAATGACACATTCAAAATAAGTTTTTGTTTAGAATATTTGAATTGTCATAACATTTGAGAGCGGTGTATAAAATAAAATTGCTCTTACTTCTTATTCCCATTCCTAGATGTCACTTAACACACAAATAAAAACAACAGGGATTCGGGCTGAGTAAACGATTTGAAAGAAAACTTTTTACATAAAATTAACATAATTTCTTTCATAGCAATGTTTTAATTTTAGTAAATTTATAAAAAAATTATATTAAATTTATTATTATTACAATTTACTTATTACTATAGAGGGAAGCCACCAAAAATATGTTTAACCGAATTAAAAATCAGACCGATTTTAGGATCCGACCGGTTCGATCACCTATTTGAATCTTTTATATGTTTTTAATTGTAGGCGACATCTATGGTTGAAACAAAAGTCGTTAATAAAGCATTGCCGCATGATATGAATCTGTATTCGGGCAGATTTTTGTCATGTGGCAATGCTTTTAGAAGGAGACTAATAAGAGATGGTTATACATAATTGTTTATAAATTTTATGTTATGACGTATTTTACAACAACAACATTCCATAAAAGTTTAGCAATAGTTTATATTCCAAGAGGATTTTCACTAAGAAATAAACACTTACTTTCATGATTCGATTTTTCAATCAAATAAAATTACATGTTTTATGAACATTTTCGTATAAAAATAATGTAAAAGCTCATAGTTCTTGTAGACTAAAAATGTAAATGAAAAAGATCGTTTTCCCATATACTTTCATAGTAAAGAAAACATTTTTTGTACTTTATTTTAAGCTTAGTAAAAAATACAGTCAATGTGGAGGCTCTTATTTATAGAGTAGGCTCTGATTATATACATGCAAAATTGTTGTTGTTATTAAATTACAGAATAACAATTTTTTAATTGTTTTGCTATATAGGCACAAAACCATTGTTTAACATACAAAATGTGCGGAAAGCACATATACATAGATCATTACAACTTATCATAAAAATTTGTAATTTGTCAGTTGATAAGTTATAGACATTCTGATGTGCAACGCTTATCACTTATCATTATCAAAATTTGATAAGTTTTCAAATTGATAAGTCAGTGAGATTTTGTTACTTTTGGTGAAACACTTATCACTTATCATTATCAAAAAAACTAACTTATGATATGTTGATAAGTAATAAGTGATAAGTAGTTGGTGCAATAGGGCCCAGGTCGTCCGGATTTACATTCTTTGGCGTCATCATCTACAACTCATAATAAAACAACTTTAATGTGTTAAATCCAACAATTTCTTCTGCTTTTTATGGTGTTCTATGCAGGAACGACGGTTTTACTATTGCAACCTCTTGTTGCCTAGGACAAAGATAATAAAAACTCTTCAATTTCGTTTGTCGCTCCTATAAACAGTTCAATAAACAGTTTAGTTTTTCACCTACATTTCCATTTTATGCAATATTTACGATATTATCATTTTTACAGCAACCTGATTGAATACCAGCTTTAATTTAGAGGAATATTTTCCACCATCATACACAACTGCTTCAGGAACTTTGGAGACCTTAATTTATTGCTCTAAAAATTGACTTAATTTTTCAACATTAAATGGCAGTAGCAGTGGCCTTTATTTATTTACCATCTGACAGCATATCTAATGTTAATGTTGAATCGTGTCTTGAATTAGCTAGATATTCTATTATAGTACCACATCCCGTTTTTGATTTAATTTAATTCTGTTGATTCTGATCTGAGAAGATGTCAATATCGATTTTAAACTTTCTCAATTTAGGTTTTGGAATATTTGTTCCAACATTTGTGATATGCGTAGAGAGTTGAATGACTTGATTATTAAACGGAGGATTATTTTATGATTCTTTCGTGTGATATACTTAATAGTTTACAGATCAAAGATGTCTTCAGATTTCGACGGAATTTCAACTTTAATTTTGAAAATATTGCTCGTATTCTTAAAGTCAGCCATTACCTCATAAGTTTAACAAGTTGACACAAGGATAAAACAGACACATTTATAAAATGACAAACTTAAAAACGGCACATAAAACTTGTATTTTTCAATAATTGTTTTTGATAAGACTTATAACACGCCTATAAAAAAATGTGCATTCTAATTTTCTAGAAAAAGAAGGTTGAATTTTAAAATTAGAATAAATATTTGTAATTTAAAATATCCTGGAAAAGATTGATTTTATTTTAAAATTTGAAACGAAATACTTTCAATTTAAAACTGTTCTGGAAGTCTTTCTTTTCAAACTAGAATGGAAATATTTTTAATTTATAATTTTTACAAAATAACATTTAATTTTAAAATGAGAATGGAATTTCTGGAAAAGATGGATTTATTTTTAAACTATTCTAAAAAAAATGAAATTTAATTTTAAATTTGAATGGAAATATTTTTCATGTTAGAATATTCTGGAAAAGAGAGGTTTAATTTTAAAATTAGAATTAAAATATTTTTAATTTTAAACTATTCTGATAAATGAAGGTTTAATCTTAAAATTATAAAAAATGAAAAATAAATATTCTAATTAAAATTAAAAATATTGCAAATATTATTGTATAATTATTTATAATTTTAAGATTAAATCTTCATTTTTAGAATATTTTAAAATTAAAAATATTTACATTCGAATTTTAAAATCAATCTTCATTTTCCAGAATAATTTAAACATAAATCTTCCTTTTCCAAAAATTACATTCAAATTTGAAAACTAGATCTCACTTTTCCAGAATAGTTTAAATTATAAATATTTAGGTTTTAATTTTAAAATTAAACCTTCTTTTCCAGAATTTTTTAAAACTAAAAATCTTTCCACTCTAAATTTAAACTTAAATCTCTTTTCTCAGAATATTTTAAAATTTAAAACATTTTGCTTCAAATTTTAAAATTAATTTCCGTTTTCCAGAATTTTTTAAAATTAAAAATATTTTTATTCTATTTTTTTATTTCTAACCCTCCCTTTTTCCAGAATATTTTAAAATCACATCTCCCTTTTGCAGAATAATTTAAAAATTAATTCTTCTTTTCCAGAAATTTCATTCTCATTTTAAAATTAATTGTTGTTTTTTAAATATTATAAATCAAAAATATTTCTCTTCTTGTTATACGAGCTAGATACGAACTTTCAACAATAAGTTAGAATTAAAAACAAAACTGATTGGAAGAGAAAAAACAAAATCCAAAGTGTCTAAATAATACTTGGTTTGTTTTGTAATATAAAAACAATATTTAGTCGCGTTATCTTCGGAAAATTTAGAACAATTTCGTGTTTGAATGTTAAAATGTTATTTTATAAAATTGTATAGTACGATGCGATTTCGTCTTTCCATATTTCAACGTTGTACTCATCTCCTCCAAATATATGGCTAAAATTTGAAACGCATCTTTCAAATATTTTTGAAAGATACGTCGGTAAACGAACTTTAAAGATTAGAAGGTCATCTCAACCGTATGGACACAAATAAAAGCATTTAATATTACCGGAACATTACCAGACATTCTTTAAGTGGGTTTTCTTATAATTTTTTATGCTATGGGAGTATTCCCATCAAAAGGTGAAACATATTTTAAAGGTATTGTTTTCTTAATGAACAATTTAGTTGAAAAATTTAATCTTTTCACCAATAACGTGATGTTTCCAGATGAAAATGTTCTCAGAAAAATATCATCATTCTTTTTTTTGACGTAATACCTGTCTATTAATATAAATACGATGAAACGCTTCACATCAATATTGTTCAATGTGCGTAATGAAGCGTTGATTTTAGAAATATAAATTTAATCGTTTTATCAATAAGTTTCCAAGAAGGTGTTACTAAGGGGTTCTTTCAATTTTTACGGAAATCCTTCATTCTAGAAATTATAAAATTGGGTAGAGAATATTTTAACAACAAACATCATAAATATGTTCATATGTTAAAAATCAATATAAAAATATTCACGACTAACAAACCTAGAAATTCACTCGTCCAAAAACATTTAAATCTTTGTCCAAGATAACATACATTTCTGAAAAGCTTTTCTTTTAAAGCTTATTGAAAGTTTCCTTTTATACTTTGTTTATAAATTTGCTTAAATACCTGTATAATGGTTTTCCTGCACTTTCTTTAAACCAGAGTACCATATAAACCCGATCCTCGCGTACTTCTGGTTCTATATCACATGGTAATGAAGTCTGTTTACCCAGTACTGCCTCAACAGTTACTGTTGAAACTGAAAATAAAAAAAATAAGAAATATTTAAGTACATTGCAATTCAAAATTATTTAAATAGTTATGCAAAATAAAAGGTTTCGGGACAATCAGAAAGTGTTTACTTATCCCTAGAGCAGTTGGACGAACATCTGAAGACAACCAGTAATTTTGCAAAACAAACTATTGTTAAGAAACATATTTTGAAACAAATACCGCCATGTTAACACATCCGTTATAAAAATCTGAAATTGTTATGATGGTCGAGCATTCTACATAATTTTCTTTACAAATGCACCAGCATAAATCCAGAGAACACAATATATCACATATTGATATTGTAATAATAGGTCAATTGCTTAAAGATCGTAGGCACACAAAAAGAATTTACAAAGAATTTAAAAAAATCTGAAAACCAATATCAAATTCAGGACAATCCCAAAATAGAGATTGTTAAAAAAAAAATATTTTTTCCATTGTAAGATATTTTGCTCTTTTAACATCAATGGAAATTAAAAATGAAAATAAGTTCGCCTTCTTGGGAGCGATATTTATTTTTTTTTTAAATTTCGCTCCTTATGGAATGCATGTTTATATTTTGTTTTATTACCTACCTATCTCAATAAAAAGAAAGATCGAAGAGCGAAATCATATTTTATTTAAAGCACTAATTATATCTAAATTTACAGGAAACGTGAAATATGAATTCAGCACGTTTTACATGTTTTCACCTAAGAATTATTACAGTGTAAGAAGCTGTTATGAATTATTTAAAACTAACCCTAATCAAAATTTCACAAAATTCGATAATTTTGTAAGATGTGCAGCAACTAAATAGGTTTTTAAAAACTGAAAGACTTTTGGTCCCTGCAAACCAATACTTAATAGGGTTGACTCAAGAAATTTGCAAGCTTCTTCCACCGGCCGATAAGGCTCACGAGCTGATAAAATCTTGATCAAATGTCGCTTCAATAAGCAATATACCTCATTCAAATATTTATTCTACGATAGAAGCAATCACAAAACGGTAAACGTAAAATATTCGACGAGAATTAAAAAATAGTGATCGCAACTCTCGTTCTCGATTTCGATCTTCCGGTCTACACGTACATTTCGCTTGTTCACCTAGTCGCTCAACAAGTGTCAATTGTCGTGTGTCTTATAACTGGGATGCGAACGGTCAGTTTTGCTACTACCATCGCCGGTATGAAAACAAAGCACGAAAATGTCGAAAAAACTGCTAGTTCAAACAAAGTACGCCGGTCACAAAAAACTAATTCTTCCTGCAATTGTCAATACCGCTCATTCATTCCCACCTAACGTAAAACGTCATATTTTCTTAAAATGCACAAATACCAAGCTAAACTTTTTTATTGAGCAGATGAATCGTTAATCCCTAGAATGGTACTCCACTACCAATTAACACTGACCAAAATGGGATAACCATTCAGACATTTGACAGTAAACTTTTAATTTTAAATCTTGGTTTTAAAAGAAATTTTTCGCACATTTTTATAGTGGCCGCTGTCGGTCTGTTAGTTGATGTTAAAAACAATCAACTGATTAATCCAAAACATTTAGATTATGTCAATGCAATTATGGGAGTTTCGGTGGTACCAACGTCAACACATTTTACAGTAAGTAATGGCTATGGAAAAATTCTTAATGATTGTCCAAGTCTAACACTGGAAGCAAATTACGATACACCCGTCATATATAATGCAGTTAGGGCATAAGGCTCGTAGACTTTAACGGTATAAACATAAGATAGCTAAAATGGAATTAGATTACATGATAAAAATTGGTATTTGTAAAACCTCGTCTTTTCAAGTATCTTCACCTCTCCACTTAGTCCCTAAGAAAGACTGAAATGACTGGAGACTATGTGGTGATTACATGCGGCTGAATACGGTGACGATATCCGATCGGTATCCTATACCACATATTCAGAACTTTTCGATGAATCTTCGCGGTTGCACGGTATTTTCAAAGATTGATTTAATCCGAGCTTATCATCAAATACAGGTTTCCCCGAAGGTATATACGTTTGGTCTTTATGAATTTGTTCGAATGCCGTACGGTTTACATAACGCTGCGCAAATTTTCCAAAGATTCTTGGACGAGGTAGCAAAAGGACTAGATTTTGTTTACGTTTACATAGATAACATTTTAGTTGCCATTCGCAACGAATCTGATCACAAAAAACACTTGTTTCAGAGACTATAGCATTTTGGCATTAATATCAAAACATCAAAATGCTTATTTGGTGCCCCTGAAATTGAGTTCCTAAGCCATAAGATCAGTAAAAATGGCATTCGATTATTTAGAATAAAGCATATTCAAAGATTCATCGGTATGGTTAATTTTTATAACCAGCTTATACCATAATTAGCCAAAATATTCGCGCCAATTCATCGCCAATTCGGCTCTATCCAAAAATAAAAGGAAGAAAACAGAAATTTAGTTCCCACGAATGTCTTATAGCTTTTGAACGCACTAAGGAAGCCTTGACATTCCCTGCCCTAGATGGAAGGTACCCAATTTCTATTTTGTCCTTGAACATTTTGTTAATCACTTATTGGAAACCTCTAGCACTTCTCTCAAAGAAACTTCAACCTGCTGAAGTCAAGTATTATGCTTTGGATCGCGAATTATTCGCTGTTTACGCAGCAATTATACACTTCAGATATTTTATTGAAGGCAGATGCTTTACTGTGTTCACTGACCACAAACCGCTGCTTACAGCATTAACCACAAAAACTGAAAGATCGTCAAGGCAAACACCGCATTTAGAGTACATTTCTCGGTTCACGTCAGATATATGTGAAAGGAAATTCCAACGTTGTCGCAGATACATTATCACGGTTTTGCGACACCGTTCGTTCACCAATCGTTTCTACGGGAATTAATTTAAACCAGCTAAGGCAATTGCAGGAAAACGACTCCGTGCTGAAAGAACTACTATTTTCTCAGATACAATCGAAATTCAAACTGTCGCATGTCGTTTTGCCCGGAGTTAGAGTCACCAGAAAAATGATTGCATCTAAATTTTTCTGGCCAGACATGAATATCGATATTGGTTTTTGGACACACAAAATCGCCTTCGGGAACATTTTATCTACCTTCCGGCTGATTCGAACACTTTCATATGGATATTACCGGGTCCTTTCCCATCTTTCAACGAAAAGAAATATATTCTTTCGATTATAGACCATTTTACGCGATGGCCCGAAGCCTATCCGATCGAAGATATGACGGTCCAAACGATCGCTAAAACTTTCGTCTTCGAATATATGTATATCGCGTTTCGGTGTGCCCCATTGCATAACGACTGATCAATGAACTCAGTTCGATTCTAATTTTTTCGGAGAATTCACCAAGCTATTAGGTATACATCAATTAGGTACACGAACCGCATTGAGACAAGATTTAGGTGCCTCTCCTGCTCAACTTCAATTCAAATCTTTTAGTCGATCGATTGCGAAAAAATATGTCTCAATTAATTCCTACTCCTACAAGAGCTAACACTGAGAAACACATGTGTTTGTTAGAATCGACCAACCAAGACTGGGACTCACGAACATTCACGAAGGTCTATACAAAATGATTCGTCGTCTACGGAAGAATTTTTTTTAGACATAAAAAACAAAAACACTACGATATCACTAGATCGGCTGAAACCAGCGTACATGCTCTCCGACAACACTATTGACACGTCGAACAAAGCATTGCGAAAAGTAACCGTTGACTGTAAGGTAATGAAATATTATATTTAAATATTGTAAACGCGCCAACCGGACATAAACTTTATCATAATTATAATCGTTTATTTCGAGGGAGCGTTTGTAGCGACCAAACAGGCTTTTAAGCATTGGAAGTATTTTGGCCCTTGCAAGCCAATATATAATTTTACTTACTTCACAGTAGCCAACAATAGGAGGGAAAAGGGCCGAAAGGCCGAATGTCAAAAGGCCGAACCTTTTCGACGAAAGGCGAAATTCGAAAGGCCGAATGTTGAAAGGCCGAATGTCAAAAGGCCGTTTATTTCGAAATTGTTTTTAATTTTTCATCTTTTTATGAATGAAAATTTTCAAAATTTATATTTTTATGAAAACTAAAATTTATATTTTTATCAAAATTTTTGTATAAAAATGTTTAATAGTAAATCGCCTTAAATAATAAAATCATTTTACGTTTTAAGTTGTCATGTAATTAAAAATTAATTAATTATAATAAAAAAAGAAAAAGAAATACATTTTATTTCCGACAAAATTTGATCACATTAATATGCTACATGCACAGGATTTATTAGCACGTATTTCGAATTTATTTAAATCGTTTTACATTAAGAAATAAATTCAATCGTTTTAAATATTGATTTCAATCAATTAAATGAAGGAAATTTAATGAAAATTCGGCCTTTCGACATTCGGCCTTCCGCCCATTCGGCCTTTCGGCGTTCGGCCTTTGGACATTCGTCCTTTCGACATTCGACCTTTCGACATCGAACGCAATAGAACATGTTTTCCGAAAGAGGCACCACGATCAAAGAAAAAAGTACAGATCGTTTGCCACTAGATGTCACTACACAATCAACAAAATATTACTGACGTTTTTCAAAATAGGACAGCAATGAACAATAATAAAACTGGGGAAATTGCTGAGTTGACATATTCTTTTAATTCTTTGTTGTTGTTGTTTGATAAAGTGTTTGTGATCGTTATAAATTTTGGTGTATTAATTTGTTAAATAATTTTCTTATAGTTTTGGTTATAACCATTTTTGGACGATTAATTTCGTTTTCGAATATTTTGGTACAAACATTTTGGTTTTTTCATTTTATTGGAACGATTTTTGGTTTTACTTATATAGAAAAATTAAATATGTATATATACGATTTTGTATATAGTGTTTAGTTTATTTTTAATGTGTAAATATTGTAATAAGTGTAGATAGTTATATCATTTTATATATATTAACGGAATTTTGGAGTTTGAAATTTTTTTTATTAAAGTAGTAACCATTCTTGTAGCGTCGACTTTAAATATTTTTCTTATAAAAATGGAATCTAACGGCAAACTAGGTAACGTCCGTATTATTTTAAATAATACACCGAAATAAATTAACATTTTAATTTGATTAACTTTATATATGACATTAAAAACAATTAATTAATTAACAATTAAGGCACAAAACAATTATTACAAATGAGGTACTTCTGTTCAAGTTCCAATTATAAATTTAAAACAAATTATTTATTAAAAAATTTGTAGGTTTAAACAATGGAAAAGGGGGCATATTTACACCGAAAACTGTACCGTATGCCAAATTTGCCATCTTTGGAAAATATTTCTTTACCAGCAGAAATAAATTATACTAAAATAAATAAATATGGAAGAAACGAGATGAAGCTCGATCTAGACAGTATCACTGAATGGTTCGAGAAATACAAAGCGGGCACCAGTCTTAAAAGAGGACATACTACGGGGCTAAACGGTTTTCTAATTTGCTTAAAAGCCTCAATTTCTAAAGTGCCCAATATTATTATTTTGAAATGTAAGCGCAAAGCGGAACTGAAAAAATCTGTAGTATATAATTCGCATATTGAAATCAAAAACAACACGATTTGTAAGGCGAGTTGCTACTGTGTTGCTGAAGGAGGACCCATTGCAGCATCTAAGCATGTACCTGCTTCATTGGTTGTAGTGGAACATTATGCACAAACAATTGGGTTATTATTGTATATAACTTTTATTAATCAAGAAATTTTGTTTCAGGCTTCAAATAATTTAAAGTTTATTTCGCCAACCTCAAAAATGCAATCATTGCATCGTCCAATAAAATCGGCAACTCTTCAACCGGATTGAAGTTTTGATGATTTTATGGGCTACAATAAAAAAAATATGTCTTCATGTGATTCGGAAAATGATTGCATAACTAATATGCATATTAATAATAGATTGGTGTCAGATATTACCAAATACAGAAATGTAAACGTTGATGGATATTTTAATGACCACAATTATTCTTGTGAAATGTAATATAATTTTATGTGCAAACTTAACTCCTTAGCATTAGGCGAAATAATTAAATTAGAGCAAAAAACTATGGAAACACCTCCGTTGTAGACGAATCACGGCCTCCTTTGTCGGTGAAATACGTAAAACCGTTAAATCAAGCAAAAACTCAATCAAATTTGCAATAGGATAATAAATCCAGCAAATCTTTATGCACCCGCCGTCGTCCACGGCCGTAAAACTGAAAATTTCATAAAAAAAATTGTAAATTTAGCTATTAGAAAATGTGGGCTATTTATTGGTCACCTGACGGAATTTGTGCCAATAAAAAATTTATTATAGAAATAAAGTGCGCTTGTACTGCCACCGATTCTTCGCAGCTTTCCTATATTTAAAATAAAAAATTGTCGCGAACTCATAATTATTTTTATCAAATACAAATGCAAATGCACGTATATAAGAGCCCGTGAAGTTTCTGACAAAAAATGAAAACGTATACGTATACGATTCCAATAAGAATAATAAAACTTTACAGGCTTCCAATTAAACTGTAAATGTATTAGTAATTTTCACTAAAAACCTTTTGAGTATTTTCTATTATGGCCAAAATAAAAATCACTCCCATACATTTGTGAAAGTTCGGCTATCCAGAAGAAGTTTTTTCCAAACGGAAGATTTGGAATCTTCTGAAATTGTAAAACGGTAATTAACAGGATTCCAAATCCTCCGTTTCGAAAAAACTGCTTTTGGATAATGTGCCCCATACCTTGGATTATATGACCTATTTAGTCGAACCTTGCCCAAATCTCTGGCAGTGCTTGCTAATGGGCGATTAATAGAAAATACTCAATATCTTAATTGCAAATCTGTCATTAACAAGATTCCAAATCCTCCGTTTCGCAAAAAACTTTTTCTTCTAAGCTTTACATGGAAACACTCATTCAAATACGTTTTAACACTAGAACTAGCGACCGGTCAAAATGGCCGGTTATACATTTATTCAATTCAATTTTTTTAAATATTATGTTAATACGTTTGTGGGAATCTGTAATGACTTTTAATATGACAACAAAGTAGTTATGTTAAAATTCATAATAAACTTCCAAACAAATATTAACATAATAATTAAATAAATTGAATTCAATAAATGTATAACCGGTCATTTTGACCGGTCGGTAGTTTTAGTGTGAATGGGAATTTAAAACCATTTTTTTAGTTTGGATGTGTTTTGTTTGGAATCAAATAATTACGTTTTAATTATTTGTTAGAAAGAAATCACTCAGTATATTCCAATAAGAACTTTGTTTTAAGTATTTCTAATACATACATATTTTTTGTTATTTGTTATTTTGTGTCAGAAACTTCACGTCGGTGTATATAACTCAACTGTTGAGTAGTAGTTTTGTTAACGATTGTTTAGCTAGCTAGAATTTATTAAACGAAAGTGCCGGGGCCAAGTTACTTCGGTCTAAAAAGACCAATTTAGTTTTATACCAATAGAGACCTGATTTAAAAATAAAAATTCAAAGTTAATTTGATTTGTCATTGTGTTACATTTTATTTTAATTTTTGTTAAGCATGTGATAAAGAATTACGAACTTTATAGATTTATTTAATTTAACTTATTTTAGTTATTCGTTAATTCATTATACTTATCGTAAGTTTCCATTAAAATATGTGGTATATCTCAATTTAATTAGAGAGTATTTTATTCTTTTTAGTTAAATTAATAATTCTCTCCACATATGTATCTTTCTATTGGCTAAGATTCTTGTTGCTAATATTTCTTCGGGTTCACATTTAAGTCACATTTTTGGTTTCCAATAGAACAGATATGTTGAATCCTCTATCAGCCAAAATAATATCTCCTGAGTTGAGATGATCTAGGAAGCAACTATCTTCAATTATAAATCTTGGAGCAGAATATCAAAAAGCCTTTCTCATCGATTGCAACAAGGTATTTAAACGTATTATAATTTTTGTAGTTCCAAAATAGTTCCTGATTGACGTTTGGGTCCAATGAAGAACGCTCCGTAAAAGTATCGGTGTAATCTATTATGGCTGTATATGAATTGGGATTCGTGCGGCGGAGCTTCCAAAAATCAATTTTTTTCGTATAAGCATATATAGCTTTTGTCCAGTATTGAAATATTTTGGAGACCACTTGCCTGCTGAGATTATGTTTCGACGATACTTTATTAATGTTAAGGCAAGTTGATTTTTCCAATTTAACCCATTATTATGTATATTTATTGAATGTTATGTTAAGTGCAGCATACAACATATCTAATCGATTTCGTTCAAAGCCAGTAAAATATTTAATTTCGAATTGGCTTAAATTCTCCACTAAAATGTTTAAACGAATTTCGTTTGTGTATAGTTGTCCACTTTTTGAGTCGTTGAATGTTCCACATTCGATTTCCCTTCTATAGATGTATCAGATGATGATGTATCTGATCACGATTTAATTGGTTGAGGTATCTGAAATAAATTGAATAAAATATATGAACATTTAAAGTACTTATTTGAACAAATAAGCATTGAGCCTCCCTGTGCAATAAATCGATTTCTATTAGTTCAACTTCTCCTTCGCTATACACGACTGCATCAATTTCTGATAAAGTAGTATCTGATGTGCTTATCTAAAATTAATTTTATTTTAATATTTTATTCAATAACTTAAATTAATTGTTGCTATACCTTGATTTCTATTGGCACAAGATCAACACTCCTTCTGGTTGTAATATTTTTTGACTCTGGACTTTCCAACGAGTTAATCTGAAATAAATCAAGTTTTATATATATGATAAATTGATACTAATCAATAATATTCGATCAATGGTACCTCAATTTTTTTTAGTAGTGTCGGTGTCTTACTTCCCAGCCGAGTCTTAAGTTTTGCCCTTCGGTTGCACCTCACTGGTAAATTTTGTTAAGGAACACACAATCTCCCATCTTCTATCTTCCGTAACACCTACTCTCCACCTGCCATTAACATCGAGTTAAACCATTAAAATTCGAACAGTTGCCAGTGGAGACACGAAATTGCATCGACTTGCCACATGTCATACAATCATTTGCTGCCAAGAAGGCATAACTTGATTGTATACCAAAATTTTACATTTCTTGACTGGATTCAAAAACATGGCTACCAGTTTAAGTTTTATAATTTGTAGTTAGAAACTTTTTTTACAAAATAAAAAATTTTTTGTTGAGATATTTTTAAATACTTACTTAAAAATGTGGCAGCCAAAAAAGAATCATTAAAATACATGTACGTGTGACGATCTTTTTTGCAACAATTTTTGCACAATTTCTTTTAAATATCAAAACGCAAATGATTTTTAACCGTCAAATTTATTGTATGTTTTCCTCACCCGACGCCATTTTTTATATTTTTGTTACCAGACATGGTAATTGTAATGGTAATTTTTATGTCAGGTGGAGTAGCCGGGTAAGAGGCCCTTTGCCTACTTTTACAATTGTCAATAGTATTGTGAATCAAATATACTCGGACAGATGCATTAGGCCTATTTTGACCCTAAGCGTTTAAGGAAGCACTGCAAATTAACTTATTTCTTCGGCACACACATTTGAATGAAAAAACACTGTAATGCACTTCCTCTATATGCCACTGTATATCTAAGAGTATGTCGCAATCAAACGAGTTGTGAAATGATTTTGTTTACTAGAAACTAAAACTGTAATTACTGTATTATAATTTCGTAAATTGTTGTAGTATCGCTTGGAAAGCTTTTAGTATAACAAATAATACTTTAAAATAAAACTGTCAAACAAAGGAAAATAGGAAAAAAATAAAAAATAAAATGTAAAACTGCTGTAACACATAATATTTATTATGAAAATGTAGTTCCCATTAATTTTATTCAACTACCAAACATCAAGGAAATGTATTATTTAAGATATTTATTAGAAACATAAAAGATGTTTATTATGTTTTCGATAAAAGGAAGCTTCTGCAGCATAGTATTTTTTTTTTGTATTACTTTGCTTTTGGATTTTATGTTTGATTATAACACCATCAAAATCTTGAGAGAAACTTTTGCCATTAAACTAAAATTGTTTGATTACTATTTTGGTGCTCAAAATACAACATTCATGAATAAATGAATAAAAAATATATTCTAGCAGCGTATTCTAATGTAGGTTTTTATCCTCTCGACATTTTATTTTCTTTTGTCCTTCGTATTATATATTTGGTTTGAGTGCTAAATTATTAGAACCAAACTAAAATAACGAAAAAAGTTCAATGAAAGCTCTTGAAAACTTAATCATGTATTTACGATTATTCGTAAATGTATTACTTTTAATGCTTAATTTTTTTTTTTGGTTTTGCAGTGTATAAGTTCTGTAAATACATAATCACACATAAAAACAAACAAAAAACGATCTCGTAAAAAAAATTTGCGGTTTCGGGTAATAATGATTAAATCAACACCGTTATGTGGTATAAAAGATGATTTAACAAACTCAATTTCAATTTTATTACACAATGAGTTTTGTTGTCGCTGTTATTTTGATATCAATCAAATAAAATGATGTCACCAAATAAAACAAATATACGTAATGCGACCAACACAAAATAATTTATTACTTCTTTTGAGCCGATTGACTGATTTACGAGATTTTCAAATAACAATAATTAATAACGATAATAAAAATTCAATTCAAATTTTAACGATCTGCGAGTTAAACTATACAATACATATCTGCTGCATTTTGTTTTGACTGTTTAAACTATTTAACCAAAACGAATTCGACTTTGTGCCATAAACTTCAGTCTGACAAATTTGTAAATAAAATTTATTGTTTATAAAATATATATATATAAAAAAAAAAAAAAATATAACACAAAACTATAGTGAAACTATAAAAATCTCAACTATGAAATATTCATTGTACTGTAACGTGATAAATTCTTATTTGCCATCTCTACCCCGATAAGCTACATACATATAGCTGAACGAAAAACTACAAAAAAATTTCCAATTGTTTTGTTTATAACACAACACAATCAAAAATAAAATCTGTAACAATATCAAAACAATAATAGTACAAATTGAACTAACAAAGTGTCATTATTTTTTTGTGTGACCAAAATCATAAACATAACATCTATAAACTACCAAAAAAAAAAAATAAAAGTAACATCAATGTTAACACAAACAACATAATAGTCCAAGGCTCTATGTACAATCTATACAAAAACACATATACAGTATACATACCCAGAAAGTATGAATATAGCAAATTTGATTTAAATAATGATTTTTTTTATGTGTCAGTAAAAAATGAAATAAAATGGAAATGATTTCTTTTTTAATTCGATATTTTTCATATTTTCACATTTCGACGACATTAGGTTCATTTTTATTTAGAGGGGGATGCCAGGCCAGGCAAGCAAACAGTAGGGAAGCAAAAAAAAAAAATGTAAATATGTAGGTAATTTCAAAATTGTATAAATCGAACATAAATTTTAAGTTAATTTGATTGGATTTCTTTTCGGAAGCGTTTAAGGGAGAGTTGAACAAAACGAAAGAACGAAACGGAGGCACGGAAATTATCACGCGATTAGAGTTAAATATATGTAGATTAACGAGCAAACGGTTGTATTTTTTTTGCTTTAATAATTACTAGATTACATTCTAACTTGTTATTTTGAATAAGAATAACGATTCAGATTCTCACGTCAGCGGAATTTAGGAAACACGAGTAATTTACCAATTTTCAAATTTTCTTTTAGTTTGTAAATTGGAAAATTAAATTAAATTTTTGTTTAACTTTTAACATTTTCTAAATTTCTATTTTATTTTATCCATTGTTTGTTCAAGAACTCAAAAATGAAGCCTGCTAGAATACACAGAAACCTCCTTTTCCGACGTACTTATTTGTTAACAGATACTCTGGATGGCCTTTAGCTAAACTGAGTTGGTACGCATAATGCCGCCACCAACCATATATCATGACTAAAAATTGACTTTTTCCTTTTTAATGGAGATGCCTTTAGTTAAACCAGGCAAAATGGCGAACACCAATGATGTTAACAACCTTATATACAACGAGGCAAAGGCACATCTTCCTGTTAGATTTAAGCAGAGAAACCATCGGCGAACTTCACTAACATTCTCAAACCCCACGCTTTGTTTTACTGTCTCATCTAATTTGTACGATATAGGATTTCCAAAATCTGGCAAAACAGTAAAAAAATTCGTCTTAATTATACAGTAAATGACAAAACGAAAAATGACAATTTGTTTAATTTATTTATTTATATAATAATAGAATCTTTGGATAGTCACAATCCAGTGGTGATTAGTAAATGAATCAAACTAAAAATTTAAACAATATACAAAATAATAATATGTTGATACATTAAAATTAAACTACATTTGAAAATGCGTTGAACCATTCATATTTGAGTCACTAAATAAAAATAGTTTTGAAGCCAAATGAAAATTTATTAAGTTTCCGACAATCTCTCAATTCAACGGGAAGGTTATTAAAGATTTTCGGAGCAAGAATTAAAAATGTATTTTGAAAGTTGGTCATTGTAAATCTCTGAAGACGTATAAACTGAACATTTGTAAAATTTTAACTAGTTGATTGATTGACAAATAAAGACCCCGAAGCAGATAAACGCGGAGCATTAAGAATAATCCTTATAATATAAATAGTTCTTAAAACGGCTACTGGACACACTTGTCGTAATATATCCATTTTCCTAATCACTGATGCCAGATAAATATGAAGAGTATATGTGGTTTTTCCAATGCGTGGAAATATGGAATAGGGCCGAAAAGCTGAACCCCGAATGTCGAAAGGCCGAATCTGTCGAAAGGCCGAATGTCGAAAGGCCGAAAGGCTCGAAAGGCCGAATATCGAAAAGCCGAATATCGAAAGGCCGAATAGGTCGAATACCGAAAGGCCGATTGTGTCGAAAAGCCAAATGTCGAAAGGCTGTTTGGGTCGAAATTGATTTTAATTTTTCATCTTTTTATGAATGAAAACTTTCAAAATATATATTTTTATGAAAATTTATAATTTTATCAAAATTTTAAACAAAATTTAATCACATTAATATGCTACATGCACCGGATTTATTAGCTCGTATTTTCAATTTATTTTAATCATTTTACATTAAGAAATAAATTCAATAGTTTTAAATATTGATTTCAATCAATTAAGTGAAGGAAAATTTAATGAAAATTCGGTCTTTCAACCCAATCGGCTTTTCCACACGTTCGGCCACATTTCGACATTCGGCCTTTCGACCCATTCGGCCTTTCAACACTTTTGGCTTTTCGACCCAATCGGCCATTAGACATTCGGCCATACGACATTCAACTTTCGACATTAGGCCTTTCGACATTCGGCCTTCCGACCCCCATTCGGCCTTCAGCCTTTCGAAATTCGACCTTTCAACATCGAATGGAAATTATCAATGTTTAGTCCGATATATTTGAATGAATGAACCAATTCAATTTTAAAACAAGCGTCAATACAAGCAGCCTGATCACAATTCGCATCATGCTAAATAATGATCGGATCTACAACAATAGCATCGTTAATTTCGAAAAACATTCCCTTGGTTTTTGTGCTCAAAAATATAGAATAAGCAATACACCACTTCTTTAGAAGGCATACATCTGATTTCATACATATGTTGAATGTTTGTGCTACGAATAGGGTGCTTATAGAGAAACACTGAAAAGCTATCAACTCCGTATTAAAGCCAGTATAAAAAATAGAATTTAAGTAAATCAAAAAAAAAGCAAAGGACCTAGTACTGAACCTTGCGGAACGCTATCATTAATGGTTATAACGCAATCATTAATAATTATACCTTCACTCCCAGCATCATTTATTTTAATAACCTGAGACCGTTCAGATAACCGAGCAAACGGCGCAGTGGTTAAAGCTGCTGCGGTTGGATCGGGAGGTACCGGGTTTGAATCCCTATAGGGGGGATGCAAAAGGGATTTTTCATCATCTGATTAGCAATGCAATGTGCAGGTGGTTTAAACGAAAACGGGTCTATACCCGTACGTCCTCGATTTGGCTACTGCGTAAGGTAGGACGTAAAAAGCGAACTGCGAAAGAGAGATAGAAACAAATAAACAAACAAGACCGTTCAGATAACTAAAATAGAGCCAACTGATTCATTGTATAAAAGATTTGTAAATTCTAATAAAGCATTTTCATTACTTCTAAATTTCCTAAAACCATATTGGTTATTATGTAAAAAAGTAATACCAATCAAACATTTAGTAACTCTTAAATGGACTAGCTTTAATATTTTGTCACCTTTTTTAAATATTGGAATAACAACTACTTCTTTTCCCCTGAATCAGTTTCCTAGAAAACGCAAATTTCAATTCCGAATTATTATAAATAAGATCAGAATCTTATTGGACATCAGGGATAATAGTTTCTTTCAAATTTAGAACCGATTCAACGAAATGATTATTAAATAATGTGGCTATTTCAAGTTGACCAGTTACTGATAAGTTATTATCAATCATTATTTCCGCAATCGTATTTTTCTTGCTTTCATTGTTCAAAATTTCATTGACTAGTTTTTAGCTATCTGTAATATTTATTACCTGTTGAGAAGCTAAGTTTATTTTCAAAAAATTTGGCTTTGGCGAAATAAATATCATGTTTAGTAGTTATTATCAAGTAGAGTTGCTAGAATTTTTAGATAATTTTTTACTAATGTAATTTTTTAATTTAATTTGTTTAATCCAGAGCAGGTGAAACCCAAGGCTTAATACTAATATTCTTAGCGTTCACTAAACTTCTTGACGTATTTCCATCGTTTGTGAATATATATCGAGGCAGGATTCCCCGTTTAACTCATCAAATAGAATTGAATAATTAATGGTCTACAAAATAAGTGATCTATGCACGTCGAAGAATTATTTAAAATTCTCGTTGGGACATTTATTAAATATTTTAGACCATGAGAAGCCATTAGAAACAAATAATCATCTGAAGATGAAGGAAGTTCTAATATATTGATATTCATGTCCCCATTTTTTGATTTGATCCTTGACAATATAATATTAAACTCTCCTAGAAAAACAGATGTGTTCTAAAAATGAAACCTATAAATGACTAAAACCGGACGGAATTAAATTCAAAATTTACCTGTAAAATGTCCGCCCTAGTAGCATTAATGCATGAAACAGTATTATTCTTAATGTTATCATTGTTAAACAACAACTCCACCGGATCTATATGTAGAAATACATTTGCCGTAAATAGTTAATCCTGAAATTTTATAACTATTGAGTTCAAACTCCTCGATCCACACTTTTGACAGGAGAATGATTTGAGGCAACTTATAGGCAAAGAGCAGTAAATTAAAATTTTTTCTTAAGCTTCTAATTCGCTTAAGCTTCTAATTCGCTTATTTCCAAGACTATGAGGAGAAATCGTTTTGATGTGATATTCAGTGCACTACATTTTGCAGATAATGCAAACCTGCCACCAAACGATAAACTTGGAAAAGTGCGGCCTTTAACTTTTTTAAAATATTCACTCCTTACCAACTTTATCAGTTGACGAATCAATGATTCCGTATTTCGGGCATCACGGATGCAAACAATTCATGCGAAGCAAGCCAATTCGCTTTGGATTTAAATCATGGGTATTAGCACTGAAAAATGTCTATTTTATTCAATTTGAAATTTATCGGGGTAAGAACGCAGCGAACCCTACTAAATTACCGCTTGGTGAGTCGGTTATATTGAGCTTTGCAAATGTGCTAAAAGACATGTACAAAAATTTGGAGTTTTCATTTTTCTTTGATAATTTTTTCACTAATCCATCAATTATCAGTAAACTGTCTGCTTTGTGATATGGTGGTACCGGCACAGTCAGAGAGCAGCGATGTCGCCATTAATTCAAGTAACGAAAAAATCTCAAAGAGGAGAGTTTCAGTCGGTGATTGACAAAAATAATGAAATCAATGGGATTCTAAAATGATTTTTGGATAAAGTTCTGGTGATTGGAACTTCGCTATATCAAGACCGATTATGATGAAATTTGACATGGGCGGTGGAAATGGGATTCTAAAATTATTTTTTGACAATGTTCTGGGATATGGCAAATCGAGATGGAACTTCTCTATTTCTTGACCGATTATGATAAAATTTAATAAGATATTTATTGAGTTTCACTAAATTGAAATTTTACTATAAATATTTTAATTGATAGAACAAAACACACCCGTATAGTACGTTCACACGTCTTTATTGTAAATTCAATTTTGACAGTTTAATTTTTTAGTTATCTGTCTTTTTATTGTGATATAAACAAGTTAAATGTTTCGTTCAACACAATTCCACCTGTGATTTTAATACAGAATAACCGATTTACATTACTAATAACATTTGATTGTGTTTATGATGATAAGTTGCAGTTGCCAACTATTGTAAAAAATTTAATAAGTAGTTTCATTCTAATAAAATTGTAAATTAATTTAATCTGGATTAACGTTGAAGATTATATTAAACATTTTCAATAATAAGTTTTATCTTTTTTTTAATAAAATAAACCGTTGACCTCTTAATGGATTGTGAAATTAGTTTATAAACCTTTCACTAGTTTATAATAAAATTGAGACGAATTGAATAAAAAACGGCACGATATGAAGTTTAAAGTAATAATAATAATTTAGAATAGATTAATACATGTATTTTGAAAAGGAAATAATCCATAACCCTTTAATATCTAGGAAAACATATACATTGCTGATTTGCCAACTAAACTTGTTATAAAATTTATGTTGTTCGATGCAACTTTTGAACGTTCTCTTTAATTTCTTTTATTAAATACAAAAATCGGACATAACCTCATTAAATACGAAAAATCGCCTCATTTTATTTGTAATTTTCTTGGACATTAAAGAAATTAATTTTATTGATCTTGTTTTTACCGAAACTCCATATAAAAAAATGAAGACGGACTAGCGCCTCTTGCGAAAATGTATACAAAACTGATGTACTAAAACACTGCATATTCTATATCCTAGAAACTGATAATTAGAAATTAAGGCTGCGGGAGTTACGACATCCCGGATATCCAACAACAACAACCCAAGCAACATTTATTTTAAAATCATATTTCATAAATTCCAAATATTTTATATTTTTTTATTTTAAAATCACATTTCCATTATACATGGAAATTCTAAATAGTTTATATAAAATCATATTTCATAAAATCGTATAAATGTTTTTATTAAGAATCTAATCATATTTCAAATTATATTTTCACACAATAAATTGTGTTAACGTAGACAAAACCGTATTTTTTATAGATAATAATTTCCACATTAGATTCAGATGGTATTTGCATTTTGTCGAGGGCATATCGACAAAAATAATAGTACATCGGTAATTAAGTAAATTTAAGTAGATTAAGAAACAATAAAATTATAAATTAAACTAATAAAGATTCACTGAATAAAATTATAAAAAATAATAATAATGAATAAATGTAATAAAATTAATAAAAGTTAAAGTTCAAAAATATAATTGGCGCAGTTGGTAGGATTTCCTATTTCAATAGGATCTCTAAAAGTAAAATTTAATAAATAGAAAGTAAAATCTAATAAATAAAATGTGTTCATAGTAATAAGTTCTCTCAGTCAATTTTTTTTTATCAAATTAAGTGATTAAGAATATTAAAGAAAAAAATTAAGTGATTAATAAGAAAATAAATGCGAAATTTATAAAGCAATTGTGAGTGAATAAAATACAACGAACAGTCGAATGAAAAACATTGAACTCATTATTAATAAATATAAAAAGTGCTAAATATTGTGCATTGTATCATTGTGCATCGACATCAAAGTGGTGAAGACATCCGAGAGAATATCGGACAGATAAGCCAAGGATCATGCAGCTGTACTTGTTCTGGTAAGCGACAATATTTTTACAAATTATATTTATTGAGTATATTCATCCCTGTTCATGTCCTTTAAATTTAGAATTTTAAATAAGTGCAATAATTCTCATTCGACAGAAGCATATAGTTTTAGAGATTTAGTAGATATTAAGTTAAACTACCCAAGTAATTGTTCAAAAATGAATGTTAAAGAACAACTAGATCAGCTTAGGATACCAGATGCCATCAAAGACTTACCGCATTTCGACGGTAATAGTCGAACATTATTCGACTTTATAGAAAATGTCGGAGAAATTTTAGCTTTAGTGAAAAATTTAGATGGTACGCCAAATGGGAAGATTATTCTTAGGGCGGTTAGGAATAAAGTAATAGGAGAGGCCAATGAAGTGCTAAATATGTATGGCACTCCATTGCATTGGGAAAATATAAAAACTAATCTTGTGAATCATTATAGTGATAAAAGGAACGAGACTAGTTTAGTGAAAGATCTCCATAGACTTAGCCAAGGAGTAGAATCAATTGAATTTTATTATTCAAAAATTATCGATATTTATTCAACAATAATGAATAACATTAAAGTAAACGAAAGAGATCAGAATGTAATAAGATCTAAACAAACTTTATATGAAGAGATGTGCAGGAATATATTCGTTTCTGGCATTAGAGAACCTTTAGGGTCTACAGTAAGAGCAATGCGACCCACATCACTGAGTGAAGCTTTTTCATTCTGTTTAAAGGAACAGAACATTAGATATCTGAAAACCCCAAATTATAGTAAAATTAACACCTCAATAAGGAAACCATTACATATTAAACCCCTAATTATATCACAACCTAATAACACATATTATAGATCTAATGCACCCATAAACTTACCCAGTTCTTTTCAACCTAGATTTAATCACAATCAATACAATCAAATTACTCCTCAAAGACCTAATTTTCAACCGAATTTTAATACCTTCAGACCTAATTTCCAACCGAACTTTAATACCTTTAGACCCAATTTCAATCAATTAAGACCATATGTGCAAAAACCAGCACCAAATAACTATCCCCAGCCTATGGACACATCGAGTGGTCATTCTAAATTTAAAAACCCAATTAGAAATAATAATAATAAGTATAGTAATAATAATAATTTCCTTCGACCAACGGGTCAACCAAGATTTCACGTAGAAGAATTATTTACGTTAGAAAATAATTCTCCAAATAATTCACGAGATGATGGTTATCATCTTAATGAATATAACTCTGAAAATTCATATTATATTAACTATCCAGTTGAAAATAACCCACAAATTGATTTGCAGAGTGAACAATATTGCCCAGTAGAAAACGAAATTGACGATCAGGATTTTCCTTTACCTGCCTCGGAACTCAACTCGGATATTTAGACATTAACAAACATCAATCGTCTCTTCTACCGTACATACATATAAAAGGGCCAAATAATCAACTTTTTAAATTTTTAATAGATACAGGAAGTAATAAATCTTTCATTAGACCTAACCTTGTAAATCCGGAACTTATTAAAACTATCGATCCCGTCAAAATTAAAACTGTTTTTAATACTCATTCCTTAAATAAGCAGATAATTGTAGAAGGTCTAGATGAATTTAGAACAAAAGAAAAACTTCAATTCCTATTATTCAGTTTTCATAATTACTTCGATGGGCTAATCGGTTTAGAGCTCATGCAACAATTACAAATAAAACTTGATTTTCAAAATTCAACTTTAGAAACCAAAGATGGGATAAGAATTCCATTAATTTTTAAGCCAAATTTCATGTCAAAACCATATAAAATAGAATCTGAAAGCAAATTAATCGCACACTTACCTGTCGATGTACAGAGTGGCGACATTTACATCAAACCAGTGAAAATTAAAGATCAGTTAATAATCCCCGAAGGTATATACCAGTGTAAGAATTGGTATGCATACGTTGAAGTAATCAATTTTTCCAACGTTCCACAAACTTTCATTATTGACCAACCCATAAAAGTCGAATCTCTTAAAAATAATAGTCGAGCTGAAATTCATAATTTCACAGTAAATAATTTCAATAATGACAATAACATTGAAACACCAGATAAAGATATTTTAGACTTAATTCGAATAAATCATTTAAATAACGAAGAAAAAACGACAATAGCCAAATTATGTAAAGATTTCGAAGATATATTCTATAAAGATGGACAAAATTTATCTTTTACCAATCAAATTAAACACTCCATTCAGACAATCGATAATATTCCTATCTATAGTAAATCGTACAGATACCCTTACGTACATAAAGAGGAAGTTCAAAAACAAATTTCAAAGATGCTAGAACAAGGCGTTATAAGGCCAAGTTTCTCGCCATGGTCATCACCGATTTGGATTGTTCCCAAAAAATCAGACGCTAGTGGAAAACAAAAATGGAGACTCGTAATAGACTATAGGAAGCTTAATGAGAAAACAGTAGACGACCGATATCCTCTTCCAAATATAAACGAAATCCTCGATAAACTAGGAAAGTGCATGTATTTTACTACATTAGATTTGGCATCGGGATTTCATCAAATTGAAATCAAATCCGAGGATATACCAAAAACAGCATTCAATGTTGAAAACGGTCATTACGAATTTGTTCGAATGCCGTTTGGTCTAAAGAATGCCCCGTCGACCTTTCAACGGGTCATGGACAATGTTTTGCAAGACCTACAAGGCAAAATTTGCTTGTGTTATATGGATGATATAATCATCTTTTCAACATCACTCCAAGAACATCGAGAAAGTCTTGTAAAAGTATTTACAAATCTCAGAGAAGCTAATCTTAAAATCCAAACTGATAAATCCGAATTCCTCCATAAGGAGATCTCATTTTTAGGACATTTAGTAACAAGTGAAGGAGTTAAACCTAACCTAGATAAAATAAGAGCAGTAAAAAATGTCCCTTTACCCCGTACAGAAAAACAAATTAAATCCTTTTTAGGGTTGTTGGGTTACTACAGGAAATTTATTAAGGATTTCGCCAAAATTACAAAACCGCTGACTGAATGTTTGAGAAAAACAAACAAAATAACTTTAGATTCTAAATACATCGAATGTTTTGAAACATGTAAGAATTTATTGTGCAACGATCCCATACTACAATATCCGGACTTTGCTAAACCTTTTAATTTGACAACAGACGCTATAGTAACTTTGCTCTAGGAGCCGTATTATCTCAAGGACCAATAGGATCCGATAAACCAATTTGCTACGCCAGTAGAACCCTAACTCAAACAGAAACAAACTACAGCACCATAGAAAAGGAACTTCTAGCCATTGTATGGGCTACTAAATACTTCCCACCGTATTTATATGGAAGGAAATTCAAAATCATAACGGATCATAAACCATTGACATGGTTAATGTCACTAAAAGAACCAAATTCGAAGCTAATCCGTTGGAGATTAAAACTCGAAGAATTCGATTACGAAATTGTCTATAAAAAAGGTGTTCAAAATACGAATGCAGATGCATTGTCACAAATAGAAATACATTTAAATGAAACCGATAATTCCACGCAAGAGGACAGTAAAGATGAAACAATATCATCAATGAGTTCAACCGAAGAAAATTCAACAAGAGGACTTCCGATATCAAGTAGACCTCTAAATGAATTTACACACCAACTAGTTTTAGAAAGAAATGATAATTTAAACTCAGATATAAAATTAAAAATATTATTTACAAATAAAAGAAGATACACAATAAAACAGAATAATCTAGATAACGAGGACGTTATAACGAATATTATAAAAAATTATACCTTACCAAAAAAAGTAACAGGTATATTTACTGATGATGAAACATTTAAGGTAGTTGAATTAGTATATAATAAATTTTTTAATAACGGTATTTTTAAATTAGTTAGATGTAAGATATTATTAGAAGATGAAAGCAATAGAGAAAAACAAGAAACCATTATTCGAGATTACCATAATAGATCAAATCATCGAGGAATAAACGAAACATGGTTACATTTGAAACGACAATATTATTTTCCCAAAATGAAAACTCTGATAACAAAGATCATTAATAATTGCGATATTTGTGCTAGATTTAAATATAAAAGGAACACAAAACCTTTAAAATTCGAACTAACAGAAACTCCAGCTAAACCTCTGGAAATTTTACACATAGATAATTACTCGGTACATAACGAAACCTTCCTAACCATAATTGATAAATTTAGTAAATTTTCCAGTGCTTATTTACTAAACGGTAGAAATAGTATAAATATTATAAAATCACTAAAACATTTCTTTTCACACCATGGAATCCCCAAAAAAATAATTGTAGACAATGGGGCCGAATTCGTTTCAGTAATTTTCCAAGTTTTCGTTAAATTATATAACATACAATTACATTGCACCTCAGCCAAGAATTCAACCGGAAATTCTCCCGTAGAGAGATTTCACTCTACAATAACTGAAATCATTAGAATAATCTATAACCAAAATAAAACTAAATCGATAGGAGAAATAATGAATGAAGCCATCATAACATATAATAATTCCATACACTCTACGACTAAGTTGACTCCCTTTGAACTAATATCAGGTCATATTAACGAACTTAATCCAGTAACTACACCAACCAATGTATTAAGTGGACAAGATTATCTTCAAAATCACATTAAAAATTACGAAAACCTAACCAAACTTGTTCATGATAGGAATTTGGAAACGAAACAGAAAATAATAAACAAATTAAATAAAAACCGTGTAGATCCCCCCGACTTTAAACCCGACGAACAGATTTACGAATTAGAAAATAGAAGAAATAAGTTAGCCCCTAGATTCATGACACATAAGGTAGTAAAGAATAACAAAATTACATTAATTACAAATAGACGTAAGGTTCACAAACAGAAAATTAAGGGAAGGAGAAAATTCCAAAACAATTTATCAAGTAATAACAACAACTCAAACGAGCCTAACTCCAGTGAGTAGGTGAAAATTTTCCCAATATTAATATTGGAGAAGTGTGATAAGTCGTATTTTCAGCCTCAATAATAATACATAAACGTAATTTCAGGTTCATCCTCTTCAAAATAACGCAAGGACAGAAAATAGAGATACATGACTTAACAAATAACAGAGGAATGTTACCACTAAAATTAGGCGATGCCAGAGTCATCGAAACTTATTCAAAATTGGTACATATAATAAATATAACTGACTACGAATTGAACATACAACTAATACAACGAAATATTGAAAGTATATGCAATAGAACGGAAAACAGAATACAATACAAGCAAAAGATAGTCATGCTAAAACGAAAATACAACATACTATTAAATAATTTGAATTTAATTAAACCAAAATATAGACTCAAACGTGGACTCATTAACGGACTAGGATCTGTAGTTAAAACGATAACTGGAAACATGGACCACGACGATTACGTCGAGATCAACAAAAACATAGATATTCTTAAATCAAACCAGTATAATTTAGAACATCAGGTAAACAACCAAATAATAATTAATGAACGTATGATACAAAGGTTTAATAACACTTCTGAACATATTAACAACCAACAAAATACTTTAGAAGACCATATAAATAGATTTCAAAACGAAATAGTGGATAAACTAAACCACGTAGAACATATGTTAAAAGTCAATCAATACTTTGATCTATTATTCTTTGACATTCAAATGTTGAATAATCATTTGGAAGACATTCTAGAATCCGTAACTTTAGCCAAATTAAAAATAATTTCAAAACACATCCTACACCCACAAGAAATAGAATATATCCATGAAAAGCTCAAACAACAAAACATTAATGTTAAAGTCGACGAGAATGTATACGAGTTTTTAGAATTAAGCGCATATTTTAACCAATCTAATATAATCTTCATTGTCCAAATACCTACCTTTTATCCCGAATCATTCGAATTCTATAGATTGAAACAATTACCTATCAATAATACTTACACCCTAGAATTGAAATCCCAATTCCTTTTACTCAATAAATATTTTTATCAATATGTCGACAAACCATGCATGAAAATTGAGCAAACAAGATATTGCTTCAAAACAAAGTTATTGAAAAACACACCAGAGGGATGTATAGCAAACTTGATCAACAATAAACCAGCACATTGCAGTATGATTGAGGAGACAATTGAAGATACCGTTGAACCAATCGAACAAAACTATTTGTTCGTACTTACTCACACAGAAATCATGATGGAAACCACATGTAACAAGGACGCACAAAATAAAATACTGAAGGGAATGGCGTTAATATACTTCGAAAACTGTACAATAAAGATAAACAACATTCAATATTCCAGTAAATATGCAACATTCTGGGATTCTGTACAAATAATCTCAACATTATACAACGAAATTAATACATCGATAACAATGAAAAATTTAACATTGGAAAAGTTAAATTTATGGACAACAAAAAACACAGAAGCCATTAACATAATAAATTTAAGAAATAATAGTAACCATATTTCCATTATAGGAGCATTATGCGTTACAATCTCAATTGTAGTAGGAATCATCATCATGATACGACTGATGCAAAAGACAGCAATAATGGAACCAGGTCCAGATCCTCCAGCCAACTTACCACAGCCAATTCAGCTCAGTTGGCCTTCGCTTCATTCTTAGGGGGGAGGAGTTACGACATCCCGGATGTCCAACAACAACAACCCAAGCAACATTTATTTTAAAATCATATTTCATAAATTCCAAATATTTTATATTTTTTTATTTTAAAATCACATTTCCATTATACATGGAAATTCTAAATAGTTTATATAAAATCATATTTCATAAAATCGTATAAATGTTTTTATTAAGAATCTAATCATATTTCAAATTATATTTTCACACAATAAATTGTGTTAACGTAGACAAAACCGTATTTTTTATAGATAATAATTTCCACATTAGATTCAGATGGTATTTGCATTTTGTCGAGGGCATATCGACAAAAATAATAGTACATCGGTAATTAAGTAAATTTAAGTAGATTAAGAAACAATAAAATTATAAATTAAACTAATAAAGATTCACTGAATAAAATTATAAAAAATAATAATAATGAATAAATGTAATAAAATTAATAAAAGTTAAAGTTCAAAAATATAATTCGGGCGATAACTCAGGTAAATGCTAATTTACCTTTTTTTTATAAACCCTTACTTTAAGGGCACATAATAATAAACAACCAGAAGGGACATTACGTGGACTAAGGTACGAATCGATAAACACAACTACAACTTTGAGTTGCAGTCACTCTTTTTTCGAATATAAGTATTTTAAAATACAATTTTCATCGTTCATGTCAAATTTGATCATAATCGGTCAAGGAACAGCGAAGTTCCATCTTAATTCGCCATACTCCAGAATTTTGTCAAAAAATAAGGGAGCAAAGATAATTCGAGTTATGTAGTTCTTCAAATTTATTAAAATTCAGAACAACTGTATGAGAGGAGCATTTTGATATAGACGAAACAATTTTCATAATAAATAACCGTTAAAATTGTTTCGCCATATTAAAATGTTTCTTTTGATGAAGTTGAATCGATTAATATTGAAAGGGCACATGTCCACTGTTTAGATTTTATTGACGATTGGAGCATCACAGATTCCACTTAGTGGAAAACTTTAAAACTGAGATAGCTGATAATTTGACGTTCGAAATTGTTGTAAACAATTCCAATTTTCAACTGTAAACACAATTTTTAATTACTGGTTTGCAAAATTTTCTTTCTTGGCATTTAAGTGTAATTTTGTCAGTACTCTCATTTTAACTTTTTTCGTCGAGAGGCGCTTTCTCAACTTTTACAATCGTCAATAGGAACTAAAAAAAAATGTTTACTGTTAGTAAAAATAGGCTTAGAAGGAAATATATGGTATATACATTTATTTATGAAAATTTGAGTTGCTGTTTCATAATCTATGTTATGCTAGTATTATCTCGCCATAAAATGTATTTACGTGCTTATGATACAAAACCGTAGAATACTAATTTTGGCAAAAAGTGGACATATGAAAATTTCAGTTGTTCTTAATTTTAGTAAATTTGAAAAACTATATAACTCAATTTATGTTGCTTATTGCCACAGAATTTTGGTTTATTGCCACACAAAAGTTGCTGTTAATGATATAAATCTTTTAGGACCTCTTACAAACTTACTTATTGTTGATTTGAAGTGGCCCCAAATCAGTACACTTTTTCTGTGGAGGACACTAGCAAACATAATCTACATGTTAATGCAATTAGCATCGATCAAGCGAGATTTAATGAAGCAAATAATGAAAATAATGAAGAGCTTACTTCGGATCACTCGCCTGTTATTATGACAGTCAGTGAAACAATAATTTTCAAAAAATCTCTGCAAGTTTGTCTAATACGAAAGAATACTAATTCGAATCTTTATCGTGAACTGTTAGAACAAAACATCGATCTTCAAATAGCAATAAGAAACCCCTTACACTTCGAAGAGAAAGTAGAAAAACTGATAAAAAATATACAACAAGCTGTGTGGAACTCCACTAAGTTATCTAAATAGCATAATAAAAATTATGCACTTGAAGTAAGACAGCTTGTGGCAAAGAAACGAAAAGCACGAAAGCCTTGGCAAATAAGTCGAAATGCAGAAAATAAAATGTGCTTAATAAACTATGTAAAAAACTAAAATCTTTCATCAGCACATTTAAGAATGAACCAATAAGAACATGTGTACTCACTGACACTAAAACACCAACAATTTCGACGGCACCCATCAGAAATGATGAAGGAAGATGAGCTAGAAGCAGTAAACTAAAAGCTGATCTGTTCACGGGACACCTCGAAAAAACTTTTCAACCTGTACCCAGGCAGACCGCTGATGAAAATATCAATCCAATGAACAGATCTGATGAACTTCAAATACAAACTGTAACCCTACATGAGCTAAAAGGGAAAATTGAAACACCAATTTTACTATGGATTCCTGTGGAAATCAGTGAAAAGGTATACCACTAAAAAAGCTTCTAAAAAATACTTCATCATGATTATGCCTCTATACTCTAAAAGGCTCTGGTAACACACAACCAATTATTATATAAAGTACCAATTCAAACTTCTAAAGCCACCTTCACTCCACCTTGTCAAATGAAATGAATTTAATTGCTCAATTCAAATATTAGTTCAATTTTAACCCGATTTAAATCAACGAATTTTCTTTTATCGTCGTCGAGAAATGCAGAATGTGTAAGTCCATTTTTTTCAAGTTGGTTTTTTTCGCATCAAACAAAAGAGGGGAACATTTTGCATCGATTGCCATTTGTAAAATAATAAAAAAGGTTCTTTTAAGGCGAAAAATTTAGAAAATAATTTAGTGTTTCCATGTAGACGATAAGGAGCGTGAAATAGTTTTCATTGTCTCCTGAAAAAAAATAGTTTTTGGACTTATACATTCTGCATTTCTCGACGTCGTTATTTTTGTATTGTTTATTCTCGCAGATGAGCGGATTTGTTTCAAGGCAATGAATGCGAAAAATGATCATTTTATCAAGCTTCATCAGAACAAATTTAGAAAGATTTTCGGATGTAGAAGGCGAATGAGTCCCATATTAATAGGTTGATAAATGTCCTAGCTTTCCTTAATTATGTTTATTTTTTATTTTTATTAAAAGGAAAGGAAGTAGACATATTTCGTTATGTAGACTAAATTTTAACATTCAAGCAAAAACTATAGTAGATTTCACAGAGATGTCTCGTGTCGAATAAATAAAAATTCAAATTAGTTGGGTGTGGAAAATACATAATTGAGTGTAGAAATTATATTTCGAACAAAACAGGGAACCCCTATGCAATATACTTAAAACCACAAAAACATGATTCTCTCTTTGAGTAAATTTACTCTTCAACTAATGCGAGATTGCGAGATTGTTTTGAGCGAGGTAAAAAATTTGTATTCAGAAAAATTTTCGTGTGTTAAAGTAGTTAGTATGCGCTGCTGGAACACCGGTGAGTATGATTCAAACAAGGTTAGCTCGATCTTTTGAATCACGTCATTTGTAAAAAAATAGAGAAAAAGCGAATGAAACATTTTCTTTATTTTACGTTTTCTTACTTGTTATTGTAATTTATACGTCTCTTTTAACACTAGAGTTGTGTGTCGTCACAAAAAAAAAAAAAATGGCCATTTGTTTACATATCTAGGCCGTGCCCGAATACCGTGTTAAATATTCACACGTATAATTTTTGTCATAAAACACACCCATCCGAATTATTACAGTCGTTCCCTATGATACATTTTGACAGATCCATGTGAAATATTTTACTAGAGAATGTGATTTGAATATTTTATTAGCAACAGTAACCACCATTCTATGCCTTGTCCCGGCAAGCTACAAAAAAACATGATTTGTAACTCAGGTTGCCATCCATGCGTTTTGCGTGGTAAAAAATCTGTGATTTCGTGAAACGAATCCGCAGAAATCCTTTCGTATTTCTTCGTTTCCTCATAATTGTAGGAGAATATTTCACCAATAATCGGGCTTGGGAATCGCGGAGTATAAGGTAGTCGTATTTTTTTTTATTGTTTTCCATTTGATTTTATTAAAAAAAAAATTGGCGGGGAAATTACCACGTACAAATTATTATTAAATTCGGGCGAAGGGGAAAATTTCTCAAGTAAATGTCACAAATTATTATTTATTACGGTATTATCACAGTATTCGGGCACAGCCTTAGAGCTAAACTGGTATTAATTGAATCATGACCGCTGAATAAAGGGAATATGTATACATATGTGTTTATGTCTTTTTATTAACTAACGAACTAACAATGGGTTTTCATTGTGTTATGGGTTATTTATTGTGGCCAATCAGGAATATACATTTGAATACGATACTGAATAAATGTGGAATTACAAACTGATTTTTAGATGAGATTCTGGGATATGGCCAGTTAGAATGGAACTTGGCTCAACCGATTATGATGAAATTCTACTTGTATGATGGAAATGGGATCTTCAAATGATTTTTAGATGAAGTTGTGGACCAATCAGGATGGAACTTAGCTATTTCTGGAACGATAGAAACGGGATTCTAAAATGATATTTAGATGAAGTTCTGGAATATGGCCTATTTGGAAGAAACCCCGTTAGTTCTCAACCGGTTGTGGTAAAATTCGACTTGTACGATGGAAATGGGATTCTAAAATGATATTTGGAAGAAGCTCCGGAATATGGCCAAGTTTTTGATTTGGTGAATTATATAATTCGCTAAGTCATTGGGTTCTTGCCTCATATGGCACCAAACTACCGCAGAGGAAGCTCAAGAAAAGTTTTCATTTTTTGGAGTCGATACACTTTGTATTGACCTCGGGTTAAAGTAGAGGGTGGGATTTTGATATTTCTACTTTTCTTGGTAGATATATTTATAAATGATTGGCCTTTTCATTTTTTCTGATTAACAAGTCGAAATTGTTGTGAATGCCATTATTTTTAATATATTTTGTCTATAAAAAGCCGAAAGAATCTTATTGATTAAATACAGACAAACTTTCTCTTTCTACAAAAATTGTAAACACAAAAAGTAAACCAAATAAAAGTAGTGAGAAATACGAATTTTTGTTCGATTTGTTTTTTTTTATTCTGTATACTCGTACATCAAAGTCAATTCAAAGTCAAACGCAAATCAAAAACAAATTTATGGTAGTAAATAACGTAGTTAGTAGAAATTAACAGCAGAGAGTCTGATTAAGTAAAAGAGTAACTGAGTAAGAAGATAGAGAGTAAGAAGATAAAGTTATTACAGTTCTACTGTATTTTCCATTTGTTGTTGTTGTTATTTTATTTTTTGAAAATAAATGTTTACGAGACGTCTCGGTATTATATCGTTTTTGATTCAAGGCTAGTACAACAACAAGCATTTTTACAGAATATTGGAAACATTTTGTAGCAAATAATGAAAAGTCGACTTGTTTCAAAATTGAGATTTGACCAACACTAAGTAAAACATATCATTATATACTAATCCATCTAGAAAACATTTCTCTACGTTGAATACTTAATCTGTTATATTATCAAGACAAAATGTCACAAGTTCAACATGGTGCATTTTACATTAAACAAAACGTCTTGGGTCTTATTGTGTCTGTTTGTACTTTCTAGAATGCATTTTTGTACGGTAAATCAGAAAAATCAGGGCCAAAATATAAATGGTAAAGAATTTCATTTAATTCTAATTGGTATGTTACCAAACTATGTACTAAAAATTTTCAACACTTTTTGCAGAAATAAATGTATGGAAAAAATTAATTAAGAAACATAAAATTAATAATAATAAGAAACATAAAATAATAATTTCAGCCTTAAATAAAATTGTGAGAAATGCAATCGAAAAATTATTGTTTTCATCAGACAGTTCAAATTATTTGGATCAACGGGGTAAACATCCTTCGTGTAGAAAGATTTCAGATGAAAAGCTCAATGAAATCAGAACTCATATTAAAAAATTTCCGGCATATCAAAGTCAGTACACAAGACGAGATACCACCAAAAATTATTTAAGTAGGGATTTGAATATCAACAAAAATATATCGTATATGGAATTAAATGAAAATCCTTTATTGTTGTCTAAATATGCCGAAGTATTTAAGGAATTTGATTTAATTTGGAATTTCGTTTGGCAACTGGCAAAGAAATGGAACTCTTAAAGCTTGAGCAACAAAAACATCATAAAGATGCCGACAAAGCCTACTTAACCAAAAAGCGGGACAAGGAGATCACAAAACACAACAATTCCGTTTATGTGTGTACGTTCGATTTGGAACCATGCCTTCCGACACCTTATCTCAAAATGTTTGTATCGTCTAACAAGCGCCAATTATGAACGTTTAACCTTACTGTGCATGACTGCAGAACAAATCAACCATTCTGTTATATGTGGCATGAAGCAATTGCTAAACGAGGAGGAATCGAAATTGCGTCTTGTTTGTACCATCATGTAACAAGATTATCTCCGAAAGAAAAGCATATTATTAGTTATAGAGTGACACGTGCGCTGAACAAAATCGCAATACTTTCATTGCCACAATGTTTTTATTTGCTTTACAAATGAATTCTAATTTAGAATTAGTTGATTATAAATGTTTAGTAGTGGGACATACGCATATGGAATGCGATGTTGACCATGCCCTTATTGAAATGGAAAAGAAAACAACGAGATCGCATATCCATCATCCGCATGATTGGTACAATTTCGTCAGGACAATTGGATCTAGAAATTGAAATTAATCAAGAAAATTTTTTAAGCTTTTCTCTCCTGGTAAAATCCCAAAAATCCAAATTTATGAGGCTTAAAGTAGACCGGGATGATAATAGATTTATTTGTAATCAAATTTGATGGCTTCGTTACACAAGGAAATACGGGGTAATTTGTTATAAAAATAGTTTGAATGAAGACGGGGCATTTAAATGTGTTAAAATTTCACGTAGAGGAGTTAAAGAAGTTCGGGGAAATGTTATTCGAAAGTACTATACTGGACCTCTTAAAATCACCGCTGAAAAAAAGAAGGATATAATCGACTTGCTTCCGTTGATTGATCTTATTTTCCACGAATTTTATAAAACGTTGCTCGATAAGAATCAACCGGATTATGATCCGGATTTAGTCGAAAAGGATGACGAATTTGATGTTTAATCATTTTGGCATAAGTATAAACTATCTAAATTAATTTAATTAATAAAACATTTCAATTTTCAATTTCTGTTTAGAAGAAAGCAACAAGTGGGCCTGTGTTATTTGATATTTGAGAAAGGAAATATTTTTAATGACATAAAATGAATTTTGTCTAATATTTCAAATATTGCTAGTTTAATTTTTAGTTGATATTAATGTTAATACTCGTATACTCTGTTGTAAAGTATGTTTCAAAATGAATGTGGATTATTAATAAAAAAACACAGTTTTTTAAAACATCAAAAACAGGGGTTTATTTACTTCCCTGAAAAATGACAAAAATCGACTTGTGCCACTATGTTTTTGATATCCACTTTCATCGAATGTTGAATTTTTTAAATGATACAGCTCAAATAATGTTGTTGGTCATTTATGGAAAATGAGGTAACCAAGAAATGTATTACATAAAAATAAATATTACAAAACTACATTAGACACAGCAAACGAAAAACATAATTTGTAATTTTATAGTCTTCAATTTAAAAGGCTTAAAGGAATTAATAGAAATTAATTAGTGAAACTTTTTTCATTATTATTTTTCACTTACACAATTATTATTAATATTATGGTTATATAACAATTTATAATATTTTCTCGTTTATAATTATTTAAGATTTAATTGAAAAATTTAAAATGAAATTTGTTTAATTGGTTTCAATTTCAATTATTTTATTAAATAGAGGGTGTAATATTCTTCTCATAATTATAATTTTTATTTTTTTTTGTTATTGTAGCCTCTCCATTTGTGCTCAATTATTTATGAACTCAAACAGTAAAGTATAACCGATTTAAATTATATTAAAAAAATTATAAAGTTTTTTTCTTAATTGAATGAAAAATTGTTATAGTTTGAAGCATTACAAAAAATTTGTGTTTCGTAGTCAGGTACAACAGAAGCCGTCTGGCATTTTTTATTTTTTTTTTAATTACTCACAGTCCAATTATTTGTTTAATGACTTTATAATAATATAGTTTTGGCTTGTTTGTGCAACTTATTGAAAACTTATTAAGGAAATAATTAAATTTTTAATTAAATAAAGTATCGATGAACTGAATTTTTATTGTGAAATGCGTTATATAGTATGGATTAAGATGACAATCTTTAAGGACACTGATAAGAAGTATAAATGAAAAATTTAAGTTAATAAAATTCGCAGATATGTACTTACATTTTATGTACTAAAGTGTTTTCACAAGTATTATACTTGTTCATGAGTATTTCTAAAATTTCCATAAGTACACAATTTACATAAGTTGTAAAATAAATAAATTGTTTATACTTTTACTAGCACTTATAGCAACAATTGTTTCGTTTTTATTTATGATTTTGTGCGAAATAATGTAACAAGTACCTTGCCATAAATTTTGATTTTTTACTTTTTTATTTGATTTTATCTTGTACACCAAAAAACCAAATTGTACTCTTTGTAATTAATTAGCTAAGTAGCTTGATTAAAATCAAAAATTTGATGGCTTTTGTTTTGCCATTTCAAATAAAATTTGTACGCAAAGGGTATATTTTAATTACAATTCAGATAATTGCCGTCTTACTTTGGTCACTGGAATAGTTATTGGTATAAAAATAAAAATGCAAATTATGCTCAAAATAAAAACCGAAAATAATTTTCTGTTTACTCTTATCAATTGACATTAAAAATTAAATAAAAGAACAAAAAAAAAATTTCAAAATTATTACTAGAATAATTCTATACTAATAAAAACTTGGTTTGAAACTATTCATTCCGGAATGAAAATATATGGCATTGTTGTTGTAAAATTCCCAAACTAAGACGGTAAATAGTTCTGAAAACTAATCAATTTAATCTTCGGTTTATTGTTTGTTTGAATTATTGCGATTAGGAATTTTATAATAAACAATAAATTTATAAATTGTTTAAATTGCATTCTGTAAATTCTGTAAACAATTTATTAAATTTGTCATCCTTTTCGTTGCAGGCAACTAAAATTCAATTAAGATAATATTTTGTGTGAGTAAAAATATCTACACGTCGTTTTTTACATAGAGAAGGATTTTTTTATCACAGAAATTTTTAATTAAATTTGTTGCTACAAAGTGAAGATACATATGTACATATGTAAATAAATTAATGCGACGTGTTTTTATAATTATATGAAACGATGTTAGTAATTTTAATATAAACAAGCAAATATAATGAAAACTTAAATTGTATTTGACGGTGGACTTCTTGTAAAATGTTTGGTTAGTAATAACCTGTTAGATGTGTTAATATAAAAATCATAGAAGGCAACATTTATACCACCTATAGCAATAGTTCCTTTATAGTTTTCCAGATAGAGCAATCTGAGAATAACCATGCTAATTTCTGTTCGGTGAGCATTTTATTTTATTTATTAGCTTTACAGTAATCTGTTGTGGGCCGAGCGGAAACAGGGTTTTAATCCATTTTTAAATTCAAATACTTTTAGGAAGATTTTAATTTTATTTATATTTTCATCACCAATTCCACAACAGTACTGATTTATCTTTTTGCTCTTATTATCATTATCATCTCGAACATATAACAACTATATAATAATGAGTATATAATGATTATACCTAAATCAATATTGTTTTGGTATTGTTCTTAGTAGTAATTGTAATACATAATAACTTAATCTAATACATAACAAAAATACAGTGGATGCATTCGCCACACCTCCCTGCTTAAAACAAAAATTATTCTGACACGAATAATTTTTTGATGTTATTTATTCATACATACTAATTTATTTATTATATATGGTATATACCTATATATATATATATATATATATATATATATATATATATATATATATATATATATATATATATATATATATATATATATATATATATATATATATATATACATATATATATATATATATATATATATATATATATATATATATATATATATATATATATATATATATATCGCCCAGGCGGCGAAACCAAAGACAACAGAGGAAGCTTACGCCTTTCTCTGTAAATGTAGTACGAATGAATGTATTTCAAATAATACTAAAAAACCTAATTATACTAATTTTAATTCACAAAGGACCAACCAGGTTGGCCCAATGCAGTCGAGAGTCAATCAATATCAAATAAACCCCAAAGAAAATAAAGAACAAAATTATCGCAATTGGCCAACACAAGAAACACCAATGGAAGTCGATCCTCCAGCAAGATCACGAAATACATTCAATAAGAAACTCGTGAACAATCATGAAGTAGTCATAGAAAAGGGTGATATTGAAACAACAAATGTGGAAAATTTCCAGGAGGAACAAGATCCATACTCGGAAAATTTTCAAACGGTTCAAGACTCAGACACGGAAGATTAAATTTTCTCCCGTATCTAATCTACCAAAACAAAATATCAAAGAAAAAAATAAAATTACTTATATGTAGACACAGGGGCGAATAAAATCATCATAAAGCCTAACGTAATACCAATCAGTCTTCTAGAGACAAAAAATACCTCAATTAGGAATATACTGGGAACACAAACTGTATCAAAAGTGGGAAAATTTAATTTTCTTGGTCATGATTTACCAAGATTATACTATTATGAATTCGATTTCCACAAATTTTTCGACGGTATATTAGGGTCGGAATCTATGGCGGAAATGAACGCTAAAATAGATTATGACAATAGCACAATACGTTTAAACGATAAAGAAATTAAATTCTATCGGTATTATCCAACGGATAGCTTTTACCATCACGTAATAATATTTGAAACAAAAACAGATGGAGACTGGGCAGTGTTCGAGTACAAAAAATTAAACGAAGAAATCACTCTGAGCCCAGGAATCTATAAAGCTGAAAACAATAGGTCAACAGTGAATATACTAACAAGTAGTCCTGAACCACCCATTCAATTACCTAAATTAGCTCTGATAATAACTAATTTCGAATCAATACAACCAATTCCGGTGAAATTGAATTCAACAATCAACAAAAGCACCATAGAAAACCTAATTAGAATAGATCATTTAAATAAACCAGAGAAAGACCAATTAATTGACACCATTTACAACAATCAAAAAGTATTGTTGCGAGAAGATGAGAAACTGTCCTCCACAACAGTAATTAAGCATAAAATAGTAACCACAGATAACAGCCCAGTATACACAAAAACATATAGATATCCATACCACTATAAAAAGGATGTGACCTATCATATCCAAGAATTGTTGGATAGTGGGATTATACGCCATTCTAAAAGCCCATATTCATCTCCAATTTGGGTAGGGCCAAAAAAACCTGACGCATCAGGAACCCGGAAGGTGAGAGTGGTGATAGACTATCGGAAGTTAAATGAGAAAACTATAAATGATAAATTTCCGATTCCACAAATCGAGGAAATCCTTGATAGCCTCGGGAAATCCGTATACTTCTCAACGCTAGATCTGAAATCAGGATTCCACCAAATCCAGATGGACGAGAAGTACCAAGAAAAAACGGCATTTTCCACAGATAAGGGTCATTTTGAGTTCACTCGTATGCCCTTTGGATTAAAGAATGGTCCAGCAACATTCCAACGGGCGATGAATCATGTATTGAACGGCCTAGTAATATGCTACGTATATTTAGACGATATAATAATAGTAGGGTACAATTTGGACAACCATATAAAGAATCTCGGAAAAGTCTTAAAACGATTAGAACAATTTAATTTTGTAATAAGTCAACTTTACATAAAAGAGCGAATTAGCGTAGTGCTCAAATTAATTTATAAGTGTCATACTTAGATCAACGTGCTGTTAAAATAAAATCGCCGCACTTACATAGACCAACGTTCTGTGAATTATGACAAAGAAAAAATGCGAGAATGTTTAACATTAAATATAGCAAGTGCTTTGTTTCTAGTTTTCTTATATGAATCAGCTATAGATGGTATGGCAAGGAAAATCGAAGCAAACATCGAATGTTTAGACCAATATGTTCCAAGTACTTCAAAATCTGTATAAATATTACGAACTCACAAGTCAATGCCACAAATATAGCACAGGGGAGATTGATGCAAACAGTGAAACTTTGGATAGGAACCTTCAAAGCTCCTCGAAGTCTGTAATTTGTCAAAACACAAAGAAATGTCCGAATTTTGCTCAGAAAAATTAATTAAGGCCGGAGAATATACGCCACTGGAAGCTTGTCGCGTTAGTTGTAAAAATAAAGTTTCTTTTGAACAACAGAATGAGATATATGCTATTTGGTGTGACCATTACAAATAAACACTATGAAATGGACCGCTGTGAGCAAAACACCGCTATACCTACAAGACTGAAATTATTAGAATCCATACAAAATTGTGTCAAAAGTGTTTTAGAAAAACACTAGGTAAAACGGATAATTTTATAAAATCAGTGGCAAAAAAAAAAAAATTGGAAAAATAGTTTGAACGATTACCTAGCAGATAGCAGAAGAAATTATGGTACACATTACCTCATTTCCGGCTTACGAGAGCCATTAACAAGAATGCAACAGCTCTATTCTGCCAATCATTCAAAACCGTTTACAATTTCTAAATATTCTGAAATTTTAAAAGGTTAGTAACTGATTGATTAATTGATGAATGAATTAATATTAAATTGAATTAATATGCCGATTTTATATTGTATTTAGAAATGGGAATCAAGTTTGAAAAACCAAAACTTGATACATGCTTAAAGTGCAAATAGAAGAAGCTTTAGAAGAAACTGCAAAACAGGAAACTGCTTTACATTTGACAACTTTCATTAAAACATCGGTTTCGTTTTAAAAACGTCCGCTATGGACGTATAATTTAACAATCCAAGACTACGTCACCAACGACACTTTTTTTTATATGTGGCATGAAGGTAACGGAGATTACATAGTACAGTAATTCGTGCGCCGGAGACAAAACAAAAATTCCTATATGGCCGCAATGTTTTCTGTTATGATAAAAAATTCACATCTAGATAAGGATAATCATAAATTTTGGATTCTCATATGGAGTGTGATTCGGATCATGAATAATAGAAAAAAATGAGTAACATAAAAACATACCACTCTCGAGATTGGCAAAATAAAAAAATATATTTTACTGGAGAGACGTCAAATGTATGCGATTTACTACTCTACTCTCAAATCAATCCATAAACTAATTTCTTAAGTCAATCTTCAGCTCAACCTCCAACTCAATATACAAATCAACCTACATCTTAATCGCAACATAATTCTAAACGTAATCACTAATTTAACCACCAACCAAACCCTCAAATCAATTACCAAATCAATCCCAAATACATTTTTAAATCAACCCTTAACCTAACTCCAAATTAACTCTTATATAATTCCCCGACCGAACAACTCACTTAACCACAAAAAAAAGGCTAACTAAATCCTAACTCAACTTCAACACAACTTACATTATACCGCCATTCCATCATAACATGATACCATCATAATCATCATACCACCATTACCATTACCTTCACCATTACACAATTCTTATATACAAATCATCATTCCATCATAACATCAAACCGTCATCAAAAATCATCTCAATTTTTAATGTTTTAGAAATTGCACTGTAGTAACTTTGGACCTGATTATCATCTCTCAAGAAGGAGATGAATGTTTGAAATATTTACAGTGACCGTCTCATCTTACGTCTCAAACAATATTTGTGTAAAGTTTGGTTCAAATCGTTCAATGCGTGTGCATTTGTTTCAATATCACACACATATACTGGAGATATATATAAACACTCACTTTTCAATACAGTTGAACCTCATTTCAACGGACACTCAATTTAGCGGAAACATCATTTCAACGGACAGACTTTAAAGTCCCACGCAACTGAAGTTTTTCAATAAACATCCCTTAGAGCGGACACGGACAGATATTTCTACGATGATATTGGTTTTACGAGCATATTTCAAATTGAATCTTTTACACTTCAGTTTGTTCCTTTTACACTTCAAATTGCACCTTTAACATTTCAAATTGAACTTTTAGCAAATTAACTTACCTATTTCTTAGCCGGTTTAGTGAAATTTAATATACATCATTGAAATGGGATTCTTAAATGATTTTTAGATGAAGTGATGGAATATGGCAACAACTTTATTTAAAAATCATTTTAGAACCCCATTCCCATCACAAATTTCATCATAATCGGTTAAGAAATAACCAAGTTCCATCCTACTTGGCCATATTCCAGTACTTCGTCTAAAAATTTCTATTGGAATGCTGGATTTCATTAAAATCGGATAAGATATAGAATCCCAATAAAATTTTTATAAAAAAAAAAATAACAAACCCTCTGTTTAATGGACAACTCACTACAATGGACAACTATTTTGGTTCCGCCGATTTCCGTTGTAGTGAGGTTTCCCTGTATATAGATTGCTCAACTGCTCACTCACTAAACCCGAATCGAACCCCATTTAAACCGCAACTCAACCCTAATTCAACTCGCAAACGGAACTCAACTTAACCCTCAGTTAAATCTCAAACTCTGCGCCAAACTCAATCCTCAAACCAGCGTACTATACATACAAAATTGGTGAACAACGCACTGTATCCTATCCAACCTAGACTCAATTCCAACTCAACTTCTACTCAACTCGCAAATTTACCCGTAACCTAACCTTCAAATCAACCCCAATTCAATGCCCAATTCAATAATCAAACCAGCCAATATAAAAAATTTGTAAATATTTTTACCATATATAACCAGGTGTTTTGGTTGAATTCGTATAGCAGGTATCTCACACTGTTGACCCTGTAGAAACAGATTGGCAAAAAAAAATTCAAAATCGGACAAGCATTTCTAGTTTTACCATGGGTACAGCCATCGAGACATCCAGACGTCCAGACAGCCGAACGGACATTTTTTTTTTTTTTTGCTTTTTCAGACTCAGGGGCTTTCAAAACGTCGTGAAAAATGGTTTTGGACCAACAAAATTTTTCGCCATTTTTGACAGGATTTCAATACTTTGGTCTTTTTAGACCGACGAGTAAGTCGTAAACCATGTAGATATTTCAGACAATCCAAAGTGCTATAAAGGTCCTCTTAAAATTATAGGGTGACGGGGAGGGGGATGGGGGTGGCAAAGAGGGGTCTAGGGTGATAATAGGTTGTGATGCTAAAGAGTTTGCTTCACAGCAGTTCCGAGTCGGATAATCGCAGTTAACCAAGAATATATAATTAATTATACCATGCATCGACGGCCTGAGTATTGTCAACCCTACACTCTCACCTATTATAAGCATAAAACTAGTATGTGTAAAATGGTATACAATAGATCTCGTAAGAGATATAAGGTATGGGTCAGTTACGGCCTGTTATCTGTTTGAGAAAAAGACTTATCTTTTTTTTCAAAATGGTTTTCTATTTGGAAAATTTACTACTTTCAGTTTAGTGATTCTGCTGAATTGCCACAGATATATCATGTGCATTTTCATATAAAAAAATGATCCACTGTGCTCAGGAACAGGTTAGTTGTATTAAAAGACTACAATTACAAAGCGGCAAATAGTTAATATGTATATCCCCAGCAACTATCTGAGGAAGACTACCGAGACTTCGCAATGCTGGTGCGTGATGAGAGAGGTTAATTTATAGTCTACGGAATATATTAACTAAACACTTTCAACTGACGTTTCAATCAGAGGAGGAGAGTAGATATTTGGGAATAAACTTGCTCGGCATATTCTGTCGGAATTTCGAAGTAACTCCTATTCGAGCTTTCGCTTCATTAACATAAGAAGTTTTTGGCCCCCCTCCCCCCTTGTTCCACAGTAGAAGCTACCATCAGAAAGATCAGAAACATCAGAATATTGCAATGGTTGAATGTTGTAAATTTTAATTAAATTGTGAGAATTAGTTTTTCATAACTTTGTGTAAAAAGATCTGCAAAGTGATTGCCTGAAATACTCGCCAGACTCTATAATTACTCTCAGCATAAGGCAGAATAGTTCGCCCTGGTATATCTGAAAATTTTCATTCAATGTGCAGAATGACAGTACCTGGTTGTCTGTACAGAATAATAGTCAAAGGCATCGTATGAGACTATCCCATGTGAAGATTAACAACAAATTGAGTACAATTTCCCTAACTAATTATCTGTATAATCTGACTTTACAACTTGCTGTTGAATAACCAACAATTTGTTGAATAAACATAATGGGTCAGAGCTGCTTAAGTTCAAGTTCATCGTCAAGGCCGTTAGACCTGGTAAAGAAGAAGAACGAGGAGACAGTTCTAGACAGCTATCCGATATCGCATCTTCAAGACTTTTCCGACCAACTTAAAGAGTGCACCTTTCTCAGGCGTATCACCAAATTCCGACTGAACCATCCGGTTTCCTAAAAACTGCCATTTCAAGTCCCTTTGGTTTATTCGAGTTTACTAATATGACTTTCGGTATCAGGAATGCAGCGCAAATTTTGGTTTGGTGTATTTGGACGACTTATTAATCGTTTCAAAATCTTATGAAGAGCATCTAGAACATCTAAATGTCATTTTCAAAAAATTATCAGAACATGGTTTATTAATCAAATCAGATATGTAAATGTGTACTCGCTTCATATAAAATATGTGGCAGAAAGTTGCTAGCAGCTTAATCTGGCATTAAGCACTTCAAATATCTGTTAGAAGGTCGCGAGATTACGCTGATCACCGATCATAAACCTTTGATTTGCGCTTTTAAATAGAATCCGGAAAAACATCTCCACATCAGATCAGATATATAGCTTTCTTAGGCCAATTCACTACTGATATACAACATATCACAGCCATTAATAATGTCGTTGCAGACACTCTCACACTGTAAAATAAACGATGAAAAGCTTTGAGAATTATTACCCAGTACCACAAGTTTGGAATTCAAACAATTACCACTCTTGTTTGACACAATAAAAACTATGTGTTGTGACGTTTTGAGAGCTATACGAAGTTCGTTCATTTCACTCAGTTTTCGGAAAAAGATCTTTGAATCATTTCACAATTTATCACATTCTGGTAAGAAACATTCAAAAGTCATGGCCCAAAGTTGTATAGCGTGTCAAAAAACAAAACTTTGAAGACACATAAAATCTCCTCTCAGCTTTTATAGGTTAGCGTCATAACGCCTTTCAGAAATATCAGTTTCTAAAAATTAGCAATACTGCGTGACATTGATCGACAAGTCCACACGATGGACCAAGGCCGTGCCTGTATCGTATATTACGACTACCACAATCGCCTTTGTTGTATACAATACCTGGATATCTCGTTTTGGCCAAGGGATGCAATTCAAATCCCAACTGTTCATCGAGAGACAGCTCTGTTAGGTTTCCAGAGAAAAAGGACAACCAGCTACAATCTCAAGTCCAATGAAATACTAGAACGATTGGGGGGGACCATTTTTAGAAAAAATCAGATGCCCTAGTGCCACAAACCGATTTCGTTCAAAATTTCAGAAAACATTTCGGGCAAATTAAACCTACACTCGCATCTAGGTAAGATAAACAAAAAATTCTTGTTAGCAAAGATTTGAGTTCGTGTTCGCACGTTTTTCTCAGAACCAAAGCACTTCAAAAATCTTTACAAGCTGCTTATACCTTGATTTTAAGCCAGATAAATAACAAACATATACAAATTTCAAGTGTTAGACTTAAAGTATGCTATCGTGAGAGTCAATGTGATGAATCATTTCGACAATGAATTATTTCCGGACCACCAAAAAGTCTAGACAAAATTCCAAATTCCTTTTCGAAGCCCATAATATAAAAAAAGTTATCTTTGATTTATTGCCAAAATTCAGTGCTGCTGCAAATCTGATGTATGAAATTTCAGATATTAGTTTTTATTGATCCGCTACTTATTCACCAACTCATCTCAAGAGTTATCAATACTGAATCAAATTCAGTGCCGAAAACACTAAAACGAGCTTTTGGGGAGAAAGTATATTTAACAGCTACACTAAATTTACTTACGAATTATGAACTTAAAATCAATTTTGCAATTGAAGTTAGCAATTTTGTAATTGCACGAGATGATTACTTCCAAGGAAAGCTTACTGACTAAAAACGTATCTTTCATTCCAACGACCTTTGTGATGTTACAGGTCAATACCTTTCATTGATATGTTAAATTATGCCTTGTACTTCTTCGTACATGTATTATGAACTATAAATCCAGACAACACACATACAATTATCTATTCTCGAACAATAATGTGTTGGTGTTAATTTTAGGTAACGAGCGTTTTTAGAGGTAACTGTAATTAGAGGTAACTAGTACTGTCAAATTGTATGGTTAAATCCATCAGATATCAGCCGTAGTAATGTAACATAAACACCTTTTACTCTATATGTCGTTGATGCAAAACTTCTTCTAAACAACTTACATAGTTTAATTTAAATGACACATAAAATATTTAATGAAGGAAGGAAAACGATTTTTTTTATGCAAAATAAAGAAAAGATTTTATAAATATTAATTAATAAAGGAATGTTTCAGAAAATATATTTAATAATAAAAATTTTTAGTCCCACTTTTTGCTGTAACCTCTTTAAATTACCAAACCCTCATATATTATTATCAGATTGGTAATTTTCGTGTTCGCGTAAATATCACGTTTCATTCGGTCACGAGTTTTGTGGAACGTCATTAATAATACATTCAATATTGTTATTATTGTCAATATCAAGGGTAGTGTTACGTGTTCCAAGAAACATGAAATTTGTTTCTTAGGATTTTATGTTTATCCATAAACATACACTCACACACACACACACACAAGTGATACACAGATTTTGAATCAAAAGCTTAAATGGAAATTTATATTTATAATTAGCAAAGGATATGAAATCGTTTTAGTTTTAAACTATAAATACATAATATGTTTGACGTTAATTCTAACTGATTTGCCGGTTCTTCTTTAATGTACATTGTATAAATTCACTGAGCCTAATTAAGCTAAAATAAACTGACTAAAAACCCTAAATAATTTTCTTTGATTGGATAGTCTATGAATAATAAATAAACTTTTTTGTACTTTTTTATTAGTTCCATAAATACAACCGTATTTATTTTATGTTAGCCTTTCGAAACACATTAGTAATTAAATAAATAAATTTAATTACTCTGTCCATGGTGTTAATTTATTTACGACTTTACTTTGGATTAATCAAATCATGCGGAACTAATCAATAAATAATCATTTTGTTCTGCTATAAGAAAATCGTACGTTCAAACTAGCAATTTGTTTTGAGGATATAATTTATTCAGAAAATTTGAGCAGAAGAAGAAAAGTTTGAAATATTGAGTTTTATATAAAATATTTATTTAAGTCAAAATGTCACTTGAATCTGGAGATACACTATTTCGACTCAAAAGAATTTATTCAAATTTTTTAGAAACTTTTGATCGTACAACTAAGCTATGACTTTATCAATTGGAAAATTTAAATAAATTAAAAAAATTTATCAAGGTGGGATAATCATAATTGTATGTAAATGATAAATTATAAACTTCAGTTTATAAATGTTGAGGAGCAACTTAATCTACGCAGTGGCGTAACTACAAATGTCGGACCCCCCCCCCCCCCCGAAGTAAAAATTTTACTTAAAAACTTATTTTTTCGTATTGTCCAGCCTCGCATTAATTAAAAGTATCTAATTTCGAGAGAATATACGATATAGAACGTTATTCTGTTCAATGGCTTCAAATACAACGGAATTTTCTGCAATCAACTTAATGCTCTAACGATTTCTAATTGTATCAACAAAGCATCACAAATTTTTAATAAAATTTGAAAAATATCAAGAATTTCGAAATAATCTTAAAATGTCGAATTTTCAAAGTATCTTAAATATTCTAGTAAGTTCTCAAATACCGATTATCCGTAAGTAAATAAAACCAAAGGGATCCCTGTAGGAGCTAATCACCACCTACATGTAAAATGTAAATAACCTGGACATTCTTGAATAATCTCGAAAAATCTATTATCATGATTCAGATTTAGATAATATGTATGTGTAACTTTGCAAATCCCCACAACTCAAAGCTAAGCGCAGAACATTACCTCAACAAATTTGAAAATCTTTAAAATTCTCGAATAATCCTACAAATAGTAGTTAGGGAGTAATCTAGGTATAGTAGTTAGGTAATCCTAGATATGCATAGGTGCGTTTCTCGACTCATATGGAAAAAGGGCTTAATTTTAAATAAGCCCAACCCGAGATTGTACAAAAATTTTCAGTTTGCTGTTACTCTCAAAATTTTTGCTTTATTTTTAACTGAAATATAATAAATTGAAAAAGGGCCTATTTATTCTTTTAAAATATGTATATGTTAACTTTTGGAAAAGGGGCTTATTTCATAAAAATTGATATACCAAAGTTCATTAATAGATTAGTTTATTTTAGTAATAAATTGAATTAGCCTTTTATCAAAATATTATTTGTGTTAGATAAATAGATTAAATAGTAGACTTAAATTTGTTTAAGCCCGTTACTCAAATTTTTTTTATACAAATTGATATTTATGAGAATAAATAAGCCCTTTTTTCAAAATTTATTGCAATAAAAAATTTATATTTTTCTATATAAGCCGTTATTAAAATGAAAAAAAAAAAAAAAAATACAACGGAAATTTTGGTAAACTAAGCTATGCTAAGTTAATTTTGGAAAAAATTAAAACTTTATTATACGAGGGCGGATTGAAAATGAAGCTACCTAAGTAGGAAAACAAATTTTTTTTTTGCCAAAAACCATTTATTTCTCAACATAGTCTCCAATTAATTCGACACACTTAGTAAGACGATATTCCAACTTTTTTATACCATCTGAATAATACGATTTCGGGAACCCCTCAAAATACGCGTTAGTTTCGATAATCACTTCTTCGTTTGAGATGAATCTTTGTCCTGCGAGCCATTTTTTCAAGTTTGGAAACAGGAAAAAGTCACTAGGAGCTAAATCTGGACTATAAGGTGGATGATCAACCAATTCGAAGTGTATTTCACGTAATTTTAGCATCGTATCTAATGCTGTGTGAACCGGTGCGTTGTCTTGAAGAAAGAGCACTTTTTCTTCTTTAAATGTGGTCGTTTTTCCTTGATTGCATCAACCAATTGATCCAATAATGCACGATAATACTTTCCTGTGATTGTGGATCCTTTTTCAAGATAATCGATGAGCAATATTCCGTGTGCATCCCAAAATATAGTGGCCATAACCTTGCCAGCCGATTTCACTGCCTTTGCCTTCTTCGGAGCACTTCCACCAGCTTTGGTTTCAGGTGTGTAGTGGTGGACCCACGTTTCATCAACAGTAATTAATCGACGTGAAAAATCAACAGGATTACGCTTTATCATGTCCAAACACCGCTGTGAAGTGGTCTGTCGAACTCGTTTTTGTTCGACACTGAGCAAACGCGGCACCCATCTTGCCGATAGCTTTTTCATATGCAAATGTTCATGCAAAATGTTGAACACACGTTCATATGATATGTTTACCATTTCAACAATCTCACGCAACTTGACTCGGCGATCATTCATAACGATATCGAGGATTTTCTTGATATTTTCTTCAGTAACCACCTCTTTTGGCCTTCCTGTTGATGGTATTGTTGCAGTGCTTCTTCGGCCGCGTTTAAATTCAGCAATCCAATATTTTACCATGTAATCTGATGGAGCAGACTCACCGTAATGTTTATCGAGCTTTTCTTTTGTCTCTTTCGCCGTTTTCCCTTTCAAATAATAGTGTTTAATCACTGCACGAAATTCGTTTTTTTCCATTTTTCAAGAAACACAAAAGTTGCTTACTTCAAACGACTACAACAAATAAACTAATCGATGAATTTGGGTGAAATTTTAACAGCTGACGTGTGACAGATCGCAATTTCTAAAAAACAAAAATTTTTTGTGTTTGTGCTGCCATCTAGCGCTAGGTAGCTTCATTTTCAATCCGCCCTCGTATGTAAGGCAGTTTACTAAGTGTAGTGTTGTGTAAATGCGTGATTTTTGAAGTTATAAGGGCTTAATTTATATTGTCTTAGTTTGTGTTTACGTGATTTGTGTAATAATCAAAATGTACGTTTCGAGATCAAAACGAATGATACAAATGGTTTTGAATATTTGTGAGAAAAATTACGCCAAAATTATGTCAATATTGTTTATTTCCAGATGACTTTTGTCCAAGCCAAAAAAATTTAAAGATTGTGCTATGGAAGCAGATGTTTCTACTTCAACAGAGTGTGATGTGACTAATTTTACTGGGTCGTCTTTAGTACCAGCGGCCGCAACTGATCTTACTAATGAATTCAATACCGAAGTGTCTGCGCAAATCAACACTGATGCTGCTAATTCAGGTATTGAAATTGAAAACCTACCTGAGTTTAAGTTATTAGGTAATTATTTACTTATTAAATTATGAATTATATTATATGTTAACACAATTAATGAAATTACCAACTATCAAGGAACTAAATAAAAATCAGCTGTATTATTTTACAGTTCCTCGAATGAAAACCATAAAGCAGTGTTGGAGATAGTTCAATCTAATTCAGAATCTTCCGAAAATGAATCGGAAGAAGAGGTAGACGATAGCGATGTTCTTCCAAACTATGAGCCATTAAATATGATTCCATCTCCAAATATTATATCCAGCGAAGAAGAGGCGGATCCAGATAGTAGCATCGTAAATGGCGGCAATTATAGAAAAAAGATATTTCAGAACATTCAGTTCGACTTCAGTTCAAGTCGTCAAGAAAAACGTAATCATGGGAAATCATATTATAGTGGATCTGGAAAACTTGTTAAAGAAAGGAAAATTACAAAATTGTCTCCTTGTATGCGAAACTGTAGCACGAAGATTACCGAGGATCAGCATTTGGTTATTTTTAATAAATATTGGGCTCTTGGTGATCACAACTTGCGACGTTTATTTGTCAGTGGATTAATTTCAATTGTTAATAAGAAGACCCAAAGCCTAATTAACGTAGGAAGAACACAACGAAGTCGTCAATATTCCAACAAATATTATTTGACCAGTAGCTGCAAAACAAAATATATTCATCAATTATATAAACCGTAAATGTAAAGCTGTACTTTTATCTTAGTTCACATTTCTTTTAATTTAATCCATATTACTCTATCGTACTGTAAACACAAATTAAATTTTAGGAAATGTCAATATTGTTGTTATTGTTTATGTTTTGGTACATTTCAAGAGTATTTTAGTAGTATAATTATTGTAGTAAATTCAAATGGGATAATTGTGGTACAGTCTAATTTATTTTTATAGTAAGCAATGTTTATGTAATGATATTCTTGATCGAAAAACCAACAGTGATGCCATAACTTAGACACCGAAATTTATTTGATTAGAGCAATCCTAATGGTTTTTCTAGACGGACATTTTAGGTATAACAATTTTTTTCTCAAAAGTCACTTTTGCGATACCTTTGAAATTGTCAACAACAAAATAATAAAAACTAAAATCAAAAATTAAGAAATTAAAAACATTTAATCAAAAATACATTTTTTAATTGGAAATAAAACGTTTTCGGGATACGTGTTTGATTCAACTGCACCGCATATATGTATACGCCACACAATAAAGTATCTTACCATAACCTCGACTCGGGATTATAAGTACAAGCTGTGACAGTTAATAAAAATAAAAGGCTTACAACTTTTATTATTCGCGGCTGTACCCCGACATTATTTAAAAGTAAATTAATATAAGCACCTAGTTTGTCAAAAGTGTTTTTAGTGCTTCTGGGGGAAACCGACAAATTTTTAAAAACTGTTATTTAGTATAAAGTAAATTCGCCCGAAATTACAATAAATCTTGATGAATGAGGAAAAGGTTTCCTGGAAATAAATTGGCATCAATCAAAATTAAAGAGATCACGGATCACATCGATACTTTTCCTAAATATGAATCACATTATTCAAGAAGCAAAACTGCTCAGTTGTTCTTAGAAAGTGACTTAAACATCGCAAAAATGTATCAACTTTACTGCGATAATCATAAAATCCAGTTTCACTTTCCAAATATACTGAAATTTTTAAACCGAAAAATATTAAATTTAAAAAAGCAAAAGTCGATACTTGTAATAAGTGTGGTAAGTTATATATGAAAATTAGCTTAGCCTCCGAAGAACAGCTTAAGGAGCTAAAAAATATGCAAGAACAACATTATACTATCGCCGATGTAGGGTATTCTTCAAAACGAGATGATATATCGGCCGCAAAAACAAATAATTTAAAAAGGGTGTTAGTTTTGAACCTCCATCAAGTTTTACCTACTCCAAAATTAAATCCCGATGTCGCTTATTATAAAAGGTATTTAAGTGCCTATAATTTAACCATTCACGATGGTGTTACTGGGGCGGCGCACTGCATGAAGGTTCGGCTGGTCGTGAATCTAATGAAATCGCATCGTGCCTCTACGAGCACATCAATAGTGTTCCGGATTCACACAAAAGTTTAACTTTATATAGCGATAACTGTTTTGGTCAAAACAAAAATATTATTGTTGCTGCAATGATTATGCTAATGTCCAACAATAAGGATGGAATTGATTATATTGATCACAAGTACCTTGAGGTCGGTCACACACATATGGAGTGCGACCAAGATCACTCTCTTATTGAGCGAGGGACGAAAAAATCTGGAATACAAATTTAATATACACGTGAGTGGTACCAGTTTGTTCGCAGTTGCAGTACCAAGAAAAAACGATTTCAAGTTAATGAAATGGATGTAAAAATTAGAGACTTCAAGTCTTTTTTTAATGAAAAATTTTTGTTTCATAAAGTGGATACTCACAAAAATAAAGTTAACTGGAGAAATATTAAATGGTTTCGTTTCACTAAGGATTTTGGGAAAATAGTTTATAAAAACACATTGCGGATAGATCAACCGTTTAACGAGATAATTATTTCAGAAAGAGGAATCAGCACAGTGGATGTCAAGAACGTGCCTCTTCTTTAGATTAGATTAGATTTATTAAATTTAATTGATCCCTAATATCATAAATTTTATAGATCACTAGAGGCAGCTAGCAACTCATATGATAACATCGTAGAGGTAAATTTCATTGAGGATGACTTCGCGAATGATTAACCTTTTTTGGAATAGGCGTCAAATTTTATTTTATTTAAAGAGTAATTAATTGAAAATTTAAATTTTATAATTGAATATAGTGAATTTGTTTTATTTGTTTGTGTATTTTGTAACGGCCTATTTTAAATTAACACTAATCTTCTCATTTTTAAAAAAACCGACTAGAACTAAATATGAAATAAAAATTTAAAATAAAGACTTAAATTATGTAAGTTTTTTGTTTTAAAATTTGTAAAAATCTAAGTACATAATTTAATGTTACTAATACTATTAAGCAAGCTGAGACTAAGATCAATAAAATGCTATGCAATAAGAATGCAACCCTCAAATAGTACGGGATAATATCGTATATATCGAACAATAATTTTCTTCGAAAAGGCTCTATGATTCTCAAGTAACATCGAACGATCAATTACACCCTACAATCTCAAACATACTTGAATAACCACGGAAATCTCCATAACCTGACTCTTCCGAAACACCATCACATCATGCACCCCATTTCCTTGCTACACTGTAATAATCTGGAGAAATTTTAAAAAGTGATTAAAACATGAAAACCCAAACAAGGGGATATGAAATAGGAGAACTGGCTAAAAAGAAGCAAAAAAAACACCTTGGAATTTGCAATTTCCTTATATTTGAAATAGATCTTCAACCGCTATTGCCTTGTTTACCGGTAAATTTAGTTTGTACTAACCGTTTACCGGTAATAAAAAAGATTCTATAAATGAGAAACTGTAAATCGAACAAATTCTTTATAGAGACTGACTGGTTTGGCTAAAGTATCCGTTGAATCCCCTTTCTGAAGACAAAGGCGCTCCTAACGAGTGAAACAAAAAATGTTTTCCGTCAGGGTTAGGTCTTTTTCTAAAAAAAAAGTTTTAACAATTTCTTCTTTTTCAGATTAGTACTACCTCCTTTTAACAAATCCAATTATCCTTTTTCAAATAAAATTTAACTTTTGCAAAAGAAATTTAATCAATTGTCACACATTCAATCTTTTGCAAATCAAATTCAACCTTTTCTAATTAAAACTTGAGTGCAAAATTAAGGGTAACACTAAAATCTTTATAATTTGACGTCGGAAGCTTTAATTTTAAACAAGTTTGGCTAAATTTAAATATCTGTCAAACCTAAACTCATTTTTATTTGTATGGGCACTTTCTGCAACCGAGAAGAAATTGTTGGGCCTGTCTTAAGAAAATATCGAATAGAAACAAGAATGATTTCTTCTTTCTCTAAAAACTATAGGCCACCGCCTTTTCTTAAAAATTCTCTAGAAATGTCCTGTTCTGTAAATTTGAAAGGGTGGTCTGCTTTAAGCTTAATCAGAGCTACCATCTATACAGTGGCATAACTAGGTACCCGCAGCACCCACAGCCGCGAGATTTCCTTTATTAGTTCAAATTTAGGATTAAATAGCTCAGATTAGGGTGAAAGTGCAAATTTCCAGAACGGTACATTTCTAGGAAATTTTTAAGAAAAATGGGTGGTCAAATTTTAAGAAAAAGAAAAAATCGTTCCTGAGGCTATTAAATATTTTCTTAAAACAGGCTAATTTTCTTCTCGGTTCTGACTCCATAGAAATAAAAATGCCTTTAGGTTCTGACCGATATTTAGATTTAGAAGAAAATTAGATAAACTCGTTTGAAATAAAAGCTTTCGACATCAAACGACAACGATTTTAGTGTTTGCTGGGTTGATTTGTTTGTATTATATATCTTTGACATTTAAATTGACTGACTGACTTTGGCATTAAACAAATTCAACTTTTACAAATCAAGCTTTGATTAAAAAAGGTTGAATTTTATTTGCCAACAGATAAAATTTCTTTTGCAAAAGGAAAAATTTGATTTGAAAAAAGGAGGTTATAGTAATCTGCTGGTGTTAGTAGCTTGCGATGTATGTTCATAAAAATCAAGAAGAAACTAGAAAAATACATACCCGCGACTGTAAATAAGTTCTGTTTCCCTCACTTGAGCCAAACCAGTTAGTCTCTATTATCAATTAGCATTCATTCAACTTATAGTTTCTCATTTAGCGGATCTTTTGATTACCAGTTAACGGTAAATAAAAATGAAATTTACAGGTTTATTTTGAAAAACTATTTTAAATATAAAGAAAATCTAAATGCCAACTTAATTTTGCAAGTAGTTAAGGTGATTTTTGTTGTTTTAACTTAATTGGTAAGTCGGTATTCGTAATAGTCAGGTTATTCAAGATTTCGAGATTATTCGAGTATGTTTGAGATTGTAGTAGGGTGTATTTGATAGTTCGATGTTATTCGGGAATTTTAGAATCATATTAAAAAAATTACCTGATAAGAGCAGGGGGTTCTATTCTTACTGTATATCGTTTTGTTGATAATATAGAGATTTTTCTTATTTGTCTGGGGTAATGGAGATTGTTCAGCGGTTCATTCTAGGTTTCTTAAGTGTTTCTACATTCCTAGGATTATTCGAGATTTCTAAAGATTTTCGAATTAAATCGAATTTTGTAAGGCATTGTACTGCGCCTATCTTTGAGTTGTAAAACTTCCAGAGTTACACGTATAAAATCTAAATGGTGACATTTAAAAGATTTTTTGAGATAATGCCAAAATTTCGATATTTCTCCGAATTCCTGTAGGTTATTCGAAATTATTTAAGAATATCCACGGTAATTACGTTGTACATGGCGGTGATTAGCACGTAAAGGATTTCCTTTGAGAATTTTCAAGAATATTCAAGATACCATGAAAATTCGACATTTTTGAGATTATTTCGAAATTCTCGATTTCGACAGAAAAGAACAATTTCTCTTGTTTTGCACGATTTATTCGTTCTAACATGAGTTTCAAAATAATTTTATAATTTAAAAAAAAAATTCGTTTTACAGTGTATTTTATACACTACATATGTATATGTAGATGTTTGTTTGTTTTTCAGTTTGTTGAGGTCAGATCTTACGATCCACATGACCATGTACATGTAGATACAAAAATAAAATATAATTAGGGGAATGCCCGAATTTTATTATATCTCTTGCATTCTCTTTTCTATTGTTCGTTGCATTTTATAAATTGTGTTAAGCAACTCATCATTGAGTATTTTGTGTTCAAAGTGTTCAGTTCGTACGATGCATCTTACGTAAAGCTAATAAGTGATAACATATTTTCAATATTCGCCCGTAATTCGACAGTTTATATTTAAACTACATATAGTGTATAGGTTCATTGGACCTTTACCAGTAATCGTACAGTTTCGAAAATTTCTATAAGTGATTTTTAAATCAAATTTTTATTATAATTTTAGTAGGAGTACCTATCTAATAAGATGTCTAATCTGAAGAGACAGGCAATTTCTTTAGAAACTAAAATTAAAATATTAGACTGTCTTAAGAGAGGCGAACGTCCCACATCTGTTGGCAATAGTTTTGGTTTTAATGAAGCAACTATTGGAACTATTAGAAAAAATGAGGATTCCATTCGACAATCAGTAATTTCTGGATGAAAACTTAGTTCTAAAACATCATCAAATAGTCGAAATACTCTCTTAAAGAAAATGGGAAAGCTTTTAGTGGTTTGGATGGAAGATTTACTGCAGAAAAAAAACCTATAGATAGAAAAATTATAAAAGAGGAGGCTCTTAGGATATACGAACGACTGCAGGAATTGGAGCCATCAACAATTAGTCTTCAGACAGCTAACAAACTAATATTTAATGCAAGTGAGGGATGGCTGACAGGATTTATAAAAAGGCACGCATTTCATAATGTCAAAATAAAGGGAGAAGTAGTGTCAGCGGACGAAAATGCTGCAAAGAGCTATCCAGAAAAAATACTTAAAATAATTGAATACAATGGTTATACTCCAAACCAAATATTTAATGCCGACGAAACGGGATAATTCTGGAAGAAAATGCCAACGAGAACCTACATAGCAAAATCAGAAAAATCTGCTCGTGGCATGGCTGAAAAAGGCATGGATGACGGCTGATTTATTTAAAAAATGGTTCCACGAGTGTTTCGTTCCTGAAGTCAAAAAAATATATGGAACAAAAGGGACTTGAATTTAAAGTTCTTTTTCTCATTGATAATGCGCCGAGCCATCCTGTGCTAGATCATCCAAATATCCAATTGCTGTTTTTGCCGTCTTATACCACTTTCTTGATTCAGCCACTGGATCAGAGCATTAAAGCAACCTTCAAAATGTATTATATAAAACAAGCGTTTAAATATATTTTAGATTCAATCGAGGAAAGAAACTTGACGGTCATGGATGCATGGAAAAATTACACGATTATGCATTGTATTACACATACTTCTTATGCCGTAAAACAACTTCGGACATCTACCCTAAATGCTTGCTGGAGAAAGATTTGGGCGGAATGCGTTGAAAGTGGAAATTCTGTAACAGACACATCAATTATGTGTTCAGAAATAATAATTTATCACACGCCATTGGTGGTGAAGGGTTTGACAACATGGATACTGCAGACATTGATGAACTAATGATTGAGAAGCCTTTAGATGAGGAGGATCTGCTCGAAGTTGTAATAGTTGATGTTAGTAATGAGAACGATGATGATGATGAAGGTGAAATTCATCTACTAACAGCTAGTTCAATTCGCGAGGGTTTAAAATTTTCTGCAATTATGGCACATCATTTTCTCACTCATGATTCTGACGTGGAACGTGCATTAAAGTTTCAGCGTAACCTGCAGCTTTGTACGGCTGGGTACCAAAAACTCTATAAGCAACTTGAGAAACCAAAAATCCAGTCTCTGATAACGGATTTCCTAATAAAAAGAAAGCCAACATCAGAAGACGTTATTAACGAACGAGTGCCTTCAATGGATTTAAGTTCGTTGGATGTGTTAGACTCTAGCTATGAAATAATATTGCACCTGTTGGTAATAAACGTGCCCGGTTATTATCAAGTAGTGATGATAGCACCACAGAAGAAAGATTAACCAGAATAGACATTCCGTGGACCAAATTTTTTTTCTTCTTACCTTCTTTTTTGGACATTGAAGTATAATTATTTTTGAATATTATAGTAGTTAATACAAATTATGCTGTCAAAACAAAACTTGTCAAATAATTTCACTAACTACACTGTTAAGGATTCTCAATTTTTATTATTTCAAATCAAAACCAGTAAACCAAAGAATTGATAACCCAACTTTCTCTTACCTTCGGCAAATCAAGGTCAAAAATTGCACAAAATTGTTTAGCTTGATATGGTAAAACAGAAAATATTCTACATAAGGAATTACATGTTAAACAACATATTTAGAACTTGTAAATGAATTACGTTCTGCTTTATCTACTGAATCACGTTCTGTTTCATCTACTTGAACGACGGCCGGAATATGTCTACAAAATTAAATCTGAGTAAACCAATTGGTTTTCTTACACATGGAACGCTCGAAAATGAAAACACGTTTTGGATGAAGGATATTTACATTGAGAACAAATATTATGAATTTTTTCCAAAAAAATACGCTTTGTACTATCAAATTTCTAAGTAAAATGATTTAAGTTGAGAAGCTTCGACACATGAAAGCTCTTAAAACTTAAAATTTTGACATTTCGTGCAAATACATGATTCATACTCATAAAACATTTTAACGAAAGACAGAATTTATGGAAAGAATTCACGAGAAAGTATTAAATTTCATTGAAAACAAAACACTCTAAGTTTATCCCAAAATACCACCTTCATTTACAATATAAATCAAATTTGAAACTGAAATGGTTTGGTTTGGAAAGCTCTTAAAACTAAAACCTCCTAATAATTTACATTGAGCACAAATATTCTAAATCCTACTCAAAATTCCGTCATCCCTTGTAATATCAAATTTCGAAGTAAAATAGTTTGTTAAAAAGCTTTGATAAGTGAAAGCTATGAAAACTAAAACTCTTGGCAATTTTTTCAAATACCTTATTTATGCTCATAAAACATTTTCTTAAAAACCTAAAATTATTAAAAAGCTCAAAAATGTTAAGTTCAGACCCAAAAAGTATGAATTAAGTGTCAAGCTTAAAGCTTATTGAAAACAAATACTCTAAATTTATTCCAAAATCCCACCTTCCCTTTGAAAAGCTTCGATACGTGGAAAGCTCCTAAAACTAAAAGTTCGACATTTTAACAAAAACCGCAAATTATGAAAAGCTTCACAAATATTAAGTTCAACCCCAAAAAGTACATTTTAAATATCAATCTTAAAGCTCATTGTTAACAAATATTCTAAATTTATCCCCAAATTCCGTTACCCTTTGTACTATCAAATTTCTGAGTGGAATGATTTGGTTTAGACAGCTATGATATGCGAAATCTCTTAAAACTAACAGCTCCACGTTTTTTTGCAAATACATAATTTATGCTTATAAAACATTTTAAGAAAAACCTTAAATTATGAAAATTCTCCAAAATGTTTAGTTGAAACCTAAAAGGTATAAATTAATTATCAAGCTTAAAGTTCATTGAAAACAAATATTCTAAATTTCTCTGAAAATACCACTTTTCTTTATAATATCACGTTTCTGAGTAAAATGGTTTAGTTAAAAAAGCTTCTTGATTTTTTATAAATACATAAAACATTTTAGCAAAAACCTAAAAGTATGAAAAAGGCTCAACGTTAAAAGTTAAGTTAAGACCCAAACTTTTTTAAATTAATTATCAAACTTAAAACTAATTTACAATTTTTCCAAATACATATTTTATGCTTATACAATGTTTTAATAAAACTTACAGATAATTCGGTATTTGAGAACTTTTAAGAATATTCAGGATGCTTTAAAAATTCGACATTTCTCAGATTATTTCGATATTTGTCAAATTATATTCGAAATTTGTGATGCTTTATCGATATATTTAGAAATCGTCAGAGCATTGAGTTGCAAGATATTTCGTATCATCTACTTTTGAAATCAGATACTTTTAATTAATGCGAGACTAGATAATAGAAAGGAATAAGTTATTAAAGTTCATGACAAGAAGCATGTTTAGGGGCCCAAAAAAATGTTGCGGGGGGCCCGAAATTTGTAGTTACGCCACTAGGCGAACCGGAAGCGACCACTACCTGTTACTTTCTTTTATGTTAGTAAAATAATAGTTGAAACTTAGATATATGTGGCTCCTTTCTGTATTTTTTTTTCTTATTTTTACTACAGACCGGACATCTTATCCACTTCTTTACAACAGACCCTCATCACAAGCATTAAATTGTGTTAAAATCTTTATAAAAAATATGAAATTTAAAACAAATGTAATCAATCATCCAACGGTTAATAAAATGTAACTAAAACATGTATGGGATCGTTTTGGAAACCTGCAAACTAGTCTCCACAAAACACAGAAAATTAAGTATGTATCTGTTAAATTCGTAAATTTTAAGATGAAGATGCAGTAGTACATTAGGATTTAGCTTACACAAAACAAATATTTTTATTATTTTACCTTTTAGAATATTAAAACTAAAATTATTCTGTAGTGCTGTATATATGCATTGTGGTTGTGCTCGAATGTTTTTATAACCAAATACAACTTGTAAGAAAAAGGTGATTTCAGAATAATATTCTAAGGGTGGTTAAGTTGGTTTTATTTATTTAATTTCAAAATATTTTGTCGACATCAGTATAAACTGGTATATCCTTACATACATACATATTTACCTTTATATGCATAAACCTTAAAATATTTTTAAGTTGAATATTTGTAAAAATGAGATAAAAATATAAAGTGTTAAGAGGTTTTGATGTTATTTGGTTTCAAAACTCAAGAGATTTAAAACCATTTTATATATCAAAACAGTATTCTATTGTTAGTCAAAAAAAAAAAAAAAAAAAACGTAACGGTAAGAAGGAAAATAGCATATAAAATAAAAAGTTTTTCCATTTTATTATACAAGCAACATTCCCTTTTTTGTTGTGCATTATTTCTTTGGTAAATGCATTTTGTGTAAAGAAACGGAAACTTAATAAAATGGATTAATGTTTTATGTTTAAGTTATTTTTCTTTGCTATTCGAATTTCCACTTCATCTAAGGTATAGAGGTAAAAAAAAAATAAGTTTAGAAAAATATTTGCTTTCAAACCCACGTTTAGAGTGTTATAGAATATAGAGTAGAGGTAATATCATAAGATCTATTAAGCGAATAATACATTTTCCCACGAATTTAATTTAACATATTTATATTTAATTTACTGCTATTTATCTCTATAAATATAATACGTATATCAAATTGAAAATTATACCCTTTCGGTATGTTAAGCAGAGCTGTCTACGGCTCGGAGCTCAGTAATGAGTATTTAAGCGACATTATACCACTTTTTGATTGCTAATATTAATGACTTTAAAGAAGTAGCATCACCCTACACGAATATATCCATCGGTATTTCAATGGCTTTTCACCTTGAAAAACATTTTACAAAGTTTACAAGTAACCACGGCAAGGTGATTTTGTCAAGGCATTATTTATTATTTATTGAATTGTCCACATGTATGGTAACACAAGTAGACCTGATGGTTGTAGTTCTAGGTGTCTTTTTCACATTAGTCGACCTACGCTGACTCGACAGTTGAGAACTGTTAGCTATACCACTTAGCTAACTTTTTAAGTAGCGTGTCAAGCTTCTAGAATATTAAAAGATGTAAGCCGATGTTTGAGAAGTTGCAGAAGCATACATCCTATTTGAGCGCAATACGTAACTTTTCCGGTTTACCACTGAATTATACGTAAACCCTGCAATCCTAAACGAATTATTACACCTTACACCTTTGCTTGAATTTTCTTTAAGAAACCAAAATCATATTATGCAACCGGTTAAGCGCATAATTCTGTGGAAGCTTTTTTCAATAATCTGTAACTTTCAAAATTAAGGAAGCAACGTAAAATTGCTCTGGCTGCCGTGTTTCTAGCATTGCTGCTACAACAGTGCATAATAATAAAACGCCTCATTAAGATCCCCCTGTAACTAAACAAAGTTCTCTAGCGCATTGGCCGAAAAAATGAACCTTATAGTAATGGTTGAGGCAACTCTTTTTTGTAGAGCTGCAGCAAATTTGGAAGAATTGATCAGAAAAGTATATCTGGATATATCGGAAAACACCCACACAGACGCGCGTTTGGATAGATGGTTAGAAGACCACGACGTTTAACCACCAACAAATAAACTGTGAAAAAAACGAAAAAAAGGAAATAAACGTATCCTTCAAAAATTCGCTCTAAAAATCAATCGACGTTGTAGTGTGGTATCAACTAGTGATGGGCTTAATCGATCTTTTTTGTTGAAAAACATATGAGAAAATAAACAAAACAGAACGAAAAAGATCGATCTTGCACATCACTAGTATCAACAGTGGTGGTAGTGAGAAACGAATAAATTAAAAAGCAAGCTGCGGTGGCACTACAAATACAAGTAGCGGTGGCACTACACTTGATACAAAAAGGACATAAAATAAATATTCATATTTAAACCACAACTTCTTAACCAGAAAGCGAAACCGAAATATTTTTCGTTCCGGTTAAGGGTTATGTTCCCAAATTTAGTTTTTCGTTATGGTTCTGTTTCGCTTTGTTATTTTTTCTGGGTTCGTTTCGGTTCGGATTCAAATCCGGTTTAAAACTGGTTCAACATAGCATTACATAAATATATTATGAATTGTAGGTTAGGTTAGGCTAGGTTGGAGTGGCTGCTTACGCACACTTAGACCGGTGACGGTCCATTGTGATACCACGGGATGTATCCCCTTTTACCCCTATTGGAACCATTTCGAGCTACTTATGTAGCGTAAGACGTCCCGCACTTTAATGTTTTCGAGATCCGAGAGGCAGTCCATCCTGAACTTACCTAAGTGTTTGTGTCTTCTGAGGGACACGAGCAAAGGAAGTGGACCAACGTCTCTTCCTCGAAGTCATTAGCCACCAGACCCAGCCTTCTTGCATGTTCTCCAAAAAGGCAGTGTCCCGTGAGAATTCCTACGACCGTTCTTAATTCACGTCTTCGTAAGGATATTAATGCCCTAGTGCGCCCCAAGTCCAGCTTTGGCCAAACTTGTCTTGCAACTCTACAGGTGAGGGCGTTAGACCACCTTTCCCCCGCTGAGGATAGCGCCTGCTTCCCAAGTGCTTGTCTCAGCGCTGTGATAGGCCTCCCCAGACTTGCCCTTTCCGGTTGCAGCTGCAGAGTCGTACCATGCTTAGCAAGTTCATCTGCCCTGCAGTTCCCCATGACGCCCGAGTGACCTGGGACCCAGACTACCTGGATGTTGAAATGCTCACTCATCTCATTTAGAGATGAGTGACAACTCAACGCCACCCGTGACGCCAAAGACACCGATTCTAACGACCGGATCGCCGCTTGACTGTCCACATAGATTGTGATATCGTCTGAGGATAACACATTATGCTTCAACCACGTCATGACCTCCTCAATCGCTACGACTTCAGCTTGGTACACGCTGCAGTAATCAGGGAGACGAACAGAAATATTTACATTTAATTTGTCACAGAATACTCCAGCTCCTACTTTGCCGTCTAGCTTGGAGCCATCTGTGAAGAATTGCAACGCTTCGGTTTCCAATAACGGTCTATCCCTCCAGGATTCCCTTGAAGGGAAGGAGGTCCGAAATCGCTTCTCGAAGCGTAGAGTAGGTTTAATGTAGTCAAGATTCGCCAGCTCATCCTTCAACGATCTGACGATAGTAGAGTGTCCTATACTAAGACACCTCCACTGAGAGACGGCTGCAAGTCGTACAGCCGTATTTGCCGCCATCTTTTTACCAAAAATGTCGACCGGAAGAAGGTGCAACATAACCTCTAAGGCACTTGTCGGTGTCGACCTCAATGCCCCGCTAACAAGCATACAGGCCGTTCTTTGCACTCTCTCAATCTTACTTTTGTAAGTTATCTTGTCCAGAGCTGGCCACCAAACACCCACTCCGTACATGAGTACAGGTCTCACTACGGCGGTGTAGAGCCAGTGTACTAGCTCCGGCTTCAGACCCCATCTATGACCAATGGCGTTCCTACAGGAGTACAAAGCAATAGTAGCTTTGTTTATTCTCTCCAACATGTTGGGCTTCCAACTAAGCTTACTGTCCAAGATAATGCCCAGATATCTAGCTCTATCAGTAAAAGCAAGTCTCGTGCCATTTAAGGTAGGAGGGACAACTACCGGGATTTTGTATTTCTTAGTAAAGAGTACCAGCTCTGTCTTGGACGGGTTAATACCAAGTCCACATTTGCCAGCCCATTTCGTAACGATGGTAAGCGCATTCTGCATTACGTCTACAATCGTGCCCAGGAATTTCCCGGTAACAGCTAAAGCTACGTCATCTGCGTACGCGATAACTTCAATACCCTCTCTCTCCAATTCAAGTAGTAACCCGTTTACCACTATGTTCCAGAGAAGAGGGGACAGAACCCCCCCTGCGGAGTTCCCCTAGTTACTCGCCTCTTGAAGGTGGAGTCCCCCAACTTCGAGCTAACAATCCTGCTTCCCAGCATATAATTGATTAACCCTATCAGAGGAACGTCCACCTCCAAAAATGACAATCCCTCCTTGATTGCCTCCGCTTTCACATTATTAAAGGCGCCTTCTATATCCAGGAAGGCCACCAAACAGAATTCCTTCGAATTAATCGATTTCTCAATCGTAGACACCAAGGCGTGCAGAGCCGTGTCCACAGATCTACCCTTTGTGTACGCATGCTGAGACGATGCCCACTTCCTGGCACCTATTTTATCTCTGATGTATACATCCAGCAGCCTTTCCAAGGTTTTCAAAAGAAAGGATGATAGAGTTATTGGTCTTAGGTCCTTAGGATAGACATGTGAGCTTTTCCCCGCTTTCGGTATGAACACCACATTGACCTCCGACCAGTACCTAGGAATATAGCCCAGCTTCAAACACCCTTTGAATATAGCTTCCAGGTAAGGAAGAATAATTACTGAGTTGTTTTGAAGTTCCGCTGGTATAATTTGATCCGGACCAGCCGATTTAAATGGTTTAAAACCCCTCAGTGCCCATAGGATCCGTTTTCTGGTTACGATATCCTCTGTGGTTACTGACAGTGATTCCTGATGATTGCTACGCGCCAACAGGTCTTCAAAGCTCCCTCGGAAGTGTGTCTCGAAGAGAAGCTTCAGAGATTCTCCACTAGAAGCTGTCCTAGATCCGTCCGGTTTTACCAAAAAACTAGGACTAGATGTACTTTTGGAAAGAATCTTCCTAAGGCGGGAGGTTTCGGATACCTCTTCCATATTATCACAGAAGATTCTCCAAGACCTCCTTTGTGCCTTTCTTAATTCTTTCTTATAAGTTCCGAGTTTCTCCTTATAGGAGTCCCAATCCTGAGCCTCCCTTGTATTTTTGGCTCTATTAAAGGCTATCCTACGAATTGTAACTATGGTATAAAATCATTCCATTACATAACGTCTACAACCTCCAAGCTTTGCGAGCATATTTATTAAGGTATATTCAGGTATACCGTTGGAAGTTAAGTGCTTGTCTTCCTGGGGCGGGGGAATTGGGGCACAATGCTGTTTTAGAAAAAAGTTTCGAGTAACAATTAAACGTGGCAAAATTGACATTAATTTGGTTTAAATTTTATTTTTAAGCGATAAAAGTTTGAACGATATTTCAAATTTAGTGTCAAACTGATGAGTTGAATATTTTCATACGAGCTCTTTCTAAATTTTCTTTTGGTTTTTCTAAATATTAAGAATATAATGGATATGTACAGTGCTAGGGAAAAAAATTGGGGGTTTTAATTACAAATTGGAGTCTTTTTTGCTAAAATTACAGAACTTTTGAAAGCAATTGGCTTGTTGTTTCATTTTAAATATGTACATCTATGACCTAATTTTTTGAAAAAAAATTACCTGCATTTTAGGGGGAAAACCCGAAAAATGCCAAAATATTCAAAATACGTTGGTTGGATTTAAAGTAATGGAATAAAAACTTATTTTTTAATTTTTTTTTTTGTCTTTTACTGATTTATATAAATTCTATCTTTAATATTAATATTTTGTTGGACCGCCATTTGCTTTTATAACAGCGATACACCTCTGATTCATTGAATTTGTTAAATTTTTAGGGATTTTAGAATTTTTAATATTACAATGTCGTCGGAACCGTTTTAAAACTTCGTCGGACAAAAGAGGAGATCTTGAACGAGCAACGGGAAAACAAATTTCAGCCAGCTTAGTGAGAAAAAGATTTGTTAAAGCTGGTTTGAAAGCACTTAAACCAGTCCAGAAGCCTGAGTTCACATTACGAGTAAAAAAAAACGGTTTCTATGGGCCCAGGAGCATATTTCTTACACTCAAGAGACGTGGAATGATGTAATTTTCTCCGATGAATCAAAATTCAAGCTGCATGTTGGATATGGACGAATCCTCGTAAGGAGAGAATCTCGCGAGAGGCTTAGCAACGAATGTCTTTTAAGACTTTGTTATGACCGGGTCATATATACAGCGAGAAATCTGGACCCACACACACACACACACACGCCAAACACCGTCTTTAATTATTTGGCTCTCGAGCATTTTCTTTTTTTTCTGCTCTGTCAGTTTTGTTGTTATTTTTTACCGATTTCACACAATTAAAACACACGATACCAACGGAAAGAAAAAAACAAACAAACTAAATTATGGTTATAAATAAATTATAATTATGGTCATTTAGGTTGGTGTGGTAAACCATAGATGGCTCCGTAAATAGTTTATTAAAGTTAAGGTCCGTGGTCGTTTGGGTAGGAAAAAAACAAGAAAAAGAGAAAAAAAGTTTTTTTTGGTGAAGAAGTTAGTCGGGGTTTAAGCGAGCAAGCGAAAGGTGCTTAATGTTGTCGAGTCAGTCTGATATTAAAAAAAAATAATATCAATTAGAAATTAAAAAAAACGTTTTTTTTTGTGGTTTTAAGTGCTAAGCTCTAACATTAATAAACAGGGTGTAAGAAAAGAAAATATTACGATAGTTAGTGAACACCTTAGCAATTTTGGTTCATTAACTAAACCGATCGATAAACCTTAAGTGTGTTTACACGTAAATTTTCACGTGAGATACAAAAAAAAAGGAAAACAAAAAAATAACACGAACAAGAAGAAAACCCCAAATTAAATTGAAGGCGCGAATAATATCGCGGGGAACGACGGAAAACGGCCTTTATCAGGTAGTTTGGAACCGGGACAAGGCGACACCGATTTACAGCTGTAACGAAGACAACAATTTTTTTTTGTTGGAAGCAATAACGCGGTAGCAGACGTATAGCGGGAATTCATTTTGGTCAGCAATCTGTACGACGATTTTAGCGGTAGCTAAGCAATAAGTATGGTCTTGTAGTTATATCTATATAGCCTTTGGTTTCTTTTTTTGATTACATTGTATTGTGTCAGTTTAAAAGTGAAAAAAAAAAAATCAAATTGATTCTTATTTATATTTGTTTTATAATTTTTTTTTGCGGGCTGCAGTACGCAGACGTGGTATCTTCCCGTTTCTTATATAGGTTGTCGAGTGCGCAGAGCTCTGGGTTTTCGTCACCAGGAATTAAGTAGCGGTATGCATTTATTCGGTGTTTGAACAAAAGAAGAAAATCAGTTTGGTTATGTTGTGTTTTTTTTTTGCTAGTTTTTTTTGGAATTGTTAGAGTAACATAAATATCTCATTCTTATATCTTGTACGTAATTTTCTTTATGTTAAATACAAACCAGGACATTGGTTATAACAATGAAAATTTTTAAAATCACTGGCTAGTAAATTCATTGAAATCAGAAGGGAAGCATCATGTTGTGTGTATGTGTGTGTGTGAGGTAATGTATTAAACTTTTTATCATATTTTTTATTGACAGCTATCTCGATCCAGAAAGGGCACCACCAAACTCCCACCCCCACGATGAGCGTGAGCCGTGCTGCGGGTGGTGACTTCTGGATGTCTGATAACGAGAGACCATAAGGTCACAGCGTTAAAACTTCCACCGAAAAATGAAGGAGTTATGGTCTGGGGATGCTTTTCTGGAAATGAAACCGGTCGATTATGCTTCTTTAGTTCCAAAATTACAGCAGCTGTTTATCTACAGGACCTATATAACGAATTTGAGCCTTCTGTGTTAAAGCTTTTTGGCGAGACTTGCAGATTTATTTTTCAACAGGACAATCCTCCGTGCCATACCGCCAAAATTGTGAGTTATTAATTTTGAATTGCAGATGGCAAAATTGGCTTTCAGATAAACATAAATAATTTGTTAAAAACTTGCTTTTTTCTTATCTCTTCATTTAGAGGTAAAAAAGTAATTCGAAGAAAAAATATCAATGTGTTGAGCTGGCCCCCTTATAGCTAGAAGTAGCCAGAAAGCGCCCAGAATCAATTCAAGTTTTAAAGCCGTACCGTGACGTCACTCGAGTTGTCCTGCTCTTCTAAGCCATTCCTGGAAGGGTCAATAACCCTTGCTGTGGTGAAGTGTCGCTCGGTCACTTCGCGTCTAGCAGAACGAGCAGCGAGTTACAGTGGTGTCAGATGTGGGGTAGTAACTATCCTCACAAACTAACCGATGGCCAAGTTACAAGACCAGCTAGATGAACTCCGGAAGCAAATGTCCGGCTACAGGAGGCACACAAATCAATGGTGGCTGCCAAGCAAAAGGCTGATGAGGAAGCTGCGGTCGCCCGACAACAGTTAGCTGCCATTCAACAGTCACAGACGGCAACGGAGGCAGGCCAACAAAAAGCCGAAGCAGAAACCATGGCGGTCCGGCAACAATTAGAAGCAATGAACGCAGAAATGGCCGTACATACGCGGACTACGCAGGAAGAGTGTGAGCAGATGCAGATAGAGTGCCATTTACCACCATACAACAAGCTTTCCGGGAGTTATCGCAGAAGATCTCATGGCTGGCTAAAATGTCGACACCTAGAGCGTCTGTCACTGCCGATGTACCACACGGTGCGGATTCAGATCCTGGTGTAGCTCCAGCTCCTGGTACAGCTCCGGCTCCGGGTGTATTATTGCCGGTAAATACGCAAGTCAAGGAATGTTCAGGCATCCTGTCGCGGCCACTAAAGTTGTCAACATACGACGGTTCCTCCTGTTGGGAGGAGTATTACACGCATTTCGAGTTGATCGCTGCTATCTTCAGCACTAGTAGTGCTATCCACGAAATCGAAGTACAAGATCTCGTCAGGATGGCTAGCCCGGCAACGCTTCGTGATGCTTTAGCCAAAGCTATCGAAACCACGGCGGTACGTCGCGCGACCCGCATGAACCAGCGGAGTATGCGAGAAACCATTCTCGAAGAAGATACGGGAACCATCATCGACGAAGTCACTCTCGAGGCCAACACCGGTACTGAATTAGCTCCACGAAGGAAGTCCAGGTATCGATATAAGGGGAAGCAAAGAACGCCCACCGAAAAGAAATAAGAGAACGTCGATAAATCCTGCTCCTGTGCACCAAACTCGATTACCAATACACCATCGGAAAAGGAGAACTAGTCGCTGGTATAGGGCACCCAGCGGCTAAAGAAAATTATAATACACCAGAGGAAATAACAATCCAAGCAACCAACGGTGCCTCCTTGACAACCGAAGGACTTCTCAACCAGAAGAAGTGTACATTCGTCATCGAAACCGGTGCTATGGTGAGTTTAGTGAACAGTAATTTTTATAAACTATGGCCTACGATCATACGAGCATGCCACTTACGAGTCAAGACAGTGACTGGAGATCCTTGCCCGGTCTGCGGTATTGTCGACCTATCTGTGAACCTGGGGGAGTTCGCACAGTCGGCAAGTTTTGTTATTGCCGATATAAGAGACGGTGTGATACTCGGCACCGACTTCCTGAAGAAATTCCACGGCCAAATCAATCTAGTGGATGAATGGTTGCTCCTGAGCAACAAGAAAATCGCAATCTCGGTCGCTGTAAATCCTGCCATCGCGACATCATCAAGAGTGAACATACTCCCTAGATCAGAAATGCTTGTCTCTGTGAAACTAGCCACGACCAGCTTAGAGACCTACGTGATCGAACACTCAGAAACGTCAAATTTGCCGGAGAGAATTATGATCGCACGAGGACTCATCGACGCAAGTAGCCCTCTTCAGCATGTGCGAATAGCTAACATCACAAATCAGGTGGAGATCCTTCCAGAAAACACCTATGTGGGCGAGATGAAGGGGGCAGAAATCGTTCCTCCGGGTAAGTGGGACTCGGCTTCTCAAAACCAAATCGACGAAGTAATCAAACGATCTCTGCAAGGAATACCAAGAGAATCACACTATTCGGTCACACAACTTTTAAATAGTTATGGAAACGTGTTTGCTAGATTCCCCGGGGACTACGGGAAAACGACTCTTACTAAACATGTGATAGAAGTAGGTCCAATAAAGCACCCACCGCGGAAAATACCCATTGCGAAACAGATGAGACGACATGAAAATCAAAGGTGTCATCGAGCCAGCTGTCAGCCCTTGGTCTTCTCCCGTCGTGCTTGTCCGGAAGAATGATGGGTCCCGAAGGTTTTGCGTCGATTATCGGCGATTGAATGATGTCACCCGGAAGGACTCGTTTCCTTTACCTCGAATTGATGTTACTTTGGATTCCATGAAAGGCGCGTGCTGGTTTTCGACCCTCGATTTAAAATCCGGTTATTGGCAGGTTGAATTGGACGAAAAAGACAGGCCTAAGACTGCGTTTTCGACCGGAGAAGGCCTTTGGCGGTTCACCGTAATGCCCTTTGGCTTGTGCAACGCTCCTGCCATATTCTCGAAGTTAATGCAGATAGTTTTCGCAGGGCTCCCATGGGAAACGTGCCTGGTTTATCTATATGACATAATCGTCTACGGAAAAGACATCGACGAACTAACCAAGACGATGCAGCAGGTATTCGAGAGGCTACGAGCGGCAAACTTGAAGCTTAATTCGAAAAAATGCCACCTATTCAAGAAGGAAGTCCAATACCTAGGACATATTGTTGGTAATAAAGATATTCGAACAGACCCCATCTAAATAGAGACGATCCGTAGCTGGCCGCGTCCAGAAGGCAAGTTACACATGCGCAGCTTTTTGGGCCTCTGTTCATACTACCGCACATTCATAAGAAATTTCGCTTCCATCGCCAAGCCACTGTTCGAATTGACGGAAAAACAGCGAACATTCAAATGGAAATACCATGCGAAATAGGCTTTCGAAGAATTAAACAGACTGATGAGTACCACACCGAACTTGGCATATTCTCAACTTGATAAACCTTTCATCGTCGACACTGATGCAAGTCTAGTCGGGATTGGCGGCGTTCTATCGCAAGAAGTAGAGGGGAACGAGAAAATTATCGATAACTTTTCGCGGACGTTGAGGGATGCGGAACGAAATTACTGCACCACCCGACGGCCAACATTTTACCGTGCGTACAGATCATGCGTCGTTAACCTGGCTCGAAGAGTCCACCGTTCAAGTGACGAGACTAGATACGGGTGAAGCACGTTTCATAAAAGCCCACCAGCAAGATGCCGTTCTGGGACGAATCTATGACTGGAAGCAGCAAGGAAACCGGCCGATTTAGGATACGACATTGGGCACAATGGGACTCGATCGTACTACACGATGGGTTCCTAAAACGTAAGTTCGAATCAACTGACTGAACTTTAACTATTTTTCAGACCTTACTACCGCCATCCATGATCAAGGAGGTGTTAACGGATGCACATGATGGGAAAACCTCAGGGCATTTTGGCGTAACGAAAACCAAATAGCGAGTCTGTGAGAAATTTTATTGGCAAGGATGTGGCTCCGGGATATCGAACAATGGTGCCGGAAATGCGACGTATGTGCTGCACGGAAAGGTCCGCATCGCCGAACTCATGAGCGAATGAAGCGTTATGTGGTTGGCGCCCCTTTCGAAAGAATCGGGATTGACATCAAAGGTCCACTTCCAGTCACGGATAATGGAAACCGCTACACGTTAGTCATTATGGACTATTTTACGAAATGGCCAGAAGTCATCGGGATACCAGACAAGACTGCTGAAACTGTAGCCGAGACATTGATACAAGGGGTTGTCTCTCGATACGGTGTACCTCCCGAAATCCATTCGGACCAACGTAGAAATTTCGAAGCGGCTGTGTTCACCAAGACAACGGAACTTCTCTGTGCTAAAAAGACGAGAACCACACTACTGCACACGCAATATGATGGAATGGTAGAACGGCATAACCCCACACATTGGGTGATTACTTAACCAAATTCATCGGAGATAATCAGGGCGAGTGGGGCCGACTGCTCCCATTGTTCATGTTGGCGTATCGCTCGTCGGTTCATGAGTCGACTAATGTGTCCCCCGCCGAAATGCTACAAGGAAGAAAGCTGCGCTTACCAGAGTGCATGTTGGTAGGATCAAATCCTGATACATTAACGGCCGACGATTATTCCGGAAATCTCCAAAAGCGGATGGATCACATTCACGAGTTCGCTCGCGGAAATCTTAATATCGCAACCAACAAGATGGTCAGACAATACGATTCCAAAGCAAACTCCATCCAGTTTGGCCTAGGAGATTTGGTGTGGTTATACAGTCCCGTCCGACGAGTTGGCCTTTGCCCTAAGCTGCAATGCGATTGGGATGAACCGTAGGAAATCATTGGAAAACTGAACGACTTGATTGTCCGGGTAAAGAAACCCGCTGGCAGAGCAAAAGTGGTGCACGTCGTGTGACCGCACAAGTTTTATTTTTTTTGATACACCCAGCATCGATATTTTTTTTTCGTAGATTACAGTTTACACCATGCAAGTATGGGTCTAATAATATTCGTTAACTTTTCTTAAATTATAATGATAAAATAAATACCAACACTAGAATAAGGGTAACCTGTGATCGAGGGGAATCATGATGAAATTAATGGTCCATGAAAAAAAACCGGGTTGTTGATTTTGGTCGCTAAAGTGGACACATCGAAGTCCACATACCATTTTTTTTTTTGATATAAAACTAATAGATGTGGAAGTTTTTTTAAAATCCATTGATGTAAATCATGGTAAGGTATTGATGTAAATCGTGGTAAAATCATAGTGCTTTTTGAATTAAAATCAATGAAGTGCTTTTAAACTAAAAATAGTGATCCGTAAAGGAAATTAATAATATTAAATTATAAACATTCGATTAATAATAAAAATTGTGTTAAAGTTTACTTGTTAAGTTTTAAAAGACAATAAATTACGATTACGGACCAGTCAAACGGGTTCATTAAAAGATATTCATAGTTTTTATATAATTATAATATTTAAATTATAATAAATACTGAAATAATATTATTAAATTAATAAACATAATTAGGTTTGGAAAAAAAATTGTGAAAGTAATGACTCGATTATTAGTGATTCCCGTAAAAGACGTTTTTAATATACGAGTATATTCATAATTTGTTTATAATAATAATAATTAAATTAAATCAATTGTAAAAAAATAAATAAATAAATTAAATTAATTAATAAATAAGAAATTTTAATAATATTTCAACAAAAATTAGAAAAAAAACAGCAAACATTACATTAATTGAATTAAGAATAATTACAAAAATTCAATTAATGATACAACACCATCATAAACACCATTCATCAACAACGGCAAAATACATATGTACTTCGATAATATCACTTCACATCGTCATCAGGTACCATATTTTTTTTGTTTGTTCTTTGTAAAATAAAATTAAGAATTTCTTATCATTATTGTTATATTTTCTTTCCATTAAAATTTAAAGTTCAGAAGAAATTAAATGATTTTATTTGTTGATTGTGATCAAATATCATGAGGTTTTGCTAATTATTTTGTAATATAGGTTGGTAAAGTGATGACGCACCCGTGACAACATTTTAAATTTAAGATCCGCAGCAATTCAAGCTTTCAAGAAGCCCTGTAAATAAAAACCCACCCCACGCGCTGCACGCTAGCTGGCTTAAATAGCTGCAACAGGTAACTTCTTGTAAGTCTGCAACGATGATCTATTTTTTGATGGAAAATCGTTACAGTCGACAGATTGGATCGCTACCTCGGAAATACAACATCACCATAAATTGCGGCGGGACATTCGCAAGCTGAAAGGGGGCAATGTAACAAATTAAAAGGCCTTAATGATGACTTCGTTTATTTAAATTTTTCTATATTGTTGTATAAATTCGCTAGAATATTTTGTTATTAAGACGTATGTAAAATAAAATAAACGAACCATCAATCAGTTAGTACTGGAGTGGGAAACTGACGCCAACGAATCTATTTTTACACTCACGCAACGGATTAAATCCCCTCGATTCAGAGAGTGGAAGGCCAATAACCTTGCCGTACCGTGACGTCACTCGAGTTGTCCCGCTCAAATTTGATACATTTTTTTGAAAATATGTACCAACTTGGTACATTCTACTATTTGCCAGTACCAAAAAAAAATTATAGTAAAGAAAAAATATAAAATCATTTTAAGGTTTTTATTTGCAAAAATCACAATTTTTTTGGTAGTATCATATTATAAACTACATATAGCTATTAACATCTTGTTATTAACGTAATAACGAAAACTTTTAACAATATTTAAAAATAAATTTCCAAATTTTCTCAATTTTTTTATAAAAACAAAAGTTTTTAAAATTTATTACTTTCTTTTTATTGTGAATCTTTATTTATTTATAATAATTATAAATAAACAAAGATTCACAATAAAAAGAAAGTAATAAATTTTAAAAACTTTTGTTTTTATAAAAAAATTGAGAAAATTTGGAAATTTATATTATAAACATACAACAAATGAAACTTAATATGACTCAAAAGCAGCGTCTTTAAATTTAAATTTTGCAGCAAATTTTCCTAAACCTTCTTCCGGTATATATATATCTGTATCCATGTTTCCTTTAATTAATGTTCTAGTGAACATCATATTACTAATTTTATTATTGTCAAGCCGATTTGTTTTCTTATTTTTTATTAAATTTAGTGTGGAGAATGCCCTTTCCGCAGCTGCACTACTATGCGGCAATGACAGCAGTGTTAGGATGTAGTCGGCTAATTCTGAACAAATAGGAAATTCTAAATTATTTTTTAAATTTTTCACTTTGATCCAATTTTGAACAGCGTCATCAGAATCCATGTGTGTCAATAAATTTTTATTTCCAATTCTGTTTGACATCTGTTTTTTTAAAAGGATAACTGTTCAACAAAGGTCGAATTGTTGGCATAGTTCCGGCTACAATTTCAGCTACATTACAAAATTTTAAAATTTCCAATTTGCTGTCATTAAGTTGAAAACGTTTCTTTATTTGGCAGCAAAGTTCCATATAAAAAGAAATAATATCGTTTTTAACGGCAGCGATTTTAAATTTGCTTTCTTCTAAAAATGTGTCCTCAAATTCATGAAAACCTAATGAAAAAAACATTGAGGTAATTGGGAGATGATTGTTGGTATCTATAACATCAACTTTTAGATCAATGTTGTCCAAAACGATGAAATTTTTTAAAATTTCGAAATAAACGCGTTTGATTGTTTGGTAAACGTTTTGAATTTCGGCTTTTTCAGATTGAAAAATTTTGTTAACATCGTTCACAATTTTTAAAATAAATGATAAAAATAGCAAATATAATTTAAATTCGCCGTTCGTAAGGAATTCGAGGATATCGTGGGCAGAATCAGTTTTATCCTTTACTTCGAAGCAATACAAAATAAAATAATGCTTTAAGGCCTCCCATTGCTCTAAAATTCTTAAAACCACCGCCTCAAGTGAGAGCCAACGAGTTTTGCAAAATTTTAAAATTTTGTGATTTTGAATATTGAAATCCGCTTGAAACGCAGAATATTCGTTTAGTCGTTTGGGACTGTGTGAAAAGTGATTATAAACGTTTCTAATGTTTTCCTCGATAGCCTCGGGAAAATGTTTTAAAGCGGCGTTTATGCAAAGGGAAATGGAGTGGCATGTACAGCCCAAAAAAAAAACATCTTTTTGTACTTCTTTAATTTTCGCCTTTACACCATTAAAATTACCTACCATAACTGACGCGTTATCACTGGCGACGCCTATTATATTTTCAAAATTTACATTAAATTTATGAAAATGTACTTTCAATAAATCAAAAATTTCTGTCGCGGTAGACTTTTTTAATTGTATCAAGCCGAAAAAATTATCAATAATTTTTTGAGATGTTGGATCGAAATATCTGCAAATTATTGCCAGGCATTTTTCTGTCGTTAGATCGGTAGTTTCATCTATAATAAGTGAAAATTTTTGTTGTCGTAGAATTTTGCTGATTTTTTCTGCAGCATACGGCCCAATTATTGTCTTTACGTATTCTGTGGATTTCGTGCGACCACATTTTATTTGTTGTGCGCTTATAGCATTAGGCGAAACAGTTTGGATCAATTTTGGTAGTGAATCCATAAGTTTAAATGGTAAACCGTGTTGTATACAATAAATGACGCACATCATTTCAACTTGTTTTTTTTTCAAGGCTTGTTGTCCTAAAAAAGAAATATCCAAAGTACGTATTTCTGTGGACGTTTTCAATTGTTCCCGGTGATTTTTGGAAAATTTATCGTGGCGATTAATATGCGTTAAATTATTCACCATGGTTTTGGCACATAATTTACAAAAAGCCTGTCCCTGTACATTTTTAAGCCAAGGATATTGTGATTCCCATTCGGATTTATATTTTCGCACATACCGCTTTTTTTTGGCGCCAACTCCAACGACAAATCGGAATTATTTGATTCTGAATCAGATTTATGTAGTTAGTATTGCCACAGATTCTGCAGACTTTTCTTTTGCTTGAATAGCAGCCGCATCGGAAATTGATGGTACCGGACTAAAATAGAAATAAATAAAATTTCAAAATTAATTACAAATTAACTGTAAAAACCTAAGAATATCTTCGATAAAGCAACATTAATTACTAAACTCACCCATTTTTTGGGATTGGCTTAAAAAATCTCTTCATTAGCCTTAATTCCGAAAATCGCATATAAATAAAAGTATGTTTAAGCTGTTGCATTAATCAAAAAGCCGGTACACTTGAAAATCGTACAAAAATATGTAGAAGTTACCTCATTAATCAAAAGCCGCGGTGTATTCGAAAATCGTGTAAATTACAATAATATGTAGTTTGCAAATGAAATTGAATTGAATACTCGTATACGATATGATTAGGTTCGAAATTGAAAGAATTGCAAAATTACAGAATTTGCAGAATTAGGATTGTAATTGCAATTTGCACCTAAATAAAAAAAAAAAAAAAATGTAAATTTATACAGCATAACAAACCAAACGATGTCGCACATTGCACAAAAAACATTTAACCACATATTTTATTTTACCACCGGACTTAAAACCACTCTTTGAACCAGAAAACATTGCATGATGATAATACTTAAAAACACAACCCCGTTAATTAAACATATTTTATAAGTATGTAAATAAATCATAAAAAATTTAAACATGTAAATATCCTAAAAATAAAGAAAAATTGATCTCTCACCTACACGCGTTTTCCTTTCTTATAAATAGATTTACTAATATAAACGTATGAATTTAATATGTAGCCAGGCAAATAATTAGTTTAAAATATGTAAATTACCACAATCACAGTGATATAATTTCACAAATGCAAAATCTATGCTCCCGCAATGCCTGGTAAAACCGTTGATTTTGATTATTTCTCATGGATTTTGATATGTAAAACCAATTCGTATGTGTAAAACTGTAAACTCGCAAATATGTATATTCAAAATTCAATTTGAGAAGCTTAGATGTAATTAATTTAAAATAAATTGCACAAATACAAATCGCACTGCTATAATTTCACAAACTCGTTGATTTTGAATATTTCTTAATTTCTTATTAATAGATTTAATAATACATATATTTAACTCGCAAATATTTTTGAGAACTGCCGCAATGTACGTGAGCTGAGATACCATAACGAAAACCGAATACCGTTGATTTTGATTATTTTTGACAATTCATTAAACCCCATTTTCGTATAACCAATGACTCCCACTAGACAATAATTCAGTAAGTGCGGTTCAAAATCCAACCGGAAAATACCCAATAAACATTCACGTTGAGATTTCGATAAAAAAACGAGCTTATGTAGTTAAATAACACAGATTAAGTAGAAATATTCAAAGAAATATACCAACATTAAAAGGTACGTACCGAAATTCTTGGGTCGAAAAAATGTACCAAATTTGATACAATTGTATCAAAGTGGTAACACTGAGTGGGAGACACCATCGCACCACTTCACCTACAGTCTACAGACTAAATCCTCGTAGACTAGAAGAAGGGTTAATAAGCAATAGTAAAGTGTCGCTCGGTCACTCCGCGTTTAGCAGAACGAGCAGCACAATATTATTAAAAAAAAAAGAAATTTAGTATTTAAATTTAAATTCATAATTTAGAATTAAAATTTTATGCTGGCACTAGCTCAGGAGATAGCGAGAAGGATGGGGAGCTGCTATAATTCTTGTTATATATAACCTATTTAGGTTAATTTATCCGTAGTACATAAAGATTAATTTATTTCAGAGATTTAAATTTATACTTAATTAATTGTGCAGATTTTAAATTTAGGAAATTCTTGAAGAACCTGACACAACTTTCCAGGAACCTGAGCAGTAAATAAACTTGAAATTGTGTTGTCTTGTGAAAATAATTTACTAAAAATAGATTACGAACAAATTTACTAATTATCAACTGCTTAGCCAGACACCTAAACCGGGTTGATTCTATGTAACTAACTTACCTTTCTGTTTCCTCGGTTTTTTTATGTGTAAAAGGGTGTACGAGTACGGTGGACCCGGCGTATCCGAGAAATTTGCCTAAGGCTTGGTCGTACACACTAAATCAATTAATTAAGGCAGAATATTTGTATATGAAATATAATAGCTATTTTTTGGTAATATTATAAGCCAATAAACAAAAATGGGAGCATATATTTTTGCTATCACAAATACTTATGCATCGGATAGTATAATGCAATTATATAATAAAATATACATACTAAACCTTAGACGTAATGTTCCTTTTAAGTTACTTCTCTTGCCTTGTTACGTTGTTTCATCAAGTGAGTACTAGTTGTGCTAGTAGCAAATGGTTTTGCAAAGTAACTTCACTAAAAAAAATGATTAACTCGAATTAAATAAAGTTTTTCATGAAAATAGCTCATAAAAAAATTTAATTTTTTTTCTAAAATATCTTGGAAAGTTAAATAAGTCAAATTGTCGACAACGATTTTGTTGTCAACAACATTATTATTGCTAGTTTATTTTAAAAACTATAAACTTCTTGAAAGAAGAATAACGACATATTTTAACCTACAAAAAAACATTTACATACATAAATACAATAATTTATCTGTGTTTAATTAAATTATGAATAAATGAATATTATTTAGAGTGGTAACATATGTTGCAACATTGTTGCCAGAAGGTTTATATCATTTACTGGTAAAAAGTGTGAATGTGATATTATGATAATATTTAATAATTATTTACTATTACAGCGCAAAATATAAATTATGTATATAAGAAAATAAAAAGGGATTATTTTTTGACAAACAAACTTTTCACTTACAATTTACAACTTTTTCCCAATTCCATTACAACTTTTTGGCATTTACACACACACACACTCCAAATCACTATGACAAAAATATGGAGGATATTTATATTTTTTACGAAAAATTATGTGTATGAAATAAATTTGCCGTATCGAAAGTTTGCATATGTATCATACTAGCTTATTATACAAATTATTATTCCATCTACTTATCACTGTAATATTTATGAAATAATTAAAATTATTTACTTTAGAAATTTAGAAATATGTGATACATTTTTATAAAAAGGCAATCGGTTTGGCACTGTATGTATCACAATGAATGCAATAAATTTTATCGTTTAAGAAGAACATTTAACAATATAATTAAAATTTAATTAACGATCTTTAATTAATTCAGAAAAACCAAAAAATACAAATTCTTTAACTAACCGAGTAAATTAACACTTTGGCTTTTTCTGAATATTTATACAAATTTTTTGTTGTTGTCTTCTTTTATGAGTAAAGTATTCAAAACGTTGTGGCTATATTATGTTTAATGTAACATTCATATAACATGTGAACATGTATACATTTATCCTTTAAAAGTACAAATAAGTATAACCAAATAATATGTACATACATATTTGGATATACATATAAATATACATACGTATTTGTATTATATAAACAGATACTACATTTTTATTCTATTCTGTTTGTACATGTTGGCATAAAACAGTAGCATAAACCTTAAACTAACCATAGCTATTTATTATACAAACATTTTTTTTCCGTATTTTATAATAACATACAAACATAAATTTTTTGGCAAAAAATTGTATATATATTTTGTAGCTTTTACCACCACCCAACAAAAGTTTTATTCATCCCTACGACCGAATCTTGTATTTCATATTTAAAAAGTTCTATTTATAATTTTTTTTTTTTTTTTTCGTTTTTATTTGTATGACTTTTTTACATGAAATATAATAGTGTACTAACGGAGTGAAATATTATTTAATATACAGTGTGAGCCATTTATGTATGTTGAGGTTGACCCACCAAAATATTTCGAAAATACGTCTTCTAGAACAAAATGTAAACGTTGTTTAGGTCCGAAGGGAAAACCGGATTAAATTATTTTTCCTGACCTTGAAATTACATATCAAGGTCAATTTAGTTTTTTGAATACAAATCAAAACTATTTTTACTCGCTATTCACAGATAAAAAAATCTATTTTCAGAGATAAAATATTATTTTATTGTTTAATACAAAGTTCTAAGTTTTTCTGGAGAACGATAAATTTTAAATTCCTTTTATTCTATGTAAACAGAAAAAAAAAATCCATAAAGTACTAATGTGTAGTAAATGCACATAAATACACATTTCAAGTTGTTACAGCAAAAAATAATTACAATTATAACATATATTTTAATTACACTTGATAAACTCATGAATTTATCGAGTGTAGTTGCGTGTAATGACGTCAGCAAGAAATAGGAAAATATTGATGAAATAACTGAAGGGGGAAATATTTAAACTTAAAATGTGTATTTATATCAAATTCGCTACATATTCGCGTTTTATGAATTTATTTTTTTTCGGTTTATATAGAATAAAAGTAATTTAAAGTTTATCGAGTTCTAGTGCAGTTCTAATGGAAAATACGGCTTATGCCAGAATAGTAACTCTGGCCTGGGATTTTGCACAAAAAGCGAAAAGCGATTGTGTCTCTTTTACTTAAACTGAATATGAACACTAGATCGCTTTGTAGAAATCTATTTTATTAATGCAATCTCAACAGGTTTCTGTGTTAACCACCCAGGTAGCAAAATGAAACGATAGTTTTCAAAAACCTAATGGTTATTTTTCTAAGTTTTTGGAATGTTGTTTGAAATGTGTCATAAAAACTAAAATAAAAAAATTTAAATTTAATTGAATGGGATTTTTAGGAACGATGTAGTAACTACTTACGATTAAAAATTAGGTCCTGCACGGAAAAAAATGAGCTTGTTATCATAAAGAAAAAGTTTTCTTTTCTTAAAAGCCTAATTTCTTATTTCATACTTATTTTTCTGGCTTATAAACGTTGCTTCTTACTAAGAGAAATATTTCTTGATCCAAAAAACTATATAAAATTTTAATATTATAAAATAGTTTCTTACTTTAATCTATTCCATAATTTCTTAACTATGTGTATACCACACAAAAGTTTGATTGCAAAAAAAGGTGTTAATTAAACAAAAACAAATCAAATCAAGAAATGTAACCCTTTCTCAAACTAATTCTTAAATTTTCTCAAATAATCACAACAAAACATATCTTATTTAATAAAAAATTAATTTATATATCTGAATTCTAACTATTTCTTTAATCAAGCGTCAATTTAGATTAATCTATTTATGCTGAAATAAAGTTACAACTTCATATGGATTTATCGGTTTTGATTTTTATTTATTTATTTATTACCAACTTATATCTAACTGGTTACATCACTTAAATAAGAAATTTAATAAAATTATATAATGTTAAGATTACAAAGATTACCAGTAATTCAAAAGAAGCTTCGACATCAATTCCTTAAATGCATTTCTAGACAGATTAAAGTCAAAATCCGGCCGTACTTTATTAAAGAAAGCAGAAGAATGATAAACCGGCTCACATTTACAGTAGTTTTGCCTAGAAAACGGCAACTTAATTTGGAAATCTTTATCGCGCAGCACACGTAATGGAGTATATATATCAAGCAAACTCAAAATTTCCGAACAATCGATATTAGACACCAATAAATCTCGAACAAACATTGCGCTGATTTCAATTCTACGAATAAATAGCGGCTCCATATTTATTAATTTACATCTACCTCGATACGCTGGGAGTATGAAAGCAGGTACATTCGCATCTCTAGGCAACCTTCGTAGTACGTACATTAAAAATCGCTTCTGAACCCTCTCTATGCGATCTGAATAGTTAATATAAAACGGATTCCATATTACAACACCATATTCCAACAATGAACGAACAAAAGAGACATATAAAGTTTTAATCACGTAAGGATCATGAAAATCCTTAGCAAACCTTTTAACAAATCCAAGCATAGAATTCGCTTTAGAAATGCAACCTTCAACATGTTTATGGAACGATAAATTCGAAGTAAAGGTTATACCTAAATCTTTAAAAGTATATCAACAGTTTCAATACTACAACCATCAAAGAAGTAATCGTAACTAGTGGGTAAGACTACGCGGGTGAAACACATTGTTTTGCATTTGGAGATGTTTAGAATCAAATTATGCGATGTACACCAAGCCTTGAAGTTTGTCAGGTCAGACTGAAAGTCAAGTGCATCATTGGCGCAAGAAATAGTTTTGAAGATTTTTATATCGTCCGCATAAATGAGAATGTCGGAATGACTTAGACAGTTGACCACATCGTTTACGAAAAGAATGAAGAGCATGGGACCCAAATGGCTGCCTTGAGGGACTCCTGAAGAAACATCAATCACTCTTGAAGTGAAGCTGCCAATTTTCACAAATTGAGTTCTGGATTTTAGATAAGATCTAATCCAATCAACTGGCAAGTAGTTACAATTCAATGAAATAAGTTTCCGCAACAGCAAGTCATGATCGATCTTGTCAAAAGCCTTACAAAAATCAGTGTAAACGACCTGCACAATATTACCATTTAATAGAGCCCTTGAAATACAATTAGTAAACAAAACTAAATTAGTAATAGTTGACCTACCAGGGAAAAATCCATGCTGTTTGGAAGAAATGAAAGTTTTAACATGAAAGAATAATTAATCTTTAACTAGTTTCTCAAAAAGCTTCGCTAAAACTGAAAGAATACAAATACCTCTATAGTTCTCGACATCGCTTCGAGATCCGGATTTGAAAATCGGCTTAATAAGTGAGCGTTTCCATGCAACAGGAAAGCAACCCTCAGCGAGGTTGGTTTTATTAAATAGTACGGAGATATGGGAAGAAATTACCTTACCGGCTAATTTTAGAAAAATGGGTGGAATAGAATCGAAACCGGCACTTTGGTTAATATCAATATTAGACAATTCGGATAAAATAGTATCCACTTCCAGACGAAACATTGAAAACTTAGAATTACTTGCAATATTACTGAAATTACCAAAATTTGATTTCGAACTATATACACTCTGAAAGAAATCAGCAAATAAATTACAAGTATCCTGTATGTTATCACAGGAACGGTCGTTCAAATACATCGTAGAAGGGTAACCATTAGACTTACTTTTGTAGTTAACAAAATGCCAAAAATTATTTGGCTTCGATTTAAATAATGATTCAATTTCCAGAATATAACAGCTGTAAAGAAATAGGTTTAGACATATATACTTCTTACGTAATACATCAAACGAGTTGTAATTAACAACATTAGGATGCAATTTATATTTCTTGTGAGCCTTGTCCTTTCTATTTTTTAGATTTATCAACTCATTATTATACCACGGTTCCTTCTTAACGCTAAAAGCTTTCAGTCTAGGGATAAATTTCACAATACCTAGATTAATAATTCTATAAAATTCGATTAACATGTCATCAATACTATTACAAGCATAAAAAAACGACCAATCATACGTATCCAGAAATGCATTTAAAGAATTGTAATCGCCTTTTATAAAGTTGTAAGTCCATGAATTAACATTTTCTTCGACTAACTCGCAACATTCAAACATAACTGAAATATTCAGTGGAGAGTGGAAAATACTAGACGATCCAGCCAAATCCTCACACGTCGATACGGTCACCTCATGATCAAATGGTACAAAAGCCAGATCCAACACATTACCACTATTATTCGTAACACTGTTACATTGCTTTAACCCCAACGAAAATATTTCCGAGATGAAGTTATCCATTTCATCGTTCATGTTAATAGGAGTCAAATTGTGATCAACATACTCCCACACAATATCCGGAATGTTAAAATCTCCAAAAATAAATAGACGATCCTCCGGCTGAAGAAGTGGAGCAATATTTGATTTGACAGTGTCCACAAACCTTTGATAAACTGGCATACTCGAATGGCAGGGTATAGATGTAACACAGATGATCAGCGAATATGAATGGAATTGTATACGTACAGCAACAATTTCGGCAACGCAATTAGCCAACGTTATCAGACTGGATGAATATTTGTTAGAGACTGCGACTACAATACCGCCACCCTTTTCGTAAGTGTCCCTTTGCAGATGCCTGTCCCTCTGGAAAACAGCATAAGATGACGGAAAATACTCCTCAGTTTTAAAGTGGATTGTTAACCACGTTTCAACAATGCAAATAACATCAAAGTCTTCCTCTAAAATTGACAAATACAGAGATTTTGATTTAGCTCTGATACTATTTGAATTATGGTAGTAGATATTTAAGAATGACCGCGGCTGGGGAACTGCTTCACTGCTACGAAGAGTAAACAATGGTGTCTTCAGTAACGGGGAAGTTACTTTAGATGTTGAAACACGGTCCCTGTCCGGTTTTTTGCTATGCGTGGATAATTAGTAAATTGCCGGATTATTACACCAGGAGGCCAAGCATTGGAGTTATTTAGCAGATCGAAATGGGCCTCCTTCAACCCAATTTTAAAGGAAACGAACGTGAGTGAACTGTCCAATATGCGGTCTTTGGAGAGTAACAGTTTACAATTAATTTCCTCAGGTGAGCAATTTTTCAGTTTTTCACAGATGTAGTTAACAATCAGATCAGATGAGACGGATGGATAAGTGTTTTATGATTTAAAAATAGTCCGATAAAAAAACTACGGATTATAGGCTTCTGTTATTGAGTTTGAAATTGAATGATTTTTGAAATAAGTTGAATTTGAAGTAGAGTCGATCTGGCTGTATCTGCAATTTGAGTTTACCAAAACTGATAGATTTAGAGATATGTCGATAATGATGTCGATCGGTATTGAGAAGTTGATGTGATATTGATTGCTTGAGATTGCTATTTTGGAAAATTTTAATTTATTGCTTGCCATAAAATAAAATGGCTGCATTAACAACATAAAGTTGGTCATTCGTTACCGAAGGAAAATTTTTTAAATCGTCGAAAATCTCACAATTATTGTTAGGTCTTTTAACAGTTGCAGTGTAATTATTGTAATTCACTAAAGCTTTTAACCAGAAATCTTCCGTGTTTAGTGTAATGGTTTTAGCAATTTCGCAAATTTTAATGTTGTAGTTTTCGTTATTAAGAGAAATTACAAACAATTTTCTCGACCTTCAAATTTGATCCATAACAATGGAATATTGTGCAGTGTATCTTCATTAATGGCGAAAATATCAAAAGGTAGGTAGCAGCTACGAGAGTTTCGAACGCGAATTACATTTTCCTCACTAAACTTTAGATATACTAAGATTGGTGGCGGTACAATTTTGTTAATTAAATAGGAAATGTCCCAAGTTTTTACTGTAGTTTATATCCTTATAAACATCAAATAATATATTTGTGCGTAGTTCATAAGTTTTTCAGTTATTTTCTTATTAAGTATTATTGTTGAAATAAGCTTAAAAAATTCATTATCTATTTCATCAAATTTAATTTTTAAAAATTCACTATCAGTACCTAAACATGAAAATCTCCGTAAGAGGATCGAATCCACACGTGCTTGCCAGTTATATAATTTTCCCTCTACATAATTTGGTAAATCCGTTCTTCAAAATAGGATATGTTCAACCTTCAAATCTTCAACTTTGCTTTGCGGACTAACATCAAAAAAACGGTTTTGTTTACATATCGGCTTATCACTTTTTTACCCAAATGTTTTGAATATTTCTTTGTCGGCCTGATTTTTTTGGCCCACTGCTCTTCTTTGAGCATATTATCCGAAAGGTATTTCCGTTTCGTGCTTCTCGGTGTGGACGTTAATGGTTCCGTCATTTTTATTCATTTTAATTTTTACTCACATTCAAACTTAAGAATATTTACAACTCGTCGATGCCGTTTGAAACATTTTCATAACACCAAACTTGTTTGAGAAACAATTCACCCATAAAACTAAATAAGAGAAATATTTTTTGATTATAAATTGGACTTGGAGCCAATTATTTATGTTGCTATTGATAGTTTCTTCGGATTTTGTGTTCTTGAAGTCGGCATCGTTGTCACTGTATATTTTGCCCAATTCTGTTGCAAATGTTTTATACACGTATTTGCTACTTTTTGTAATTTTTGGCGAAAAGATTATAAGACATAACTGTCGGAATAGTTCATCCGCACAATTTATTAATTTTGCGCTTTTCAGCGCCAATATTTGGTAGCTTTTTTTTTATTTGAATTGCAATAATGTTAACAAAATGTGAACAGCAAATAAAAACTGGCACAATTATTTTGTCCACAAAAGCCTATTTTCCAAAACATTATATCATGTTTCAATATGCTGTGAAATATTCATTGAATTGAATGTGTAGATGTCATTTATAAGAACCCACGACCAATCACCAATTAACCACAAAAATAGTGACCTCTCATTTGTTTTCTATAATTTGTATTTTCTTTTTTGATGCCCAATAAAAATTTACTTATAGTACATGCGTCATGTTATAAGCACGCATAATATATAATTGTTTTATATTTATGTTGGGTATGGCAGGTAGGAATTTTTACAAAACTTCCGGTAGCGTCAAAGTGAATCGCCTTGATTTCTTCTTGCTGCAAAAGCGCAATTTGCTAAGATTTCTTATTAACACCACTTGTAACGCTTCTGTTACAGAATATAGGTAACGGTTGTTTTCGAACTGAACACAACATTGAAAAAAATGTCCATCAAATCACAATCCCGAACAAGATCATCCTTTTTAAGGAAAATTTTCCTTAAAATATCAGGGTTGGTCAAAACTTGCGTGTTGTCTTTTTTGTATAATTCTAAATTAGTTGAAGTCACTAAGTCTAGGTAAGCGTTATGAGCACTCTGTTTTCGGAAACAAATTTTACTTTCTCCCGACGTAAACCACGATATTGTCGAAAAACCTTCTCGGTAAAGTTCAAATTTATATTTTTGTTTGTGTAAACTATCCATGCACATTAATTTTCTTTTGGTTTTTAGAAATCTTATGTATAGTTTGGAAAGTGAGTAAAAATACGACATATTAATTCTCTGATTTCTTCGTTTGATAACAATTCCACGTTTTCGCAAAATAGAATAGAAAATTTAAAAGCCCATTCGATATTTGTAGGTTTTACATTATTGTTAACATGATTTTGTTTTAACAGTAGTTGTTCGTCATTTTTAGGTTTACGGAGAATTTATTTCTCACCGTCACTGTCTGAATTTTGATAATTTAACGTTAATGGTAGTTTGGTCTGGACAATAAACTCAAACAAAATATCATCGGAATCATTCGATTTATTCTGGGTTAATAATAGAACGTTGAAGTCAATTCCTGTAATTTCATCGTATTTTGAAATGGCAGTTTCTTTACAAGATAAATTGTTGACGGCAGAATTTGAACAATAACTTAGGTTCTTTATCATTTCACAGGAATTTTTACAAAATGCTTTTTATCTTTCTGCCAGGCGTAATATACTATATACCATACACGTAATAACTATTATTAAAGTAAATAACTGAACAATAAGCAAATTAACAAAATATAATGTAAAGTATAAACACAATAATAATCAACGATCGTAAATCGAAAATGTAGAATACAGTGCTGAACATATTTATAAAATAGCTATAATTATTTCACAACATTTTCGAATACAGTAAGCAAGACTAGAAATTTATTAAAAAAATTTTAATTTTGTTTCACATACTTTATAAAAATTAAGCCATAACTTGGTTCACTGTTTAACTGTAAAAATACTGGTGCCATACTTGTTTTATACTCCAATTTTGGTGGACATATTTATAAGATAATGTGATTGTTTTTTAGGTAAAGTGAATTTAAGTGCCTACAGTTTGATCAGGTAAGCCTTCTATTCTAGTATCCTAAAAAATACAAATAAAATCAATTAACAATTTCATTGGGTAGAATTATGCCACGTGGAACATCTGTGTCAACTGAATGGAAAAATCGCTGCATATTTCGATTCTCTCAGAAAGGAACCAGAATAGTACATTTCACGTAATTTTGGTGTCGCCACAGTAATGATTTGGAGCTCGTTTAGTTTTAGTGGTTCACTTCCGATAGCTTCCATAAATACCAGAATGTTTTCCAAAAAGCGCATACAACTTTTGAAGACATCTTTAATTGATCATGAAGAATCTGGAGAAGCTCTGATCCACGTTTCACGGCTAACAAAACAATGGTTTGAATAGTGTTACATTAACTTATTAGGATGGCTAGCATTTTCACCCCCATAGAAAAGCTATGGAGTGTTCCAAACCCCCATATAATGGGAGCTACTGGCACGTGACTGTATGCCATTGCTAGACAATTTTCTAATACAAATCAATTATCAGAGGCTAGTCGCGATTCGTGGCGTGGAATTAACATTAAAACTCTTCAATCATTAGCTAATTCAATGTCATCAACCGTGGAGGAAATAATAAATATAATCTTTGACAAATTTTGCAATTTTAACTTAATCTTTCTTGTTATTTTAGATTATTTTATTGTCAATCTTAAATTCGGATTTTTTTTTAATTAAATGGAATTGTAACAAGAAATAAACATTTTAAATTAAAGATTATTTTCTTATATAAGAAAAGTCGTTAAAAACCCACTCTCGTTTTATTAAATATTATTCCAGTGACCAAAAAACTTAAAAATTCGACCTATTTTATAAATATGTCCAATAAGAGCCATTAAAAAGAAGGAAGTATTAATAAGAAAGTCTGTTATTTCGGGTACAAAATTAAGTTCCAAATTGTCATCATATTCAAGAAATGTTTTAGTAGAAAAAACCGAAAAAACGTTGGTAATTTGGATTGACGATCTAACAAAAAAAAAGAATTCCTTTAGATGCTCCGTTATTTAAAAATAAGGCTCTACGCTTTTACGAGCAATTGAAGTAATTAGAACCATCTACCTCTACCGCTTATTCCGGTACAGCATTTTCAGCAAGCATAGGATGGCTTACCGGTTTTCTAAAAAGAAATGCTTTTCACAATGTGAAAAGTATTGAGGATGGTGGTTATGGTCCTGATCAACCCCTGCTTATTAATCGATCGCTAAGACCACGGGTCCTAAAGGGTAACAATTTTAAAAAATTACCAGTGCAGTGGATGGCGAATAAAAAGGCTTGGGTGACATCTGCTGTTTTCACCGAGTGGTTTAATGATTGTTTCATCCCGGAAGTAGAAGTTTATTTGTAGCAAATTTGTCGCATCCGAACTTTGAACATACAAATGTGAATATGGTGTTTCTTCCACCTAATACAACGAGTCTTATTCAGCCATTAGATCAAGGCATAATTCCAATTTATTTTGAATCAACTTGATAATAAACCAGTTATACTTAAAGACGTTTGGAAAAAGTTTTCGATTTTAGACTGTATCAATCATGCTACTTCTGCTATCGGTGAAATAAGACCACAAACTTTAAATGCTTGTTGGAAAACCCTATGGCCTCGATGCCATTACAAACAGAAATGCAATTAATCAAGAATCGACGGTTTCTGCTGAAATTATTGCTTTAGCACATGAAATTGGCGGCAAAGGTTTTGATACATTTAACGAGAATGATGTCGATGAATTGCTTGTGGACAAGGCCTTAAGTGATGATGATGTTATCGAATTATTGGATCCGGCCTTAGATCCAGAAAATAGTAATGATGTAGAAGACAGTGAACCTGCCCCGCTCACTGCAAAAATAATTCGAGAAAGTCTTCAACTTTGCAACTCATTAGAAAATCATTTTATTAATAATGACCCGAGTTCTGATAGGGCATTTAAATTCCAGCGTGACCTGAAGAAATGCATTTCTGGGTATCAGGAACTTCTAAAACAATTTCAGAAATCGTCGCAAAGTTTAATAACATATTTTGTTGTCAAAGAAGCGAATCCACCAGCCGTTGAAATTAGCACTGCATGTAATGAGGGATAATTAATTTCGACACCTGATTGTTGACTATCTACAGCAGCGATGATAGCGATTTCGAACCAGTTCACAAATTGTCGCGGGCATTGTCAACAAGTGAAGATAATGACTAGGTGTAATTATAATTTAATTTCTAAGAAAAGTGAAATAAAAAACTAATATTGGACTCTTGAAAGGGTAACATCGTCCTTTTTATTCGATTTTCGAAAAATATGGAACTTATCCCTATTTATTCAATATAGATAGTGTCTTTTTTATGCGATTTTTTTTATGCTCTTTTCTGAGGAACGTATCTATCGCATCAAAACAGAATTGAGTGTATTAGTAAGATAATTGTGTTAATTAAAAAATGTTGTCACTTGAGCAATAATACAAATCATAAAAGGAAAAACTAATGATTGAATTTAATCAATTTATGTGCATATATTGGGAAAACGTCTCTATCGATGATTACAATAAGTACAAAAAACAACACCGCCGAATATCACAGAAGGGAGCAAGACGAAAGGATCGTATAATTGATTATTTAACAAACACCATAATATTTCCAGTGTTAGCGACAAACAACATCACACTTGGAATAGAACATCAGATAACGCGAAATTAAATACGGGCCCTTTACAGTAATTTATTGTGGCATTTAAACTGGCTTACCAATCAAGTTATAATTATTTCCTAAATATTTCGCTCATAAATTAACAACGATTAAGTTTGATTTCGCACAAGTATACTTCATTGAATTATCTCATTGCAATAGTTTTATAAAGTAGGGTATTCAATTAACAGCCTAAACAAACTAGACCCGTAAGGTGCACGATTATGTTTCAACGAATATCTATTGTACGTAATTTCGTAATTCCGAAAATAATAAGGTTTCTGTGTTAGCCACCCAGGTAGCAAAATGAAACCATGGTTCGCAAAAAAAATCTAATGGTTATTTTTGAACGTTTTTGGAATGTTGTTTGAAATGTTTCATACAAACTAAAATAAAAAAATTAAAATTTAATTGAAAGTGATTTTCATGAACGATCAAGTAACTAAACAGTTATTTTTAAAAAGTAAATTCTACACGGAAAAAAATGACCTTGTTATCATAAATAAAAAGGTTTCTTTTTTCAATAAAAAAATACTTTTCTTCTTCTTCTTCCTAATTCATAAATTTTCTTGAATAATCATAACAAAACATTTCTTATTTAATAAAAAAATAATTTCTCTATCCTGGAAACTTTCGAAATCTGTGGCCAAATAATATTATCTTGATTTAAGAAAACATTTGATAGAAACAATTCTAACTATTTCTTTAATCAAGGATCAATTCAGATTAATGTATTTATACTGAAATGTAGTAACAACTTCATATGGATTTATCGGTTTTCATCTAAGTATTGAATTATATCGATATAAAACTAACGACCAGAAGAATATAATTTGACTCGATGCTCTAATGTCTCGTCATTTGCCTAAATGGTTATGTATAATTTCTTGTGTACGTTAAATAAGACTAAAATACATTACGTCCAGCATACTATATGTGTATGTCATTTGATTAAAAGAAAACCGATGTGCATATAAAGTCACTTGAACATTGAAGTATTGTATGTACTTATATGTAAAATTTACTTGCGAAACTGATTATGATTTTCACAATAAACACATTAACTCAAAGTAGGATAAAAACTCTTAAATTAAATTGGGCCATCATTTTCCACCCAATCAAATTATACAACATATATATTTAATTAGTTTCGATGATTCGAAATTGAACGATTGTAGCACATACATTCATTGGTTTTCATTCACGGATCAAATTATATCGATATTTGACTACCGAACAGAAAAATATATTCTGTGTGGATTTAATGCATGATGTTTGTTGAAAATTTCTGTGTGGATGTAATGCATGATGTTTTTGGAAGTGTTATTCGATACGGGTTGGGGCTATTTATTTTTATATATTTGATAAAAAATATTTTACCTAAGAATTATTGAATTTTTGCCAACTTTATGACTATGGTGAAATTGATATAAATTCAAAAGGATGTTCTATTAAATGTGTCAGCAATAGAGACTTTAAATTTTCTAAATTATACCACCTTTCTAATCGGGGACTTAATTCCCAAAAATGATAAAATTTGGAAGCAAATTTGTCTGCTGCAAGAATTAGTCTAACTTTTACTTTCCCAAGTATTTACACCATCAGATGAATCTAATTTAAAACAATTATTTTTTATATGTAATAAGCTGAATATTGAACTATTTGGCGATTCATTGAAACCGAAACACCATTTTCTTACTCATTGTCCAAGAATTATAGAAAATTCAGGACCTTTGCGAAATATTTGGTGTATGCGGTGTGAATTCAAAGATAGAGAAATGAAATACTCGTATTATGCAGATTCAATAATTTCCAGAAAAAATCTTTCGATATCATTATCAAAAAAATGTACAATAAAATTTTGTTACCTTATTTTACTAAATCAAGGTTTCGAGCATGATACCCGAAAAATAAAATCTGAGATTTGCAACATTGGAAGTAAAGAATATTTTTCTAAAACCTCGTGGCCATTCCCTCGGGAACGAAATGAAAAAGTTATCAATAATTATGATATCATTAAAGCCAATACAATAAAATGTTCCTGTTAACGCAACACATACAAATAGTCAATTACGATGATCATCTTCGGGTTTATTATGTTGGTACCGAAGAAAATACATTTGAAATTATTCTGTGTAGTGAAAACTACTTTACATATTTAAAACCATTTGTTTTACATACCCTTCTCTTCTAGTCAAGCCTGATGTGATAATATTAACCGAGACTCATATATTTAATTTAGAAGTTTAATGGTTATAGTATTCAAAACTACAACCATTGGCCGAATTGTAATAACAACTATAAATGTGGAGGGGTTTCAGTCTTTCTAAAAAATAATATCAAAAGTGATTTAACGTGCTTTATGTAATACAAATAATGCCGATATCTCGTTGAATAATATTGTTGTAATGGATCAAGACATTGTTATAGTAAGTTTTTATAGATTGCTTTCGGGTTCTATTAAACATTAATATAAATATCTTAAACTACCCTTCAGAAAGTTATGAGTAAATTGAGTGTCTGTTGAAGTGAGGTTTCACTGTATTTAAAAGTGAGTGTTTATATATATGTACAGTATAAACCAATTTCATCGTACATTATGTGATCTGTGAAATATTTATGCTGCGATATTTTTGATAGATATAATATTAGATTGCGACGAAAGTACTTCCACGTTTTTGCTGCGATTTTTTTTCGATAAAGAGGTAGGTTCCCTAATTTATACAAGAACTTTGAAAGATGGGCTTGAAAAGGAACATGAAACTATCATATCTTCTTGTAGCGAAAACGAAACTAGGGCTCTTGCCAAACGTGTGGAAAATGAAATGATCGATTTTAGTGAGGTTTTCGTACAAAATCAGGACGGTCAAAAACCATTTTTCTTGGAAATTGGCCGAAATAAAAATATGATACATGCACATTCCGTTAGTTAAGCCACGTCGCAACTATATCATCAAATGGTTCATCTCTACCCCAGTCAATTAGCTCAACAGCATCGCATGATCAACCTTCAAAGTGCAACGCGGAAATTTATACTGGTAATTGCCGACTACTAGTAAGCCAAAAAATCATTAAATAATTGAGTCGAGATTTTATTTATAGACGGTCGCTGCTGCGATCGATAAATGTTTATTCGGAAATTGCTCTAGGATCTGATTTTTGCTTGCGAAAACGATAAAGAAATCACTGAAACCAGTTTCTTTTAAGCGGAACTGTAGCAGATGGCATAGAAAGAAAAACTGGCATAGGTTATAGAATAAAATACCACCTTTCACAGATTATAAAATCTCATTATCGTTTTTGTGCACAAGCAGATAATTATCACATTATCTTTATTTTTGGAATGCCTTTAGGATTTATTATATTTTATCTATTCGTTATATAAATGTATTGTTCTAATTAAAAAAAAAAACAAAATTACTACTAATTAGGTGTTTTCAATTAAATTATTTTTCAATATCATTAAAATTCTAAAAAACAAACATTTACAACTTATTAAAACAAAATAATTTCAATGTTGAAACGAACATGTGTATTCAGGCTAACTTAGGAAGCTAATAAAAACCTGGTAATTTGTAACAGCCCAAAGCTATGTAGCCATCATAAACGTTTTTTTAATATTTTTGAAATTATTTATTACTTATGTCAGATTTTCACTTTATAAAATAATCCCTCGTGACATAAATCAAATTGGATCGTTTTTCGACGTGTAGTGCACTCTCAACAAAATACCATTTCATTTTCATGAAAGTCGAATATTTTCTCGAAAAAGAAAAAAAAAGAAATGATTGTACCATAAAAAAAGGGTGAACAACGGTATAAAATAGAATTGGCAATATTCACTAAATTTATGTATATCTTCTTAAAATTTATTCAAAATTTGAAATAAATTTAATTATTTCGACATTATATCGATTTGGCTATAAATTTCTATTTTTCTGCTTGAAATATATTCGTTTTGTATATTCAACTACCGAAATGAATATTTTTTGATGATTTTCCATTTATTTTCATTTCAAGTTCAAATGTCAATGATGACAAATTACTTGATATCTGTGTGATATGATTTTTATTTTTATTTTTTTATGTCAATATAATGTGTACGTATTATTTGTATATGTTTATACGAATATAGACGTTGTCTAGTCTGATTTAGTGATACTATACTAAAGGTAGCATTAAGCACCCTTGAGAGAAACAGTTTCAATTATCTAGCTATTTATGAATATTTTGTTAGTTTAATTATTAATAAATTTTGATATATATCATAAGGTGGAATGTAATAGGATCAGATAGAGTTTGGGAGTATATTTTATCGCTGTGGCTAACCTAATTCGTATTTTTTTTTTTCGTACATTTTTACTAAAATATTAATCATTTTTCGAAAAAAAAGGAAATCGCCCACAGTATTGAATTTCGGAAAAATGAAAATGTTAATAAAACCAAGTTAAATAAAATTAATTTGAAAACCATATTTTTAATCTCTAGGGGAAACCAGATTCAATTTTTTGTGTTTTTTTTATTTTTTTGGTTCGGATTTGATGGAGGAAGATGATTAATTTGCTGGTGTTAATTTACCTCGGAAAACATTGATTGAAATTTTTTTGTTAAACTAATTTTTATGCCTATTCATTGCAAATAAATTGTATATACAATGTATTAATGAAGAATAGAGCGAGTTTAATGTTATTGTTAAAGGATTTTCTTTTGTAATTTGTATTATGTGGGGCAAGTGAAAATATTTACCTTACACTTTTCCAATTAAAAATTGTAATATGCTTCCAGCAAAAAACTATATACACGCATGCATTACGTATAAACATAAAACAAATGTGGTTAACAGTTCCTTCATGCAAATATGCTTTCTTTGAGTTAAACATTTAACTACTTTTTAGTTTGGTTTTTTTTTATTTAATTTGACATGATGCTGATATGTGTAGCCTAGTTTCGTTTACAATGTGCTGCCGCAGGTAATAAGTGTTTTTTGTTTGTTGAATATGTTCTGAGCAATATAAGGTTATACTAAACGTTAGAAATAAAATCTTAAAAACAATAAGTTTCTGAAATTCTTCGTTTAAATATTAAGTACCTACTCGAATTTTGAGAAATTTTCAAGGAATTTAGAATTTCTCAATATTAATTTAAGAATTAATTGCTTCAGAATGATTAATACGTTTAATACGATTGCGGATTCTATTGCCATGTAATAATTTCCATGACTAAAATCTCTTTTTAGCAGTGTGCGCTTAAATATAATGGTATTACTTTATTATCTACGAGTTAAGTATTGAAATATTGATCTGGTTGTCCTTTTTGTAAACGGTTGGTGCATCAGTTAATTTCGCTAACTTGGCATTCAAATTTGGTGGTAATAGATCATTCGAATACTGATTTGATAAAATATTAAATCTCTAGTTATAATTCAGGCAAATAATTGAAACATTTGAATTTTGCTTGGAATAAAAGTATCTTTAATTGGTTGTTTAAAATACTCTAAAGAAAACTAACACTAATTTTTCATTTCAACGATTTTGATTCTTTATTAAAATAAATTGGACTAGAATAGAAAAAAATATGTTTAATCTGCTTTTCCCCCAAAAACAATCAAAGCAAATACACAAAAAAACATCTTAATAATCTTGATTGCTAAAATTATTCTCAAATTATCAAACAAGAAAAAAATACCGCTTAAGTTATTTTTTGTTTAGAACATAAAATAATAATAATATCCTATTTAATCCCTAGTTTACAAGAATAATTCATATTGTGAATAAATATAAGATAAAAAAAAAAAGAGATTTGTGTTTTTTGTCTGAGTTAAGCAGCGATAAAGAATACCAAAAAATAATACTTTCATTAATATTTAAATAAATTTGCGGCGGTTTTGTTGTTTTACTTTTCTAAATAACAAAAAAAAAAAAAAAAAATTGTGTAATGTATTATTATTAAGACGAATGTTTTTGAATTTATTACTGCAAAAAAAAAAAATAAAAATATTAAAAGTAACACAAACAGCACTTGGTTGATTAAAAATGCCAAATTTTAATTGAGCAAATAATTAACAATAGTACCAAAATACAGAAAAGTGACATAAAGATTTATGGATATTGTTTTATAACAGATATTGTTTTATAACAGTTTTTTGATGGAGTTGATGGTAGTACTGACTACTAAGTGATTAAAGGACAGTAAAAAGGTCGTTTAATTTCAAACATTTCCCATTATTGGAGCAAATGGATACGTCCACGGAGATAGTAGCAATAATAATTTTTATTTTACTTTTAACAGTCATTTAAAAGGAATCAAAAATCCAGCTTGATTTGTTGGGGAATAAAAAATCTAAAGCCTTAGGACAAGCAGAGTGTGTTTGCTTGCGTACTTTACAAGGTGCTGAAAAATATTATTAAACAACTAACAATTATTATAAAAAATAACATCAAAATCATTACAGCTATTGGGTCTGATGCGGGATAATTGTTTGCAGCTAATTTTTCAATTGATGAATCAATAAATGTTAATTAAAATAACAATTTCAAATTCCAATTTACAACTCAAAATTTTATAATTTATTAGCAATAAATTTATAATTTTTTTACGATAAGCACAGCTCTCTATATCAAATGAAAGTGAAAGATTTATTTTTATAATTTTCTAAATAGCCGCGAAAATGCCATAAAAAATAAAACAGCGGCAAATCACTCCATACTTAAACTGTTAAGATTACAAAAAAGAAAATAATATTAAAAAGGAGATGGTAGTGCGATCAACAAATATCTGTACAATAAATATCGATAACTTTACGGTTGACCGGTTGATCGATTGAATGTCAAATATTTATAAACATAGTGACTGTCAAAGGAGTGATAATACCAGGTAAACAAAAAATATTTATATAAATTAAGTTCATAATACTAATTAAATTCAATTCAATTTTAGATAAATAAACTGTATTGTCTTGTACGAAAAGATCAGGTTCCAAAATAAAAAGGCAAACATGGTACAAGAATGAAGGTGCAATATACTAGGTATCGGTACGGTAACATATTGGTTGTTTTTGTGAATAAAAAACTTTAGCACGATTGTGTTATGGTTTCTTATAACAATTTTATTTTTATAAGCTTTGATTTCGCACAATATTTTTATAAGCTGATGTGAACTCTTCGATGGTTGCGATTTTTATTTTTATTTAATTTTACAAAATTTTCTCTTATTACAGTAACATTATTATTAATTTTTATGGTTGATAGCAGATGGCCCAAAATCTACATAACATTTGAAAGTTTTGTAAGTTAAGATAAATTAACATTTGTATTGTTTTTAATGTGTATATTTATATATGCAATGGTAATTTATGTGTCATAAAACATTAACAAATTCAGCCAAAAGGTAAATCAGCTAAATTTCATTATTAAATTTAAATATAAATTAATTCAAGTTATTTGTTTGATTTCAGATTAAAATATAAATTTAAGGTGTTACATAACAATATAAGATAAGTATTCAAAATGTATTAATTAAGTAAAATAATTAATAATTTGATTTTAGGTTATGATGCATATTATGGGAATTACAGTGATTTCAATGGAACATCAAATTTAAGATAAGTGTCTGGTAATATGTTGTATATAATTTCTTCTAATTTAATTTCCTTTATGTTTTAGGGTTTGTCGTCTTCAGTGGCTTCAACATATATAGTCGTGAAATAAATTATATATAAGATAAGTTTTTATATGATAATTTAAATTAAAATTCAATGTAATTTACAATTTTTCTATTTTAGATTAAAATGATCCTGAACAGAGTCCCTTAATGAAAAATGTTTGAAATGGAAAACCTGTTTACCGACTTATATTTTTATTAATGACCACCACTTGATACAAAATTTGGTTAGTTCTTTGTTTGTACATTTTTTTAATTTCATAAAGTCTAATATCTTCATTACGTGTAGCTCCGTACTTATAACCTAAAAGTAGAGCGATTGAATTATCATGACGCTGGTGCAGATTAATTCTCATAATTAATAAATGCCAAAAAATCATTTATTTCTTGTAGGAGGCTCACAAATTTCGAAACTGCTAAAGCGTAAAGTAATGTATTTTAAATTACCTTAATGTTGAGGATTTAATATTTTCTGAATTTGTTTCAGATTCTGAAATTTTGACCTTGAAATTCCTAAAAATTGCATAACGAGTACCTCAACACCACTGCAATAAGATATAATTTTGAAGTTAAGAGACGAATGTCTGTTTTAAATATCAAATGATTTTTTTCGGCTTTTTATAGACTGAAATATATTAGTAATAATAAATGGCATTCACAAGATCTTCGATTGGTTAATCATAAGCAAAATCAAGAGGCCAATCATTTGTAATATATCTACCCAAAAAAGTAGAAATATCAGACCCCGCGAGTTATACAAAGTGTAACAACCCTGAACAAAAATAAGAACTTTCCTTGAGTTCATTGTGTCGGTAGTTTGGTTTCATACTGAAAAGTTTGGACTACTCATCAGGTAGCTACGACCAAACTACAAAAATACATTTCATCTTAACACCGAGAGTATCAAGTACGAACATAACGATCTAGCGAATTAAATTTACTAAATCAAAAAACAAACTCAAGGAAAACCCTCATCTGTGTGTGTTTGATGCCCACACAATTAAATTTCAATCATGTCACAAATATATTACAATAGGGTGTGCGAAAATTTTTGTATTAATAAATAAATAAATAAAAATAAATGTCTGTTTTAAACCATACAGGGTGTCCGGGTTTGGGATGCTGATCCGTCATGGGGTGATTCCTTGGTTCATTATGAGAAACAAATCGTATGTGGAGGGGGTATCCATTTTTGATATCCTTTGAGATACAGGGTGTTTAAAAAATTTGGTTCAGAAAAAAGTACACCCAAATATTAAACTGTAACTTCCAAAATATTTATCGGAGAGCAACCAACTTAGTCTTATTTGGTTGGTAATCGCATAGGCTATTATTAAGATTTAAATGGTTATCTTGTATCTGTATCCGTTTGAGAGCTATGGTGATTTAAAGTAAAAAAAAAATATTTGTTTTTATAAAATCGAGTTTTTCTAAAAAAAAACCGTTATAATTTTTTCTTTTGTTTATTTAATTTTAATTTGTCATGATCTCCTCTACAATCCCCCAATACATTACTTGTACCCACGTGCCATAATTTTCTTCGTATTCCGTTTATTCTCAATCTAATTAAGAGATGTTATAGTGTTAATATTTTACCAATTTTATTTTGATCTGTAAAACAGTAGGCGATGATTATTAACTCATTTGTTTAAATGTTGAAAAAACAAAAACTAAATATTTTCAAATTCAGTCATTAGTTTCGAGATATTATCTAGTGTTGTGTCAGTGTTGTGAATCAAAATTTTAATTAATTTAATAAAATTAATATTATAATGGCACAGTTCTCAGGTGAGGAGTACATTGATATGTATTTTGTTTACGAATTTTGCGATGGTAATGCAGCACGAGCTCGCAATGAATTTCAACTCAGATTTCCAACACGTCGCATTCCTGACGCAAGAGTATTTATAAATATTCATAGGAGACTGCCAAATATCGTAACAAGATCGAATACCCGGGCGGAGCCCCATTCAGTCTCACCAAACCATTTGGATGTCGACGAAGGTATAATCCGTAATGTAACAGCAAATCCTTCTATTAGCATAAGGAGGCTCACTTTACAATTAAACGTCTCTCGCTATCGAATTCATCAAGTATTGCACAAGGAGAATCTTCATCCATACCATACAACACCCGTTCAACAACTATTACCGATAGACCGCACTACAAGATTGGAGTTTTGTAATTTGTTGATGGAAAGGAATTTGGACAATGCAAGTTTTGTGAAACGTATCCTATGGACGGATGAATCTCAATTCACAAGAGATGGCATAACAAACTTTCACAATCTACACACGTGGGCTGCTGAAAATCCTCATTCGAAAAAACAAATATCATTTCAGCACCGATTCAGTGTAAACGTATGGGCTGGTGTAATTGGCGATAAATTAATTGGCTCATTCATATTACCACATAGATTAAATGGTGAACGTTATTTACAATTTTTACAAAACGATTTGATACTCCTTTTTGATGATGTTCCCATTTTAAGTAGATTATCGCATACATACCAACATGATGGTGCACCTTGTCACTACCATAATAATATTAGGAATTTTTTTAACGAAAATTATCCAAATAATTGGATTGGAAGAAATGGTCCAATTCATTGGCCTGCAAGATCCCCCGATCGGTATTGGATTTTTATGTATAGGGAAGGATGAAGGAGCTTGTATACTCCAAAGAAATTTAAACAAAAGAAGAACTTATACAACGAATACACACATCAGCACAACAGATAAGAGAAGAATTACCAAGAATTGAAATAACCAAAGGCATACTTAAACGAATATTAGCATGTATTCAATCACAAGGAGGACATTTTAAGCACCTTTTATAACTCCTCGACCCAAACTTTGTATTGAGGGATTGTAGAGGAGATCATGACAAATTAAAATTAAATAAACAAAAGAAAAAATTATAACGGTTTTTTTGAGAAAAACTCGATTTTATAAAAAAACAATATTTTTTTTTACTTTAAATCACCATAGCTCTCAAACGGATGCAGATACAAGACAACCATTTAAACCTTAATAATAGCCTATACGATTACCAACCAAATAAGACTAAGTTGGTTGCTCTCCGATAAATATTTTGGAAGTTACAGTTTAATATTTGGGTGTACTTTTTTTCTGTACCAAATTTTTTAAACTGCACGATGATCTAGAAAAAGCGAGAAAAGGAACTTCAGCAAGCCCCAAAAGGTGGACTTCCTGGTCTTCAATCATCATGGACCGAGTTATTTAATCAGTAAAGGACATTTTTTGAAGGGCTGAATGCGACTACGATGCAGCTAGCAGATAGAACCGTATTGACCCAAGACCAAGTAAAATTGCCAAAGATCACCACCATTCAACAATTTGATGGTGAATACAAAAAACTGGCCCAAAACTAATGTCAACAAATTCAAATTACTTAAAGTTCTGTTGAGTGCGGCCCCCCGTTTTTGATCAAGAATTTAACTGAAACTGATCCAAATTATATGGAGGCTTGGAACAAATTGCTATGAGTGGAAAGGGATCGGATATTCGTAGTCTTCTTGACAAGGCTGATGAAATCGTGATTGGGATTCGGACGATGGGTAAGGAAGCTGAATATAGGGGCGCATGGATAATACAAATTCTATTACGTAAATTGGATAGTGAAACGAAGCAATGTGGTCGAGAGAAATTGTCAACCAGGATTTTCCTTCACTTTCAGAATTTTTTAAGTTTATAAGCACTTGGTGTGATAGACTTGATGATGGAGCAGAGGAAATAAGATCAAAGGAGACGATAACTTCAAGCCAGTTTCAAAACTCACGGGGAAAACCATCGTTCAAGGTAATGCAGTTGAATTCAAATTACTACATGTGCCCACGCGGCGAATCAAGCCATCATCTGGAATTTAGTTAACTAAACTGGAGCGTGCTATAATTGTCTTCGAACCGATCATCAGATAGAACAATGTCAAGATGTAACTAATTGTCGAATATGTAATAAACGTCACCACACTCTGCTGCATGAGCATGATATTCTCAACAATAGCAATGAATTTTATCGTCAACAACATTCTATTGAGCCTAATTCATCAAGTCACAAGTCCGTGTCATCTAATTATCCACAATTATCCAGACCACGTATATATTTTGTGAAGGTCAAAACCAAGCATTGTTACTAAAGTCAATGTATGTAAGTCAAGCTGAGGCGACACTACCGTTAAGCACGAACGTTAATGAAAATCGAGAACCGCAAGATCTAACCGTTCCAGCACCGCAGATTCAAACCATAGGTAATGCGAATTCATATTCCACCAACAATTCATGCAAATTTACCAGCCCTCGTTGTGCTTTAATTCCGACGGCACTAATTCAAATTCGTGATCACGAAAGAACAAAACATGTTGCCAATGCATTACTTGACTCGGGTTCACAATGCACTTTCATAACTGAACGGCTAGTTCAACGCCTTCGACTTTCACGTACTCACTTATCATTGCAGTAAACGGCTTGGTTAATTTATTCGCAGCTAATACCGAGGATCAAATATGCATCGATGTTTCATCGAGATGGTCATCATCCGAAAGGCTAATAATCAGTGCGTTCATCTTACCGCGAGTAATGACTCTTCACCCAGTCACTACCCATAAGTTAATTCACGAACAATTATCATCACTGAAATTGGCTGACCCTAATCAAGGAATTGTTAGGGAAATTGATATTTTATTTGGTGCTGACGTATTCTTTAATCTACTCAGACAGGAGAAAATAGTGGTTTTAGGACAAACATATGCCCAATCAACAATCTTTGGCATTATGCATAATTTTGGCATATGTTTGCATTTGGCATCAGCATACCAGCCATAAAATCACGTTGTAAACGAGACTTTCTTTCAGAAATTTCCAAAATTTTTGATCGTTAGGTTGGGTGTCTCCATCAACCATTTCAATGAATATATTATTCCAAGGGCTGTGGTTACGTAAGGTTGCATGGGATGATGAACTGCCAATCGATATCATTAACGAATGGGATGCCTAAAAAATGGAAATTAAGAAGGCTTGCAAGCATCCAAATTCCTTGGCACCTTCCTAAGTCGTCCAAAATTAAATCAATGCAAATTGATGCGTTTTGTGATGCATCAGAGGTAGGTAGCTTATGCTGCTGCAGCTTACCTTCGGTCCGAAGATGTAGAAGGCAACATCAAGACAACTCTTATCATTGTCAAAACGCGCATTGCAACCATTAAGCAAATCTCGATACCTAGATTGGAATTATTTGGAGCCTGCATCTTAGTCAAATTCATAATAAGAACTTTCCAAAACCACAAGTTTCATGTATTTGGATGGATCGACTCCAAGACTCTAAAATTACCAACATTCGCGGTCAACAACAAATTATCCTATTTCATCGTATTGGAATATACAGTTACATGTAGTCGATAAAAGATGCCTATATCTGATTATCCTTCTAAGTCGAACACGCGGGACATCTCTGTGAATTAGCCAATCTCCAATAAAGTGAACCTCAAAAATGTCTGTGTATTGTATGAAAATTACTAACATTCGCTGTCAACAACAAATGGAATACGGCTATATATAGTCAATATAGCATGCATATCCCTTATTAGTCGAACCCGCGGAACATCTCTGTGAATTGGCCAATCTTCAATACAGCGGATCTCAAAAATGTCTGCATATCGTATCAAAATGTACCATCATTCGAGGTCAATAACAAATGGTCATATTTCATCGTGTTGGAATATAGCTACATATTGTCGAAACAGGATGCCTATACCTAATTATCCTAATAGGTCGAACACACGGAACATCCATGTGAATTGGCGAAGCTTCAATACAGTGAACCTTAAAAATTACTATATTTCATATGAAAATTACTAACGTTCGCGGTCAACAACAAATGGTCCTATTTCATCATATTGGAATACGGCTATACGTAGTCGATATAGGATGCCTATCCCTTATTCATAATCATTGAACCCGATGAACATATCTGTGAACTGTCCAATCTTCAATATAGCGAATCCCAAAAATTTCTGCGCATCATATTAAAAATTACCATTATTCGAGGTCAACAACAAATGGTCCTATTTCATCGTATTGGAATATGGCTATATGTAGTCGATGGAGGCTGCCTATGCTTTATTATTTATATTCGTCGATCCCGCGGAACATCACTGTGAATTGGCCAATCTTCAATACAGTGAACCTCAAAAATTTCTGCATATCGTATCAAAAATTACCATCATTCGGGGTCAACAACAAATGGCTACATGTAGTCGATACAGGATGCCTATATCTAATTATCCTAATATGTCGAACCCACGGAACATCTCTGTGAATTGGCGAAGCTTCAAACCAATGAACCTCAAAAATTTCTGTATGTCATATGAACATTACTAAAATTCGCGGTCAACAATAAATGGTTCTATTTCATTGTATTAAAATATGGCTTCATGTAGTCAATATAGGGTGCGTATACCTAATTATCCTCTTACTACGAACCCGCGGAACATCTCTGTGAATTGGCCAATCGTCAATTCAATGAACCTCAGAAATTTCTCTGTATAATATTTTAATTACTCATACTTTTTTATAAACTGATAGATTTTGGTACGTGATATAATTCTAAGCCGAAACGTATAACGTGAAGAATGTTAAATTTTTGTCTTAAATAACAAATTTTTGATCTAGTGTATTATTATGCACCAACACATATTCATTTTTTTTTTTGTCTAAAACTTCACACCCGTGTTATAATAATGAATTTTTATATAATGTTAGCCAATAGATGTTAGCGATTCATCTGAATGGAACTAATAAACACGCATAGAGCGTGCAGAAACTTATTCGACACGCGGCACTGATATCACTCGTAGACAAAAAACAAAATTTGACAACCGTTTTTCATACAATTTCATAGTAAAACTGTGGTCAATATCTTGCTTAATATTTTATTATTTTATTGTCTACGAGTGATATCAGTGCCGCGGGTCGGAAAAGCTTCTGCACGCTCTAATTGTTTTTATTAGTTCCATCCAGATTAATCGCTAACATCTATCGGCTAACAGTATGTAAAAATTCATTATTATAACATGAAATTTCAATTATGGAATAATTGTAAGCTACACTGGAATTCGTATTCAGTTTGACACTATGAACAATTTTAAATTCTAGTATAACCTAAGTATAAATTTATTTTTCGGTTGCTTGAGATTGCGCTGCTAAGACACGAGGTTCATTCGAAATTCTTTCTTCCAAGATTTTGTTCAACCCAGATTCTGTTCTTTCTAGACGATATAACTTACTACGAGGCTCTCAGGTGAATGCCTATTAAAACGCTTAAGAAGTTAAAAAGTAAAGACAACAGAATAATTTTAAAACGGTTTAGTTACTACTACTAGCACTAGAACTCGATAAATTTTAAATTCCTTTTATTCTATGTAAACAGAAAAATAAATTCATAATGTGTTAATTTGTAGCGCATTTAACATAAGTACACATTTTATGTTGTTACAGCAATAAATAATTACAATTCTAGCCTATTTTTTAGTTACACTTGATAAACCCATGAATTTATCGAGTGTACTTGCGTGCGATGACGTCAGCAAAAAATAAGAAAATATTGATGAAATAACTGAAATGTGTATTTATGTCAAATACACTACATATTCGCGCTTTATGAATTTATTTTTTTTCGGTTTATCTATAATATAAAAATGAATCGCTGAATGTGTTGCTAAGCGCAAATCTCGAGAGCAGCTGAACCGATTTCGCTAATTCTTTTTTTAGAATATTCCTTGAAGTACGAGGATGGGTCCTACGGAGAGAAAAATTTAAAAAATTGCCTGAAAAAGTCTAAAAACAACACTTTTCTATACGAATGTTTTTGTCCCTTTCTTTCTTTTGATTTTCATATGCACGAATATAAAATACAACAAAACAACTCTACAATAAAAACAACGCCTGTTTTATTGTGGATTTATATTCATGCATATGAAACTCAAAAGAAAGAGAGGGACAAAAACATTCAAGGCAAAACAATTGTGTGCCGTTAGTATCGTATAAATATTAATGTCGATATTTGTCAATCTATAATATTACTAAATCTAAAAGCCACAAATTTCTATAAAATTAAAAAAGTGTTGTGTGTTTGTGACTCATTTATAAAGTGTTTTGTGTTTGTGACTCATTTATACTAAATATGCCTCCTATAAGGCGACGGACAAATTTAGGCAGAAGAACCCGAAATGCAACGAATCAAATTAATTATCAATCTAATCGTACTGCCCAGGAACGTGAAGATCGCAATGAACGTGAAAGAATTCGGTTAAGATAGACCCGTGAAGCGCGCCATGCGACTAATAATGGTGCAAGTTTGAATCGAGCTACACAGAAAAAACAAATGATTAGTATCAAACAGAAATGATTATTTTTTAATCAAATACGATTTCGATAATCCGTCAAGAAGTTTTGGGTTTGTTTTGAGATTTGCTTTACACAAAACTAAACTTCAAACGTTATTTTTATGTGAAACTTTAGTACTCAAATTAAGCGAATGCACGATTGAATCAAAAACGTTTTAGTTTTGATCTGAATATTATAGATGTTTAACAAGAAATCTAAATGTTTTAAATTGAAGCATAAATATTTTGTCCCTACAGTAAAAAGACTAACAATTTCTAACCAAATTAAGTTTAATCCAAACCATCGTTGTTTAGTTCTAAAATCAATAAATTTTAGCCTTAAATAATTTTAGTTTAAATTAAAATCGGATTTATTTCAGGAGAAGAAAAATATTTTTTTTGAAATTCGTATTTTGGATGTATTAATTAAAGAAACTAATTTATTTAATTAAAGTTTATTTTATTTCAATTAGGATTAGATCCGTATTACTATATACTAATTTATTATAACGTATCAAATATAAATCACAGATTTAATTCAATATAAATATATATATATATATATATATATATATATATATATATATATATATATATATATATATATATATATATATATATATATATATATATATATATATGTATATATATATATATATATATATATATATATATATATATATATATATATATATATATATATATATATATATATATATATATATATATACAGTATGTTGCAAAATTAAGTTTCCAATCAGAAATGCTGCTAACGCCTTGGGGTTTTTCCACTGAAACAAAATTCTCGGCAGCTCCTTTTGTTTTTATTCTTATGAACCATTATATATGAATCACATCTGGTGCAATATGGTACGACGCATTTTGTATTCGTGAATAATTTCGCGTTAATGGAGAGTCAGTACTGCTTTGAACGTTGCAAAAGTAAGTTGTCACATTAAAAGCGCCACATTTTAAACAGATTTCTCGTGTTTCAACAATCGTTCTTTTTACAAATAAACGAATTTGAAAATTTATTATCAACTCAACAAGTTTGATCAGTTTTTGGTAAAAAAAATTGTAAGTTTTTAGCTGATAATTGTATAAGTCAATTTTAAAGAAATATTTGACATCCTATTATTTTTAGAACCCCGGAAATGAGTAAATATAAGCAACTAATTTTACCTGAACGTAAAGCTGTTATTAAAATGCATAAAGAGGGGCATTCATACAGAGATATTGGTAACATTTTTGGAAAAACTCATACAACAATTGGAAAAGTAGTCCGCGCCTATAACCCACAAGGACGTGTTGGTGCCATTAAGCGGACTAGACGACCAAGAATAACCTGTAAAAGGATTGAAAAGAGGATAGTAGCCATATCCGATAGTAATCATCTCATGTCAGTGCCAAAAATTCGAGCAGAACTGGTCAGTGAAGGTCGCAGTGCTCCAACAATGCATACTATATGAAGAAGACTAAACGAGGCTGGCAAGCATGGACGCGTTGCTCGAAGAATTCCTTACGTCAGCAGGGCTAATATGAAGAAAAGGATGGATTTCTATAAGGAATATGCACTTAGGCCACAAATATTTTGGGCTAAAGGATTGTGGACGGACGAATCTATGATAAGGATAAAACATTCTCATGGAAGAATTCACGTTTGGTGCAAAAAAGGGGATGGGCTCGATTACAAGTGCACAAAACCGACATTTAAGGCAGGTGAACAGGGTGTCATGGTCTGGGGATGCTTGTGCACGTATGGCGTAGGCAAAATTATCATATTAAATGAAAAGGTTAATGCTGATATATACCTTAATATATTAAAAGATGTAGCAATCCCCGAAGCAAAACTAATAATAGGCAATAATTTTGTTTTTCAACAAGACAATGCTCCTATCCATACTGCCAAAAATGTTTCGGAATATTTTCAAAAGAAAGCTATTAATATTTTAAAATGACCACCACAAAGCCCTGACTTGTCTCCAATTGAAAATGCTTGAGCAATTTTAAAAATGCTAAAAATAAAAATTTTAAATTAATTTCTGAAGAAAGACCTCAAATATTTCGGAACTCAAAAACTGCTTAAAGAATAATTGGGAAAAAATTACTCCAGATGAATGCAAGAAGCTTGTTCACACCATGGATGATCGATTGGCCAAAATGTCTAAACAAAAAGGAGGTCACTGCGGATATGAAAGATGGTGGAAACCTAATTTTGCAACATATTTTTGTGCCGTTCTCCAACTAAATTCTAAATACATAATACTACTTAATGCCTTTTTTGTTATATCCTTATGATCATAAACCTACTTAGTCATGCCTTACAGAAAAGTGAATAAATGTTGTAAAGTGTACAGCGTTTCTAAGATTTTTTATTTCAAATAAATTAATGAAGCGTGGAAACTTAATTTTGCAACATACTGTATATATACAGGGTGGCTGAGACCAAGTGTTACCAAATGAAAACGCTGTAATTTTTTTAATTTTGATTATTTTTTATTGAAATTTCGTGGAATATGTTGAAAACATATTACATTTTATGAAAAACATGTTACTGCTCGATATGACCTCCTTTGGCTTTGATTATTTGATTCAGTCTTCCATAGAAAGCATTGCATGCTGACCGAACGTGGGCTTGCGGAATTTTATTCCATTCTCGAACAAGAGCTGACTTCAATGCATCAACACTTTCGTATTTTTTAGTGGACACCTTACTCTCCAAAATGGACCATATGGAGAAATCCATGGGATTCAAGTCTGGTGAATATGGTGGCCATTCTTTCGACGAAATCAGCCGCGGAACGCAATTTTGTAAAAATTGCTGTGTCGCTCGAGCTTTGTGTGACGGTGCCGAGTCCTGTTGGAATGTCCAACGGTTCGTACCAAAGTGTTTACGTGCCCAAGGTAGCAAAGCATCGTTTAGGATCTTTTGGCGGTACATCTCTTGGTTTACCTTGACTCCATGTTCGATGAAAACCAGAGGAGTGCGTCCATCTGCAGTAACTGCAGCCCAAACCATAACATAAGCTGGTGATTGCTTGCGCATGGCAACTCTTGTGTCCAAATTATCGTTGGACTTGTCCTCTAACCAAACACGATCATTTTGTTTATTCACATGCTGTTGAATGGTGAAAATTATCTCATCAGAAAAGACAATTTTTGGAATCTCATCACGTTCGGCCAAGGCCTTCAATGCTCGTGTTCTTTCAAGCCTAACTTTTTTTTGTGCCTCCGTAAGATCTTGAACTTTTTGTATCTTGTAGGGCTTCAAGTGTAGTTCATTTTTCAATATGGTTTGAATGCTGTATCGTGAAACATGTAGACGTGCGGCTAATTGATTGGCACTTTGACGAGGATTTCGTTGGATTCGTTTCTTCACCTTTCGTATCATTTCTTTTGATGTTGCTGTCTTTTTAGGACCGCCTCTGTTGCGTTTAGCGATGCTACCAGTTTCGTTGTATCGAGTTATGGTTCGATACACAAACATTTTATTCACATTCAAATGTTGGAGCTGACGAACTATTGCTGTTTGTGAATTTCCACCCAAATACAGTGCAATTACACTATTACGTTTGAATTCCATTACGATTTTTTTATTAAGATATTAATTTAGAACAATTATTTATTGACCACATATAAACAACTAACCAAACTTCAATCTGTCAAAAAATTGATGCGCGAAAATGACAACTACACAAATGACAGCAGAGTGAAGTTAGTAACATTTGGTCTCAGCCACCCTGTATATATATATAATATATATATATATATATATATATATATATATATATATATATATATATATATTTGTGTAATAATACATATAATATAAATTTATATAGGAAATAATAATTACATATTATAATTCATATTTCTAAGTCTTGAACTTAGTTTCTTTTCACTGTTGTATACATAAATAATATTTAGTCTAACAAGTCTTTTAAATTTTTAATTTCAAAAGGAATGTCTGTTATATCAGGCATATTATAAATTGCATACTCAAGAAAATTATATAATTTAATACATTCAAATGGATATTTTAATTGCATTACATAAAATAATTTAAAATTGATGTCTATTGCATTTATAATATTATCAAAAACATAAAAAATTTCATCGTAATATAAATAAATTTTTTTAATTTCACTAATTCCACCATTTGTTTGTATTTCTGCAAATAATGACGGTTGAACCGCAAGGCCGAATTCCGCGTACTTAATTTGTTTGCCTTCTAATATAGTTTTAATACTGCTTACTTCAGAAACGTAGTTAATAAACGAATTGAATGATTCTACAATCGACGGTTTCCAAACTTGATTATTTTTGATGCTTTTTTTTTCGAGTTGTTGGTGTCAAATAACCGTTTAGGAGACGAAATAATTCTGCAATAACAAAATCTGGAATTGACAAGAAACAAATTTTTTAAAAAATATACTAATGAATTTGTCTAATTTGTATATTAATTTCTTTGAATACAATTAAACCCGAATACACGCTTTCACTGAACTAATCAATGAGTATGAACTCAGGCTGTAATTGGTGACATAATTGCTAAAGCTAGCAATTACTAGACCAATTTTTGCGTAAGATATATGGATAAGTGTATATATAGAAATTTACAATGTTGAAAAAAGTAACCTTACTTTTGTGTTCCAAGTTTATTTCATCATTTTGAAATCGTTCACTGAATATAATATCATTAATTTTTTTCCCAGCATCCTGTACCAGCTTGTCTCTTACTTTCGGAATCAATTGAGTATATAGCTTAGTTAAAAATTCATTTGTCCACTTTTTGAAAAAAAATGTGGATTTGTCCGGATATAAATGACCGAAATCAATATCAATCTAAAAGGGAGTAATAATTAAAACCATATACATATGTAAATATTGAGAACGATAAAATTCACAAAATGTTGTAATATTTCATCAATATTTTGCTTCGTAAGGCAATTACGTAGGAAAATAAACACATAATATACAATTTTAGAAATCATAATCGTCCTCAATATAATTTTTACAAAACTTACTAAATGATATGCTTGAGGACATTTTAAAAGTGGCCATTCTTTCAAAAATTCTTTTGCATTTTTCTCGATGGAGTTGCGGAAGAAGTTCATTCTAGTTTCAGCTGTTGTTTTCCAATATCGTTCCACTGACTCCCATGGTTCTGAGTGATACTTTAGCCACTCTTTGCTGCTTTCAACGCTCTCATCTAAATCTTATGTAAATAGAAATGAAATTTAATGTTAAGCAGTTATTTCATTCATTGTAGAGTTACAACCTTCAATTAGTTCATCTGGTTCGTTAGTAGATGCGTCTAATTTTGCTTTCTTGTTTGGGTGTTTGTTCGTTAACAAACCAACTTGCCTCAAATTTGTTTTGTAGTTTTGGTACTTATAAAACAGTTTCCCTTTTTTTATTTTGCCATCTTGAAAATAAAAATCTGGTTTTTCAAGCGGGCAATACTTCACAATTTTATCTACTATTATTTTAAATTCCATAGAATTTAATTTTTCAGCTTTTTCCTCCAACAAATATGCTGTGATCTTTTTGCATAAAAGATCGCGTGTAGCATTCGATGCACTTTTATTCAGAGAATTCAGTAGTTCGGTGATATATGGTATCTCGAACATGTTATCAATTACCTGAAGAAAAAAATAGTATTCCGTTAATTAATATTCTTAATTTAAAACTTAAAGGATAAGATAGAAATTTTACCTTCATTGAAGTATATTTGGTGTTAGCATTCGGTACGAACGATGAAGTTGAAGATGTAGGGGAGCCAATCGATGAGTTTTGTGAAGATTTCAACCAATCTACAATATATGGATTAAAACTACTCGTGATGCTAACGGTAGATGCTAATTCATTAATGCCCTATTAAAAATACAACAAATTTATTTGTGTAACGTTTTTCAAATGTTTTTTGTTTATTTTTGCATACATTTGCCTTTCTCCACTCCACTATTTTTGAACGAAATTTAATTTTTGTTCCTAATTCTTTGAATTCGGGAAATAATGTGTTCAAATCATCTTCTGTTATGTCGGTTAGAGAATGAATATCTAGGCCCCCATCTAAAACAAAATATATAAGACTTAAAGGAGGAATTTACTCCAAAGATATGTATAGATCCTATACATGATTAAGCATACTATTTAAACTATTTTACACTTAATATTTTCACATTACCGATTAATTTAGGATATAAATGCAAAAGGTCCCACTCAGATAATAATTCCGCCAATGGGACATCTCCATCTTGAATAGTTATAAAGGTATCATCACTCATTTTTAATATTCTTTATCACCCAAATAATATACACTTTATCACTTAAATAATTTACTTATGATAATCACTATCGTCCCAATGTTTAAGATCTATTTTTATTAACAATAAAATAAAACTAATTGTTCCTCGAAATATACCACAAACAAGACAAGACACGATTAGAATGACGAACAAACATGTGGTTTTCCCAATAAAAAATCTCATAGCTACTCTCCGTATTATTATGATCAGAATGAAAAAAAGAGAAAAATAAAAAATAATTTTACATCAAAATAAAATGTGGTTAATGTAAACTCTCCAATTTTGAATTGAGCTATTTAATAATTTTTCGGTTTGTCGTAAAATAATTAGAATTTGCTTTTCTTCATATAAGAAAACTAATTAAAAACAAACATCATTGCTTCTTTCATGTACATATTATGGATGTATTTCCGCTGTAGTCACCTACTTACATATAACATATTTAATTTATTACATTTTTATAAAAGATTTATATTATAGGATATTTAAATCCGATTTTGTCACGCGTGATTTTGTTTGTTGTAATTGGATGCCTATTCTCCATTGGATTCAATTCTAAGCAGCAATATTGTTTTAATGAATCTCCTAATACATAGCAATTGTAATGATTATCAGTTTTCTCAATTTTCATTTTCTCTATAAATAGGATAACTTTGTCCCGATGTATTATAATATGATCTATTTTAAAAACGACCGTATATGGATTTTCAGATTTCAGTAAATCTTTTATTTTATATTTTGTTCCTCTGTATTCTACTATCTCTGCCAACGTGACTTCTTCCAATTGTAGTTCTATTTGTTTAATTAATTCATTATAAGGAAACGCATTTAGATCAATTTCAGCGGACGCACTAAATTTTAATATAGATACGTCACTTTTAATGTCCATTTCATTTAATACGTTAAATGTGAATCGTATAGCACATTTTTTGGCAATTGATAAGGGCAAATTTTTTCTAGATGTTATGGCATTTGTGTAATATTTAAGTTCCCGAAGTTTCGATTCAAACCGCATGCACCACATTGGTTTCAGCGGACCAGATTTTCTAATTATTGTTGGGTAGTGCAAGAGGTTGTGATGTTTAGGTTTAAGATTCTCATTGAACTATTCGATATAAAGTTTATTATGTTTTTTAATTAATTCCTTGAGACAAATGATGTCATAATTTGAAAACGAATCTTTGAAAACTATCTCGACTAAATTTTGTAATGTGTGTAAATATTTTAATAGCCGATTCGAAGGTGGAATGAGATCGCCGATATAGAATAATATAAACTCTAATAAACAGAGTGCTTCTCTTGCTGTTACTTGGAGCTTTTTTTGTTTAATATGATCTACTTTGAAAGATCCCGGTCGATTGGATAATTGGGTTTCTCCGTACTCAAAATTTTGGATTCGATTATTTAATGTCTCAATTGAAAAGTATTGTTTTTCGAATATGAACGAATGAAGGCAATTTGAAATTCCAAATTTAATCACACCTTCCATCACATCATGCATAATATCGACGGAATAGTTTTCTGTAACGTGGAAAGTATCAATTTTATTTAAAATACAATTGTCTTTAATTCCGGTATTTTTAAATGATTCTGCATCGATATTTAATACCTGTTCATTATAACAATCCTTTTGACGGGCAAGACTTGGATTTTCAACAAGACAAGCTTGGGTTTCCTCTTTTTTCATGGTGCAAAATCTACAAAAGAAATTGTGTGAAAAAGATTGAGAAAATCCAAGGATCGAATTTAAGCCTAAATTATCACCGATCACTAATCCCAATACAAAATGTACTTTTATAAAACCATATTCGGTTTTTATATCAATACCCTGAGTTTCAAGTAATTTAAGTTCGTCCACTAGAGGAGCCAATGTTTTATTATAATTAAAAGTTTTCAAAATTTTTGATTTTACCAGCATGGCAACGAAAATATTAGACAATTTTGATAAATCTTGTGGTATAGTTGGAAACATATAATAAAATGCAGCGATCGCTTGTTTACCGGAACGACTCCCCAAAGGGTTGTTCGTCTCAAAATCGTCATAATATAGGAACAACGGGATAACATTTTCTTTATTAATTATTGAAATTTTTTCCTGCCAGAGTTCACCTTGTATAAAGTTTGTCAGCACGTTTTTGTTTTTAAGTAATTCCTTTCCATGGTCGAGTGTTTTTTTTAATAGATCTTTAGTTCCAAAGAATGTTTTAATTTGTGCAGAAATTGGCATTAAAATACCTTCACTTTTAAATTCGCCGATGACTAGTTTTCCTTGTTTGATTTGTTCTAAGTTCTGATTATGTACAGTAAATTTTTTGGGCGCAGAGTATAGTCCCTTTTTTCTTAATTCTTTGAGCAATAAATATTCAGATTTTATGTTGATGAAGGGTAATTCACAAAAATCTAATAAATTGTCAACATGTAGATTTTCCTCAGAGCAATTTTTCTTGCATGTTCTTATACTACTGATTATTACACTGATTAATTCTTGAGCTGTTTGAATAATTTCTAAGGCAACCGACGTTGGCAGTAATTGCATACTGTATAATTTTGCAACAAACTTCAGTGATGAATTTTCGATAGTTCTTTTCAATTCATTAATTTGCCCGTTTTGAAAATGGCTGGACTTCTGCTTTGCGCCTAACGTAATTTCATCACATATTGTATTAACTTGATCTATAAAATATAAACAAATATTTATACATAATAAGTTATTAAAGGTTACCAAAATATTTCAACGAATTTCGCCATAATTACCATCAATTTTTATTTTACTCTTTGTCATATCTAAGTTAGTGCAATTATTAGCTTTGGGAAGTTCCGAAGCGCAGTTAATAATATTTTTATGTATATTTGCTAAGTGGCGCTTGTAACGATCTAAATGTGAAAACTTCTGATGACAGCCACCTTGATTACAAACTAATACTTCACTGGGAAGCCAACCATGTAGATATTTTATATGCTTGCATAAAATTTGTATAGTGGAAAATGTTTGATTACATTTAAAACAATTAAACATTTTTAAAATATTTTAATTTAATAGAATTATTTTAATTTCTCACTAATGCACCTATAACCATTTATAATTTGACAATCAGAATCATATAATAATGTTAAGACAAACATATTATGGTTTAAGCCGAGGAAATTTGTCTTGTATTGAAATCAAATTTTATATTTTTTTTAAAACCTTACGAAGAGTTAGTTTAAACATCAAAATTTAATTTATATTAAAAAACTTTAATGTTTGCGATAAACTTTTTTAAATGAGTTTAGATTAAACGAGATTCGTTTAACCCAAATCAGTTAATTTTCATTTAAAGAAAAATTGTTTTAATTATACCTTTTAAGCTTCACATATTATCAAAATTTTCAATGTTAATATAAAACATTACAAACTTATAATTTAAGTTTTATTATGATTAAAGAAGAGATTAAAAATTTGTATTTAAGAATATTTGATTAATCTCAAAAAAATTAGAAAAATTTTGTTTTAAAATTTATCAAATTTGTATATTAGATAATATTTTTTTTCTGTGTACTTTCTGTTACGATATGTCAATTGATTACAGTGCCTATAATTATGTTGCTATTGGACCTATGAACTCAGTTTGCCAATATTGTAAGGCATTGAAATACAAAAATTAAGCCAATGGATCGTGTTGCGCAAATGGAAAGGTGAAATTGATACCATTGCTTCCACCTCCAGAGCCATTGTACTCATTGGTTTTAGGAATAGGAACAGATTCCATACACTTTTTAAAGAATATTCAACAATATAACGACTGCTTTCAAATGACTTCATTTGGAGCAACAAAAGTAGTTCGGTAAAATTTCATGCCAACTTTTAAGGTTCGTAATAGTATTTGCAGTTGTATGTTTATTAATTATAACTATTATAGCCCATACACATTTTTACAATATATTTTTTCCCTCTACAGATACAAGGTCAAATATATCACAGAGCAACTTTTTGCAAATTTATTTTATGGACAATTGTCCACAAGATATCAATCAACGTTGTGCACATAGCAATTTAGTGAAAAGGTCAATAGTTGAACAATTACAAAACTTATTTCACGAACAATCAATTGATTATATTATTTAAAAGTGCAATGGATATGATGCCATCTGATGATCACAAAATTGTTATCAGAGCAGATAAAACTCCTGTGGGCCAACATGCAGGACGTTTTAATGCACCTACTATTGATGAAGTTGCCATTGTTGTAGTTGGAGAAAATTTGGAGTCACGTGATATTGTTTTACATCGTCGAAATAATCAATTACAACGTATTAAGGAAACACATCGCTCATATGATGCACTGCAATATCCCATTATATTTTGGCAAGGTGAAGATGGCTATGATTTCTCAATCAAGATGATAAATCCCATTACAGGTAATTGAAATATTGGTTTATGAGATGTTACGTCATCTACTAAATCACCTACTAAATAGTTTAATTTGTTATTCAACTGTCATCATTATAAAAAAAAAAAAATATTTACAGGTTCTGAAATCAACAAAAAAGTAAGTTCAATGAACTATTATTCATACTGCCTAATGATCAGAGAAAATGAAGACAATCACATCTTGAAATGCCGGCGATTATGTCACAGATATGTTGTTGATATGTATGTAACGATTGAAACGGAGAGATTAACATTCATCAGGTTGAATCAGACCAAACTTTGATCTGAAGAGTATATTCACCTTCGAGATGCAATTAATTCTGATGGAAATGCAGAAAATGTTGGCCGGATGACTATTCTTCCAGCAACCTACATCGGAAGTCCTCGACATATGCATGAATATGCTCAAGATGACATGTCCTATGTTCGGCAATATGGCACAGCAGATTTGTTCATTACATTTACATGCAATCCACAATGGATAGAAATTAAACAAGCGTTATTCCCTGGCCAATCACCTATTGATCGTCATGACATTACAGCAAGAGTCTTCAGACAAAAGTTGAAATCTTTAAAGGATTTAATTGTGAAACATTGTGTGTTTGGTGAGACACGCTGCTGGATGTATTCTGTAGAGTGGCAGAAACGTGGATTGCCGCATGCACATATTTTGATTTGGTTGGTTGAAAAAATTAGGCCAAATGAAGTTGATGAAGTCATATCAGCTGAAATCCCTAATGAACAAGAAGATCCTGGCTTGCATGAGGTAGTTATCAAAAACATGATACATGGTCCATGTGGAACACTTAATCAAAATGCACCGTGTATGGTAGATGGTAAATGTTCAAAGCGCTATCCACGGACATTAATATCGGAAACAATTACTGGAAATGATGGTTATCCACTCTATCGTCGGCGATCACTAGCAGACAATGGAAGATCAACAATTGTCAAAGTAAATCAACAAGATATTGAAATAGATAATCGTTGAATTGTTCCATATTCACCGATCTTATCAAAAACTATCAAAGCACACATCAATGTTAAATCTTGCCATTCAGTAAAATCTATCAAGTACATATGTAAATATGTAACCAAAGGAAGTGATATGGGTGTGATTGGATTTTGGTGCAGAGAATTCAAATGATGAAGTAACCCAATACCAAATGGGCCGCTATGTTAGCAGTAATGAAGCATTTTGGCGAATTTTTTCTTTTCCAATTCATGAAAGACACCGCACAGTTGTTCGCTTAGCCGTGCACTTAGAAAATGGACAAAGAGTGTATTTCACAGCTCAGAATGCAGTACAGAGAGCTCACCATGCACCATCTACTACCTTAACCAGTTTTTCGAGACGTGCCAAAATGATCATTTCGCACAAACACTGCTCTATTCTGAAATGCTGAAATATTATACTTGGAATCAATCAACAACGAAATTTATGAGAAGGAAACAAGGAAAACCAGTTCCAGGATACCCAGGTGTATATTCAACCGATGCAATAGGTCGAATTTATTCTGTTCATCCAAGCAACGATGAATGTTTTTATTTACGGCTGCTATTAGTCAATGCGCGTGGCCCAACATCATTCCAATATTTACGAACAGTTGATGGTGAATTGTGTGGATCTTACAGAGAAGCATGTCACGTTTGCAACTGTTAGAAAACGATGCACATTGGGATCAAACTCTCAATGATGCTGTAATTTCATCACAAGCTCATCAAATATGAACATTGTTTTCCATTATCATATGTACATGCTTCCCATCAAAACCAATTGATTTGTGGATAAAATACAAAGATAATATGTGTGACGATATTTTATTTAATATACGCAATAGAACAGGGAATCCAAATTTACAAATAAGTCAAGACATTTACAATGAGGCATTGATTTCCATTGAATATATGTGCTTGATGATGTCAAACAAGCTATTATGTCAATTGGGGATGGCCGCGCCCAATCGCCCAATGCACGATGCTTTTCATCAAGAGTTACAAGGGAGGGATTTACTTCTTGGACGCTCCTGGTGGTACAGGAAAAACTTTTTTGATTACTTTAATATTGGCAACAATTCGCTCAAAAAATGAAATGGCTCTTGCTCTTGCTTCATCAGGCATTGCAGCAACTTTGCTTGAAGGCGGTCGAACAGCCCATTCAGCTCTAAAATTGCCATGGAATATGCAAAGCAACGAAACTCCAGCCTGCAACATTTCCAAGAATTCTGCAATGGCAAAGGTTTTGCAGCAATGTGAACTAATAGTGTGGGATGAATGCACCATGGCGCATAAAAGATCTTTAGAGGCTTTAGATAGAATCTTAAAAGATCTACGGAACAACCAAAACCAATTTGGTGGCGCAATAATTTTATTATCAGGAGATTTTCGGCAAACATTGCCAGTGGTTCCACGTTCAACACAAGCTGATGAACTGAATCCATGTTTAAAGTCCTCCAATTTGTGGAAACATGTCAAGGTATTACATTTAAGCAAGAATATGCGTGTCATGTTGCAAAATGATTAATCTGGAGACATATTCTCTAAACGACTCATTGATATTGGTAATGGCAAATTTCCTATAGACGTGCTGACTGGCTGCATCACCTTTCCTGAGAGTTTTTGTCAGTTAACGCAATCAAAAGCTGAACTCATTCAAAAAGTGTTTCCAAATGTTGCTCAAAAAGACTTATTCCATGATTGGTTGAGCGAACGAGCTATACTGGCTGCCAAAAACACTGATGTAAATGAATTAAATTTCAAAATTCAAGATGATATTCCTGTCGAAATGAGGACATATAAATCAGTTGATACGGCAACTAATGACGATGATGTCGTGAACTATCCACCGGAATTTTTAAACTCACTAGATTTGCCAGGATTGCCGCCTCACAATCTTCAATTAAAGGTTGGATCTGTAGTTATAATGTTGCGAAATATTAACCAACCGCGACTTTGTAACGGCACACGATTAGCGATAAAAAAATTACTGAATAACGTAATAGAAGCAATCATATTGAAAGGAAAGTATAAATGAGAAGACGTTTTGATACCCCGCATTCCAATGATTTCGACTGACGTACCATTCGAGTTTAAACGACTGCAGTTTCCAGTACGGCTTGCTTTCGCTATGACTATAAACAAATCCCAGGGGCAGTCATTAAGTGTTTGTGGTATTAATCTAGAAAACCCATGTTTCTCGCATGGTCAATTGTATGTTGCCTGTTCCCGTGTTGGAAAACCATCTGCTCTGTTTGTTTACGCGTCAGGTAATCAAACAAAAAATATCGTGTACCATAAAGTACTACAATAAAAATGAAACTTAATTTAGAATAAGTAAAAATAAAATGAAATATAATAAGTAGGTATCATAATAAGAAATCTGAAATTGTAATTTTCATTGTGATTTTTTAGTGACTATTAAAAGAATTTTAAATGTTTTATAATTTTTATTTTTTGACATAATGTAATTGTTGACTTATTAACTTTCTTTTTTCTTTTTTTATCTTACTAGCTGACCCGGTGTCCCGAATAGAAGAATAAGTATTAAAAAAAAATAAAAATTAAAGAATCGACTGTTAGGCGGTACGAAGTTCGCCGGATCAGCTAGTATAGAATAAAAGTAATTTAAAGTTTATAGTGAGTTCTAGTGCAGGTCTCACGGAAAACACGACTACGTCAATATCAGGAGAATAAACTTCATGTTTCTTGACATGGTGTGGAAAGAATTAAAGTAAAAGCATTCACCACAGGAGAAAGTTCATAAATCTGCATAAAATTATAGTTTAATTTAACCATCAAAGTTAACAAATTGTATGAAAATCAGTTTTCGTTACTCTTCGAAACGAACAACCAAATTTATAAGTTTTCATTCCAAAAACTAACATCGGTTATTTCTTTAAAACAATGTACTAAACAATATAACACGTAAAAGGTAATTTTTCATCATTGTGAGTTTACTTCCAGTATTATAAATGTCCTTCAAATCGTATAAGAAAGCACTCGGATATCACGTAGTACATGTAACAATATTAATTTATTCTACATTTAACTCCAAATTGATCTGTATTTTTATTATCCTGTATGCTCTTTTCTTAAGTCCCCGTATACTTCATCAACCTCGTTAGAAATATCCCGATTCGAAAAAAAAAAAAAATTATAATTTATTGATTTTCATCAAAGTCACAAATAAAATATAAACTACATAAATATTTGTTCTTCTTCCGTATTTTATTTAAGTAAATTCTTTCCAAACATAAAATTCAATACGCGTTCAATAAAAAGGACAAATATTATGTATGTACGTATAAAAAAAAAAATCATAATTTTATGATAGCCACGTAATGCTTCTAAAAAAATGTATAAGGATATAAAGAACAAGATGAAAAAAAAAAATCGAAATGATCAACGGTAGAAAGGAGTTTTTATTTATTTATTTTCAACAATTTTTTTTCGTATTTGTTTCATCTTTTACCTGAGCTGAATTTACTTAACACAACAAATTTATACACGTACATATGTATATAAGTATTTTGGTCTATCTTTGTATTTTCTTGAAATTTTTGCCAGATTCTTTTTTTCAATTGATTGATTTGAAATGAACGAAACGAAGGGAAATAAGGAGCTGTATTATGGAATAGCTTGTAAATTAAATATCTTCCAAAAAAATATGTAATTTATATTTAAATATCTTAATCATAACATGACAAAGCAATATAAACTTTTTTTTTTTTTTGCTGCTACCGTTGTTGTTATTGAGAAAGTCAAGTAAACGAGCAAGAAAATCATTTTCGTCGAGCATATTGTTTGAAGTTTTTCTTGAATATTCAACACGTCTCTGAATCTATCGAAAACATATCACAGAGATATACATATACATGGAGGATACATTATGATAAAAATAAGAATATATTTGTTGTTGTAAGGTTAATCGTGATGAAATTACAATTTCTGGTTGATGGTTATCTAATATTTTTTTTTTTGAAACATGTGGAATTGCAATAAAAGTTTCGAATAACTTAAATAATTTTCTATCCACTGAGAGTATATAAAATAACGTATGGTTCGATTTTTTTTCTAGTACGTAGTAAAATATATTATGACAATGAATTCGATATAATTTTTTTTTTTATCGGAGTGATTTATTATCATGAACTTTTTCGCTCTGTAGACTCGTAATAGAGAAAAACCCTTATATACATTATCATAATCTCGTTATTTATCGCATCATTACAATGTTTAGTATCGTAAAAATTCTTACAAAATACTACAAATTATATAGAATATGTATGTGTGACGATGTCTCTTCTTGTTTATAAATTTGTATGATTTGACATAAATAAGTTTATTTACTATTATTCATGTACAGCGTTTTAGCAAGTCATCTAATTTAACTCTTAAATACCGTTCAATTTAGTGACATATTGCTGTTCATGGTAAAAATGTTTGCTGTTTTAATGATATTTAAATAAGCGAGCTTGCTGGAAAATTATTCTTATATTTTTTGACCGTTTGTTACATTTTTTAGCAAAAGGTCGAAGGTTTTTACGCCTGAAAACCAAAACAATTTGTTGTTAATTTAAAAAACATAAATTAAATCATTAAAATGTATATACTTATATGAAAAACTTAACATTGCCCTTTGCAATGTTATTGTTATTATAATTGTACATATCAAAACCAGATGATTACGACAAATCTACATTATCGACAAAATAATGATATTCAAGCTCACGTTGTATCGATCATATATTTTGCTCAATAATATTATTCGCCACCATTTTAATTTTCGCGCTTTACAGAATGAACATTAGTTTTCGTGTACGTCAAGAAACAAAAATTCGTTCAGTTTCTTCCGAGTCATCTGAAGCCATTTTCAAAACAAACAATTGCGTTTAAAACATGAGGAACGACGCAGCTTCTTTAATTAGGCACATGTCATTGACAGATGGAAACTACACACTAGCTTAGGCAAAATTAAAGAAACGGTAAATGATTACAGTTACATTAATGCATAGTGTACATAAACTGTTGTGATTGTGCTAATTGTGTATATTAAGTAACTTTCAGTGCCGTAATTTAATCATTAGTAAATCAAATTTTAACTTTTAATTGATTGTTCTAAGTTCTAACGGTATATGTAAAAAAAAATATATTCATCATTTGCTGTTTATTTAACGGAGATTTTAAGGCTGCGTGTAGTATCATTAATGTTATAACAAATACAATTAATAACAATATAACAACAACAACTTAAATTCATTTGCAACATCATTAATTATCATAATGACCTCTGAATCGTGTGGGAAGTGTAATAAAGCAGCTAGAATAACTGCACCAACTATATCTTGTAATGGATTTTGTGATTCTTTTTTTCATTATGAATGTGTTCCCGTTGATCGTTCAACTGTTAATGTGACAGCGAAGAATCCAAATGTTCTGTGATTGTGTAATAATTGTATGGTGGTGTTGGTGAGTATTACAAAAAAAGGAGAGGCGGTTGTACAAAATTGTCTTGCTCAATTTTTTTTACGATTAGAACAAGAAATAGCTTCTAATCGTAAAATTATTCAGGATTTTCTCGATTATATTGGTCAACGTGTATGTGTGGCACCTCTTCCAAATCAACCTTTCGATTCAACATTAACAAATTATAATTATAATGATTCAACGGATACAATTAATAATGGCCAAGATCCGCCAACCGAACCTTCCAATGGTCCGCTATCTGGATCCGTTGAGTCTGAAGTTGTAATTGGAACTGCTGCTGCCGACCCTGATTCTTTAGAAACTATATCTGCTGTGATTCCTAAGAAATGGTTGTTTGTATCCAGAATTTCATCTTCGACTACTGATGAACAATTTAAAAACTTTGTGAAACGGAAATTTCAAATCTCCGGTTCCAACTGTCAAAGGATTGAACCAAGACATAAAGATAGAGATTATGTTTCGTATAAAATAGCCGTGGACGCCTCTATATTGGATAGTTTGCTTTTACCGGCATCGTGGCCACTAAATATTCTTGTTAAGGAATATGAGCTTCGTTGTGGAAATTTTCGTCAACGAAATCTAGCCCGATTTCGGGACTAACTACTTGCACCACCTCGAGGAGATAAAACGCTAACTATTTGTTATCATAATGTTGGTGGCATGTCATCTAAATCATCTAGATTTTTTAATTACCTTATTAGTACTGAATATGATATTTGTATACACAATTGTGGAAACCAATTTTCATAAATCAATTATTGGTACTGAATTTTTTTCTTCAAATTTTATTGTGCATCGCTGCGACCGTTCATCTGTCAATAATCTAAAATCTTCAGGAGGAGGCGTTTTAATTGCAGTTAATAAAAGGATTACTAGCAAAATGTTACGAACTCCACCATCATTAGAATGTGTCGCGATACAGTTGGATATGATCGTCCAAACTATTGTGATCGTAACAAATTATATACCACCGTATGCTACTCTGGAGGTTTATTATACGTTTTTTATTGAGTTTATTTCTAAGTTAAGTGCTTTACCCATTGAAAAACGAAAAGAAAAATCGGATTTAGTTTTTTCGATATAATTCCAAAATTATTGCTTTGTTTTCGCTAAAAACTTCTCGTTTTTGACCGAGTGTACCATACGATACTATTTTCAATTAAAAAACTTCAAAAAAATTTTAATTAGCTAGCTGAGAAAATGAAAATTTAATTTTTTTCGTCCGAAAAAAATTGTTTAGAACCGAAAAAAATAAATTTTCATTTTCTCAGCCAATTAAAAATGTTATTGAATTTTTTAAATTGAAATTGGTATTGTATGGTACACTCGATCAAAAACGAGAAGTTTTTAGCGAAAACAAAGCAATAATTTTGGAATTATATCGAAAAAACTAAATCCGATTTTTCTTTTCGTTTTTCAATGGGCAAAGCACTTTAATGAGTGAATTTGATAATGATAGAACAAGCTTTATTATTAATGGTGATTTTAACCTACCAAATATTCACTGGGTTCCTGATGATGAGTATGGTTTTTTATTACCAACTAACGTAACTTCAGTGATTGATCAATATTTTGTGGACTCTGTGTCTATTTGTGGGTTGAATCAAATTAACGGCGTAACAAATGATAGAAATAGGTAGGATGGATTAAGTTTTTTCAAATTTTCAAGATAATATTTTTGTAACGGAGTATTGTATACCATTTGCGGATAATATTGTTGATCATAAAGCTATAGAGATTTCATTTAAAAGTTATTCTGTTTCTGATACTCGTATATCTGAAGAAATTTCCATTTATGATTTTAGAAATGGCAATGTTTCCGGTTTGAGTGAATTCTTAGCAAACCTGGATTGGTCTTTGATTTTCAATGATGTAGGTGTTAATATTAATGTTGATAAATTTTATGAAATTTTGTTCGCATGTTTTAATGAATTTATTCCTAAAAAAAGTATGAAGTCAGTGGCGAATTATCCACCACATTTCATCAAAGTATTGATTAAGTTACGCAATCGTAAAAATAAATGTCGAGTAAAATTTATGAGAAATCCTTCTTAGTATAATAAAACTAAAAAGTTGGAATCGCAGAAACTTTTTTGTTAATAAAAATAGTGAAGCTTATAATGAGTATATGAGGGTTATTGAATTTAAAATAAGTAAGGATCCAAAATTATTTTGGAAATTTGTTAATTCGAAACGGAATTCGTCTAAGTTGCCGATGACTATGTATTTTGAGCAAGACAACAGTTTTGATCCCTACGAAATGGTTGAGTATTTTAGGAAATTTTTTCAGAATACATATAGGTTCGTAAATTGTTGCAACGTTAGCTCAGGTTTAAATAAATAATTAGTAAATCCTCCGGTTCAATTTGACGTTTTGAAGGTTTCCGAGACTGATATTATGGATCAACTGGATGTCTTTAAGAATGGCTATGGGCCGGATGGTATCTCTTCCTCAATTTTAAAATTATTTAAGTTTGAACTTTGTTATCCTTTGAAATTATTATTTGAGAAATCTTTAAATTCTTCAGTTTTGCCGGTGAGATGGAAAACACCCTCAATAACTCCCATCTATAAATCAGGTGATCGTTCTAATGTAGCCAATTACAGAGGCATTTCAATTTTGTTAGCAATTCCTAAGCTCTTTGAGACGATTTTGTCTAGATACATTTTTTTAACATCAAGAATAGATTATCAATTAGTCAGCATGGTTTTTTGATATATAGGTATATATATATATATATATATATATATATATATATATATATATATATATATATATATATATATATATATATATATATATATATATATATTTATCTATATATATATATATATATATATATATATATATATATATATATATATATATATATATATATATATATATATATATATATATATATATATATATATATATATATATATATATATATATATATATATATATATATATATATGCTTGGGTGGAATCGTATTTAACTGGCCGTACCCAATCTGTTAATTTGAAGGGTATCAAGTCGAATTTAATAAACGTTCATTCGGGAGTGCCTCAGGGCGCACACCTGGGCCCTCAATTATTTTTGATATTTGTAAACGATATGCTGGACATGTTACATTACTCAAAAGGACTTATGTATGCCGACGATCTTAAACTACTCCGTCAAATTTCTGATGCTTCTGATGCTGCTAAATTACAATTCCGACCTTGATTCATTATTTAATTGGTGTTGTCTGAATCATTTAGATTTGAATATTAAAAAATGTACGGTTATGTCTTTCTCCAAGAAAAAATCGCAAATATGTTATGATTATTATATTAATAATGAAATATTGAATCGGGTGACCCAAATTTAAGACTTGGTAGTGATATTTGACTCTAAATTGAGTTTTACAACACACATTGATTAGAAAATCGTAAAGTCGTCTTCTTTGTTGGGGTTAATACAACGTCTTTTTAAAGAGTTTAAGGATCAGAAGATTCTTCAAATTTTATATTCATCATTAGTTCGATCTAACTTAGAATATGCCATAGTTGTATGGGCTCCTTACTATTCGACGCACATTGAACGAATAGAAAAAATTCAAAAAAAGTTCACACGGCTAATGTTGTTTAAATTTAATCTTTTTATTATTAATAGAAGGCTTATGTATTGGGAAAACTTAATTAATATGCCAAGTTACAATTTAAGATGTATTGTTATGAATCTTGAGTCCTTGGCGACCAGACGTTGTTTTGCTGTAGCTTTATTTACAGATTACAGCTGATGTTTTAAATGCTAGAATTGATAGCCCTTTTATACATTCGCGTTTAAATCTGTATGCCCCTGTAAGACAACTTAGAACTAGATCTTAATTGTTTTCTGATTTCCGACGTTCTAACTATTCAGTTAATGAGTCAATTAATTTTACGATTGTAAACTTTAATCATTTCGAAGATATCTTTGATTTCGGAATGACGAAGGAGAGGTATAAACATAATTAGAGAAATTAGTTAAATGATATGCATTCAATTCTAAGATACTTATTTCTATAATTTTGTATATATATTGTAGCCTTTTGTTTCGTCATATATATTTATTTTATTATATATTTGTAATTGTAAATGTTCATAGTCATAAGGGAACAAATCCTGTAGATTTTAATTGTAAATAAAAACAAAACAAATGAATGAACTGAATTGTTTCTGAATCAAACTGTGAGTGTCGATGGTGAGAACAATCTGTGATACATCCATTGAAGTATTAAGAGGTCTTCAGGCTCTTGGGCCGGATTGGCAATCGCGAGATCCTTGGTTAATCCACATTTTAATGAAGAAACTCGATATTGAGACACAACAAGCTAGGGCAAATCATTCAAGTGACAATGAGGTTCCTAAATTACCTGTTTATTGGTTTTTCTGATGGAACGCTGGGTGCATTAGAAGCATGTTTGTACGTTGTTAAGGCGTCCACCTTTAACTCGACAGAACACACACAATAGAGTCCATGCAGCTAGCTAAAGCTTAAATCGATGCTTCACCTGCAAAAATAAACATCATACCTTACTTCATCCAAGTAATGCCCAGAGCAACAATCAACCGCCTAAATCAAAGCAATTTTCTAAGTAAAATCAGACATCATCCAACTGTTTCACAATCTGTGTTGAATGTACAATCAACGAGAACAGCAATTTCTCTCTAAACAACAAAAACATCAAGTCATTAATCAACCATCCCACTTTAATCAACAAATCAACATCACCAGGAACATCAACAACATTTTACGCGGCATCAACAACGCAAGATTTAAAGACTAATCCAGCAATTCCCAATCCACAAAATTTGTTCAATTATCATTCTTCTACTGTCAACTCGAATTCGCAAACCACGGCTTCTACTGGCCATACGATCAATACATTACTGTCCGTCGTACTATTTTATTGTACATTCAAGATGATTTTGGAATAATACATAAGGCTAGATGAGTGCTTGATTCAGGGTTTCAAATAATCTAATTAATGATAGCTGTGTCAAACGGGTTGGACTTCATAGAACCCAATCGTACATTACCATCAACGGTCTAGCTTCGAAAAAAGCTGGGATAACGAAAGGGGAAGTTAGATTAAATATAGTATCCAGATTGAACCCCGAAAATTACGTTAGTGTAAGAGCAGTCATATTCAGCCATTTAACTTCCAAGTTACCTACCAACAAAATAAACAACTTCAAGTGGCCTATTGTAAAAAATCTGAATTTATCTGATCCATCGTATAACATTCTAGGAATCATTGACTTGGTGGTCGTACTTGGTGGTCAAATTATTAACGCGAGCACAAATTCAACAAATTTCCACACAACAGCCTCGTACAATGAAACGAAAATGATTTAATTCAGCGGTTTTGAGAAATTGAGGAGTTAAATATTACTTGACGGCAGAAATCAGTAGAAGATGAATGTGAAGAACATTATCGTCAAAACACTAAAAGAGCTGAAGATGAAAGATATGTAGTAAGACTTCCATTTAAGGTGCGACCAACAGAGTTGGGTTCCTCATATGCTCAGGCAAATAGAAGATTTGTCGCACTATAAAGGAAGTTCACCAATCATCCTCAAATACAAACCGAGTATAAAGCATTCATGAAGGAGTATGAGATGCTTGGCCACTTGGAGAAAATAGAATGCGCAGTGAATTCAACAAATCAGCTTCAGCAGAGCTACCACATATCTCACCATTGTGTAATAAAAGAAATCAGTAGTACAACCAAGTTGAGACTTGTTTTTGACGGTTCATGCAAATCGAAAACTGGTCATTTTCTAAATGATATGCTTTTAGTGGGACCAAATATTCAAGATAACCTCATGACGATATTGCTACGATTCCGCACACATAAAATTGCCATCACCCTGCTGATCGAAATTTTCAACGTATATAGCCATCACATTCAGCAATTCCGTCTAACTACTGTAATATACGCGGCTTCTAGCGCTCCGTTATTGGCTTGCCGCACGTTACATAAATTGACTAATGATTATCGCGAAACGTACCCAGATGCTGCTAATCGGTTGAAATTCGATTTCTATGTTGACAACATGTTGACAAGTTGTGATGATGTAAAAAAAAAAAGAAGAAAGTTTCGAGTTTCTTTGAATTCGAAGATGTTACAATGGTAAAAACTTTTGGTTTGTTATAGGTCACGATAGAAGATACCGATAAATTATCAAAAAGGACTTTATAATCGGAAGCATCCCGAATTTTCGATCCTCTTGGTTGGTTGTCACCCAGAACAGTACTATAAAATTTTATTTCAACAGCTCTGGCTGCGTAAGCTAAACTGGAATGATGAACTACCATCAGATATTAAAGAAAAATGGAGCAAAATGAGAGCATTACTACACCATCCACAAAATATTGAAATTCCACGATATATACGTATGTACATACAAGTACAAGTATAATTACGTGTTTAAGACAATGAAGAAAATATATTTTTCAAACTACTTGCCGCAAATTAGAAAGGTCGCACCAATTAGACAAATTTCCATACCACGTCTCGAGCTATGCGCTGCTGTACTTCTTTGCTGTTTACTAAAATATGTTCAAGAATCGGTTAAGTTGGAGGTAAACTCAATGTACGCCTGGACCGATTCACAAATTATGCTAACTTGGTTATTGGATATACCAAGAAAATGGAACTGCTTTGTAAGAAATAAAACGTCGTACATTTTAGAATGAATTACAAGAGATAAATGGAACGACATACCATCGAAATAAAACCCAGCCGATTTAGCATCAAGAGGAATGACGCCACAATCTCGCTAGTGGCTAGCTCAGAATAGCAGATACTGGTCCAAAGGTTTAATGATTCACGATTCAACTAATGAACTCGAAGTCCGAAAAAATTTATCAAAAGTTACCAGTACGTTACAGTAAATTTTGATCATATTTGTCAGCAATTGTTCACGAAATATTCTTCATTAAACAAAATCTATTAAATACTAAGCTATATTTTCAGATTTATTTTAAAAACGAGACGACTATATGAAAAAGAAATAGAATTGCTACCTACGGTCAATGAATTCATACTAGCTGAAGAATGTTGCATCAAACGGGTAGTTTGATTAAACAAGGAAGCAAGCGATCGTCATTAACGCCCATTTTCTGGATGACAAAGGAGTAATGCGAGTAGGAGGGAACATTTCCAATGCAAGTTGCAGTTTCGATACGGAGCAAACTACCCACCTTAAAAAAAATTGAAATTTTTCTGCACCTAAAAAAATTTTAATTTCTTACTAGTAAACTTAATTTAAATTTTAAATAATTACATTTGCGTTACACTTATTTATTTATAATTAACTTCTTAATTTTATAATTAACTAATTAACTTCTAAATTTTACGATATCCCATTTTGAGCATGACCTCATTCACAATAGGGTGTCAATACAAAATAACGTTAGCACCATAAGAATAAAATTCCTGCATATAACTCAGATCAGCTCACATCACAGCTGCACAATTTATCGGGAAACAGGGTAACTTCCATATCCGCAACATAATCCTAAGCGTAATCATCAAATTAATGGTCAGCCCAGCCATCAATTAAATCACCAAATCAACCCTTAATCAACTTTCAAATCAACCCTTAATCTAACTCCAAATCAACCCTTAATAATTTCCCAACCGAACAACTCACACCCCAGTGGAAGTTAACTAAATCCTAATTTTACATTAACTCGACTTAGCTCGCCCCAAATCTCAACTTTCTGCTCAACTCTACACTTATTTTCCAACCCAATCCCAAAATTAACTCGATTCGAAAGCTACATACCTTCCACTAAACCCTAAACTCAACCTCAAATAAATTCCCAACCAAATTTCTCTTTCAAATCCATCTCAATTTCAACTCAACCCTCTCTAATTATTTCATTACACCATCATAGCATCATGACACAATACCATTTAACCGTCATACCTTCATACCATTGTACCACAGTGACGTCGAACTATTCCACCATCATACCATGATGTATATCTTACCATCAATCCACGACACCTGCATACCATCATATCATCATAAAATCGTACCATCGTACCATCATACTATCATATAATCATAAAAACATATCATTCTACTACTATACAATCGTACTATCATACCGTCTCTATAATCATACCATCATACTGTCAGGCTATGATATCATCATACCATCCAACCGTCATAATATTCTGCCGTCATACCATCATACCCTCATACCATCACACCATCATTCTAGAATAAATACCGTCATACCATCGTACGTTGTATCATATATACAATCATACCATCACACCATTCTACAATAATATCAATCCATCATACCAGTATATCACTATAACATCACACAATCATACTATCATATATACCATTTTCACACAATACCATTATACCATCGTACTGTTGTACCATCATACCATTAAACCATCGTACCATCATAATATCATACCATCTTACGATCATACGATCATATCATCATACCAACATACCATCATACCAACATACCATGATACCATTATACCATCATACAAGTTTTACCTTTCAAATTGATTCTTTTACACTTCAAACTGAACTTTTTACATTTCAAATTCGACCTTTTACATTTTTTTTTGACGTTTCCAACGAATAGAAGGAGATGTGACCTAAAAATTATTTTTAGACGAGGTTATGAGAAATATTTTAATATGGCTTTTATAATGTTTTCTATTTAGGTTTCTATGAATCATGCAGCTGTCGAGGTTTCTTGAAGACAGCCTAAACATACAATTTAAATTCAAACCGATCAAGGTTATCTCTGTAACAATATTCAATTTCCATTAGAAACTTTTCTTGCAAATCGATTGCTTTAAACTTTAGGTTATGTTCTCTAAGAATGTGCTGTCAGAGCGTTAATTTTGGCATTGTTAAGAAAAATTATATTGTGTAGCGGACACGCATCTCAGTATTGAAACTAACAACGGTAGTGCAGAGTTTCGGAATTAGAAATATTATTTTAAATCCTCAATCCTCATCCTTTCCGTCCTATTGGGCCATATTCCAGAACTTTATCTAACAATCATTTTAAAATCTCATTACCATTACACATTTAAAATTCCATTAAAATCCGTTAAAAAACGGACAAGTTTTATCCTAACAGGCCATATTCCAGAATTTCATCTAAAAATAATTTTAGAATTCCAATACTAGGTAGTCTACCTATCGAACATCGGCATAGTGGGTTGAGAAATAGCCAAGTTCGATCATACTTGGCCATATTCCAGAACTTGATTTAAAAATCCATTTTGCTTGGACAAGTCTGATTTAAAACTGCACCCTTATTGATTCTTAATTGCCAACACAGCATTTTATTGAAATTGGTTGGGGGAAAAAATTTCAAAATATCGATTTTACATAATTTGGTACAAGTTGAAAGTTTCTGGAAAGACACCGTTCTGTAAATAATACATTTTTTTTTTTTAGTTGAGGAAGGAATCGAATTCCATTCGATTTCAGATGTAAGTTTTAGAAATGATTAGCAGAATGTGATTTTTAAAATTAAAATCGAAATTGACTTCAAAGAATAAAACCGAAATTTGAAAATGACATTTTTCATCGGTATGAAACAAGAATACAGGATTGAATTTTCGATGCATTAAATTCAACTCTTTTTGGGTACCACAATATAGGTTCTAGATCTTGTTAAAGGTACACATATTTTATTGTTTTCAAGAAGAACTGCAGTAGTTGAAGCATTTTTCTGTGAGCCAATATAATATCCAGGAAAACCTTAAATGGGTTTTAGCCAGAAAACGTTGAAGAAAGTTGACAATCTTTCCGAAGTTATCAACTGCGACTTGAATTTTTCTACCATGGTGAGAAATATTTCAATCCATTTCAAGAGAGTAAAGTTAAATCAAATATTAAACAAAAGAGCGTGATCAATGGCCAAATGCTTTAGAAATGTTGAAATACATGACTGGGGTCCCTATGAACCTATGCATTGTTCGTTAGAACTGCAGATCGGACGTTTCGGAATTCTAGGTAGGTCACTAATGTTTAGATTATTTTCCGAAAGACACTATTGGATAGGCTGAATACCAGGAGTTTTAAATATTTCATTAAACATTTAATCCAGCGAAAGTATGAATTAACATTTGCAGATTTTCCATCAGGTGCATCAGTCGGCGGCCTAGATGTGGTAGAAGTTCTTATAAAAAATTTGCAAATTTCGATTAACATTGGGGAAGCAATGCAAATGTTACCTCTGTAATTTAGTTCAAGGAGGCAAAACTCAAAGGTAGTAACTAGTAGTAATCAACACAAACTCCAAAGGCTCGTAAAAAAGATCCTTATGTCAACTTTTAGTGTCAAAAGAACACGGAATGATGGAACGTAAAACACGGAAAAGACCCGATAGTATCAATAATGAGATAGTATCAATATTGTCGAAATTCTACTACAAAAATGTATTTAGAACAGAAATTGATGTATATAAATCGATTCACCCAGGTTGAAATAATGTGTGTGTTGTAGCTGCCGATAAGACCGAAGAACCAATTTTTGAGAAAACCGGTGACTTTTTAAATTTATTTATCATACAAAGAAAAATATCGAGTGAAAGTCAAAACGATGAAAACTGTTGGAGATATTATGATAATTTACCAGATTACAACCCGAATAATAATTAAGAGCCGTATCATGAGGTCCAGTGGAGTGGAAATTTATTTAAACTTTGGTTTCAAATTATTGTGGTTGTGGGTCTGATTAAAGAAAAGTTCAAAATTTTTAGCTTCAAACGCGGTTAGCAACAATTTTCCGAAATGCTACACTGGTTTATACGCTGATAGACAAACTTAAAGAAATATTTTAATGTAAAAAAATCAAATCTAATCTATCTTCAATAATTTTGTAATCCCACAAATTGGTGAAGAACTGTTTTGGGTTGGAGGGCAGTTTTCAATATTGGCTGGACGCAACACGTTTATCAGTTGTGCGGGACGTCTGATACCTTTGAATCAAAATTCATTATGAGAGCTGGGTGGTCAAAATACTTTGAGCCAGCCTATAGTGCTGCATTGAAAGGTGGGTCGGCCCATGGACTCCGCATCTCAACAGGGGGTCACATGTAGATGTGTTCATCTTTATCACCGATCGTAATCAGATGATGAATAATCCCTTTTGTATCTCGCCCTTATAGCGATTCAAACCCGCTACCTCCCCGATCTAACCGCTACAGCTTTAACCACTGCACCGTTTGGTCATTAGCGAGATGGTTGCTAAATGTTGTGATGTGCAATTGGGGTGTTTTTTTTTTGATGAGGAGTTCAACTGTTGCCCATTGTTCAATTCAATATGGGTTGAGTGTTTGTTTGTTGTTTCAATATTTAGTAGTGACCTGAGCCAGATAACCAATATACCAAATGAGAATGGACAAATGCTGGACTTGATATTTACCAATGAATTAAATATCTTCAGTGTAGCACAATCATTATTCCCTTTTGTTCTAATTAAATGACATGCACCACAAACATATGAAAATTCTGTTTGATGTGCATGAAGTGTCACTGAACAGCCACTATCATCAGACGCAATGCCATACAACTTTAGGAAAATAAATAGAAACGAATTCAATGAGCATTTGGAAAACATCAATCAGACTCTTGCGCCTTCGAACGAATAGTACCGTTAAAAAAGATCGAACCACATAATAATCCTCCGTGGTATAATAACGTTCCAGTTAATTTAAAAAAATTAAAAACCTATAGGCTTATCGAAAAATAAAAAAAAAGCAATTCGAAATCAGACAAAGCAGGATTCATCAACATCAACCCTAAATTCGACAGTTATTTTAATATCAGATCTCAAAATTACATCAAAAATGTTCAAGATGCGGCTAAATCTGATTCAAAATACTTTTGGAAATACTTTGGGGCCACTCGTGAATTTAAAGAATACCCTGCAATAATGCACCTAGGGTAATCTAAACGAGAGAATATGTTTACAAAAATCTTTCAATCGACATACAAAAAACAACAGCTCCGCGGTGAATCACATAGTTTGCCACTTATGTCACTAACTTCAGGCATTTTCCTACTAAATGTAGAACCTCTTGGATTATGCTCATCTTTAAATGATGTTACAGCGGTATTGCAATCACATCAGTGACACCAAAATTGTTTGAAGTGCTTGTATTCAAAAGCTGTAAATCTGTCATCTTGCGCTATCTTTCTAACTGTTAATATGGGTTTATTCCGGGTAGATCGAACACAACAAATTTTGTTAAATTTACCACTTGTATTATCAAAGCCATCGAAGAACATCAGCACCGACTTCAGCAAAGCTTTTGATTCCACCAGCCATTATAAGCGCTGGAAAGCCTATATTTCTTCGGCTTTTCAACTGATTTTTTGGTCTGAGTTTACTCGCAACAATGTATCGAAATTGGTGGACGTTTTTTTTTTTCTCTAATTTTTTTTTGTAAATTATTATTTACGAGCAAATTATGGAAACTATCCGGACCACATCCATCCCAGTTATTATGCGGAAATTAGATTCTCAGCAACGATCACAATTTAATTGGATGTCCAAACATGAAAATGATAAATTTCAATTTAGAACATTAGCGGATGCAGTCAAGTTTATTGGGCAGGGTCGAGATATTGAAACTGTTGCTGCATGCTTTTAGCAAATATCCAGGCGAAGTTGCGGGACTGGCGTTGACCCTGGCTAGAAGCATGTCTTTTTATGTTTTTAGTTATCCATGTCTTTTGGATACTCTCTTATGAATGAGCTCATGCTCAATAGAGAGTGTACCAAAAGCTAAATAAATGTAAATTATTAAGTCAACAATAAATAAATAAAAATAAATAAAAAATAAATGAAATTTAATAAAATCTTTTTCAAGAGTATCTCAAACGTCACAGGTAGATCCTTGCATTTCTCTAATATTTATTAATTGTGTCGTCAATGTTATCTCATCTGTCGTCAATGTTATTGTTTTCACATCTGATAGAATCAGGAAGTGGTGTCACGCAAATCGATTTCACCTTAATTTTAACAAACATAAAATTATGTCTTTTCACCTATAATTGTGGACTACACGCAAGGTTAACACAGTGGACTACACGTAAGGTTTGTTAGAAATATGTCATTTACCAAACATATGGATGTAATTATTGCCAAGTCCAATCCTATGTTTGGCTTTAACAGGCAATGGACCAAATGATATTGTTTATTTTATACTTCACAGCTATGTTATATATAATCTGGAATATGATTAAGGTGTTATATGTATTATAATTGAAAGTATCAAGCAACAAGTTTTGTTTTTGAAGAGAACGATGACCTTCCTTACCATCTAAACGATGCCCGTCTTTCATTTTATTCAATCGAGGAAAAACAATTGGGTCAACATTTATTGCCAGGTAAAAATGATACATCTTTTATTTTTAGAAATCTGAATAAAAACGCTCCTACTAGGAACCTTAGGCAACACAGAAAAAAATAACGAGGAACACGAACTAATTAACGAGATGGTTAAAGTGTTTAACGACGTAGAAGAATGGTTTTTATAAATTGTTTTGTATTTAGAATTTTCATTTTCTTTTATTTAAATTCTTTTGGCAACTTTTGTTGTTCTTTTTGTTTATTACTACAAATACTGAATAAGCGAATCTGCGAAAACCCAAATGTAATGAATTTTTTCTTGCCACCATCGGAAATTGGGCGACCGACAAGTTGCAAAGCAATTCTCTACACACTATACAACCGACGGCGCAAAACGCTATTTCAGATTAGAATGAAACTTTTTGTCGCTTGCCCTAAAATTGTCTAAAACGCAGTTCCACGGTAATGCAATATACAGTGAGACCCATTATATTTGTATATATTTAGTTTAATTCATTTTTGTTTATATTTATATTAATAGGCTCTTTTTTTAAGTTTTTTTAGGGATCACTACATTTGCCTGAAAAATCCAGAAAAAATATTTTGTTTAAAATAAGTGATAAAAATTCATTTCTACAGACATTTTTGGACCTTCGGCACAACTTGAAACATTTGTGGTACCACAATCAGCAGAAGCGATACGGGTGATAATTCCTTAGGTCTAACTATGTCTGCAAGTTTGACGAAGCATTTTTCAATTTAACACAAATTCGCAATTCGCTCCAATTGATTCTTCGATTCTATACTAACCCAATGAATTAACCGAACCAAAACACAACTTGAATTCGGGATTTTGAGTTTCTATATTTTTTTTTCTAGATAAAGTTAAATTTTGAAGTAAAAGTAAAACAAAATTAAAAGAATGCCGTTATATGTGTTTCCAGGTTATTATGTATAATATTTCTCTTCTTCAAACTAAATTCATTTAAAAACATTTAACTCTAAAATTTAACTCACAAGTAGAATAAAAAAAAAACTTTAGAACAATGTTTAAATAACATGCAACATGTTTATGGTGTAAAATTCGTTAAATCACATTTTTGTAGAAGTCATGTTTTAATTTTATGATTTTTCTGTTTTGGATGTGTAGCACTAATTAAAAAAAAAAATGTATCACTTGGTGTTTTATTTATTCATATTAGAAAAAAAACAACTAATTATCCGAAAATTATAAAATTGGGTTCATTTTAAACATAAATAAATAGGGATTATAAACTAAATATAAAAATGGTACCATTTTTAATTTCTTATTTTTCAAAATGGCCGCCGAAACGTTCTTTTTGAATTTTCTTTCAAGATCATCTTTTTTTACATTTTTACCCATTTAGCACTATTCGACATAGTAAAATATCAACGCAACTTTTCGTTTCGTTTTCTTGAAAATAGCTTTAAGTACGTTGTCCTACAATTTTTTTGGGTATACAAATCAAATTTTAATGATGTGTTTTTCAATTTTCAGAACACCTTGTTTTTATGCCCAATCTCATAAAATAAGCGTTTAAAAAAAAACATTGGGTACAACAATTAGTAAAATAAAAATAAAATGTTTGTATGAGTCATGCATTTTGTTTGGTCATTTGTCATTGACGAGAATCATCGAATGTCACTGGATGACGAAATGCGCAAAATAAACCATCACTTTAGCATATCTTTATGTTGCTACATCGTGGGTTCAACCCCTCTGATATCCTAAACATGTACAAATATTTTTGGAACTCCTTTAAAAAACAGTTATAATCTTTTAGGTATAAATTAGTGTTACAATTAATTTTTCAAGTTGTGTGTGGTAGGTGGTACACCTGTTGCTCAGGTAAATCCACCCTCTTCGGAGGTCGGTCTCATGGATTCTGGGGGAGACCAGCCATTGCTATACTACAATTATTTTAACCAATCCCAAGACATGTTGGTGAATAAACAAGCTCATTTGAGTGAAACAGAAAAGGATAATTCACATCCCTTAAAGAGGAGTAACAAAGTCGCGTATTCTCCGATAAGAGGCGGTAGTCCCTCCATTGGGGCCAGCAGCCACATCACTCGTTCTACAAACGAAGAAAAGCTTCACAATGAATTGTGTAAAGCTAATAATGCATTAGTTGAAGCCAACAATATAAATAAGCAACTGAGTATTACAATTGCATGGATGCAGGAGCGTATGAAGACGCTTGAAAACGAAGTTAAAGCTCTTAAGCCAAAGGAGGACATCGGTTCTACTCCTAACCAGAATACAACTCCACAAGAGTATCATACGGATGAAGAAGAACTAGCTCGAGAAACTGAGTGGATTAGAGTTAAAGGTGGGAGAAAAAAAAGGAGACGGAATAATACGCCCTCCCCACCTCAATTAAAGGATAATGTTCCAAATATTATCCAGAAACAACCAAAAAAAAAATACCTCCACCACCACCAATAGTTATAGATGAAGTCAAAGACTACGATGTACTCTATGAAAAAATAAAAACAATAACTGCTACTGATAAGTTTAATGCAAAGGTGATGAATGGAAACACCATCAAAATAAACTTAGAAGATGCTGAAACATACAGAAAAATGACAAAAATGTTAAATGAAGAAAAACGTGCTTGGCACACGTTTGAAGATAAACAAACCAGACCAATTAGGGTCATGGCTAAAAACTTACACTCTACGTGTAAACCAGATAAAATAATTGATGACCTGAAAGCAAAAGGATTTAAGGCAACTGAAGCATCGATTAAGCTAAAACGGAGAGGCAAAGTACCTCTCAACATGTTTATGTTGACCTTCGATACTAATGAAGATATCGAAAAAATGTATCAAATTAAGTACATCTTGGGGTGCAAAGTGGTTATTCAGCCTCTAAGAAGATCTAAGCTTATACCACAATGTAAACAATGTAAAGCCTATGGACATACACAAAAATATTGCAACAGGGAACCTAGGTGGGTCAAATGTTTAGGTAAACATCATACCAAAGATTGTGTAAAAGCCCAAAATGTTCAACCTAAATGCGCTCACTGTGGAGAAAACCATCCGGCTAACTACAGAGGATGCAGCGTTGCTATTGAACTGCAAAATATCAAAAATAAGAACTTGATTGCTAAAAATCCAAGTTCATTCAGAAAACAAGCGGTTAAGATGAACCGACCCGAAGTAAATCGTAGAGTGTCGGGAACTACTCAAGGACAATTTGGTAAAATGACTTATGCTCAAGTAATGATGAGCAACGGAAATCCAGGAAAAACTGCTCAAAATGACGATATAAGTCAAACACTTAAATTAATTTTAAGCAGACTAAATACATTTGATGAGCGATTACAGAAACTAGAGTACAGCACTAAGGGAGCCATCCCTAAACAGAAAAATGGCCAAAGATCTTAGAATCTTATGTTGGAATGCCAATGGACTGATGCAACATCAACAAGAACTGCAAGTGGTCCTGGACACAGAAAAAATCGATGTATGTCTCATCACGGAAACACACTACACTAGACAATCAAACATTAAATTTAAAAATTATCAAATATATCACACTATTCACCCTGGAAACACTGCTAAAGGAAGTAGTGCTGTTATAATTAGAAATAGTATTCATCACTATGAGGAGTTAAAATATGAAACGGAAGAAATACAAGCAACTGCTGTTATTGTTAAATCCAAAAGTAGTTCTATTTGTATTGCTAGTATTTACTGCCCACCGAAGCACTCAATGAAAGAAAAAGATTATTTCGAGTTCCTCAGTAAATTAGGAAAACGATTTGTACTTGGAGGAGACTTTAATGCAAAAAATGTCCACTGGGGATCCAGATTAACAACGACTAAGGGTAAAGAACTCCTAAAAGCTATCAGAAAATACAGTTGTGAAGCCCTCTCAACTGGAAAACCAACCTACTGGCCAACTGATCCAAACAAAGTACCAGATCTGATTGATTTCTTTATAATAAAGAACATATCTGTAAATTATGTACAAGTAGATGAAAGCCACGACATGAACTCTGATCATTCACCAATACTTCTAACGTTAAGTGAAAAAATTATTCAGAAAGAAAAAAACCCATTCCTAGTAAATAATCACACTAATTGGGCATGCTTTAGACTATCGCTAGAACAAAAAATTAACTTAATGGTTCCGTTAAAGACTGAAGAACAATTAGACAAAGAAGTTCACAAATTTGTAAAAGATATACAGCAATCAGCTTGGGAAAATACTCCTGAAGTTAAAACGAAAATCAAGGGAAACAACTACCCTATAGAAATTAGGGAACTCCTCGCAGAAAAAAGAAGAGCGAGAAGAGTACGGCAACAAACAAGGGCCCCCCAAGATAAAACTCATTTTAACAATCTCACTCAACAATTAAGAAGAGAGATCAAAGAATTGAAAGATGAATCAATCAGCAACTATTTAAGAAAATTAACTAATGATAACAGTACTGATTATTCTCTTTGGAAAGCAACCAAAAGAATCAAAAGACCAATAATGCAGATTCCCCCAATAAAAATAGCAGGTGAGAAATGGGCTAGAAATAATGAAGACAAAGCTCGAGAATTTGCCGAACACCTCGAAAAAATATTCCAGCCACATGAAGACCAAACGTTGGAAGCCGAGATAATAACTGAATTAGCTGTGCAAGAAAGTAAAGAAATCCTACCGACAACACCAAAAGAAGTTATGCGTGAGATAAAAGCTAATATGAATACGAAAAAAGCTCCTGGGTACGATCTTATTACTGCAGAAATCTTAAAAGAACTGCCAAGGAAAGCTCTGGTGAAACTCACCAATCTTATAAATGCAGCATTTAGAATCAAATGTGTACCAAGCTTATGGAAAATTGCAGAAGTAATTAGGATCCCAAAACCTGGGAAACCACCGCACATAACATCGTCTTATAGGCCAATTTCGCTATTGCCAGTCATGTCCAAACTCTTTGAGAAGCTTCTGGTAAAAAGATTAAAACCGATAATCGAGAGTAAAAACTTGATCCCAAATCATCAGTTCGGTTTTCGCAACCAACACTCAACAATTAATCAAGTACACAGAATAACCAGTATAATTGAGAAAGCATTAGAGGAGAAAAAAGTCTGTTCAACAGTATTTCTAGTCGTTGCACAAGCGTTTGATAGAGTGTGGCATGAAGGACTTAACCACAAGTTAAGGAATCTTCTACCAATGCAATTTGCTAAGATACTTGAATCATACTTGAAAGATAGGTTTTTCAGGATTAAGTTAGATGATACATTTTCTGAATTGAAAGAAATCAATGCAGGAGTTCCACAGGGCAGTGTATTAGGGCCGGTTTTATACCTACTATACACTTATGATCTTCCTACATTAGAAAACAACACGGTAGCAACTTTTGCAGATGATACGGCGATCTTAGCTGTTGGAAAAAGCAACGAAGAATCAACACAGAAGTTACAATCAGGTATAACTCAAATATATAAATGGACAAAAAGATGGAGAATAAAACTAAATGAAGCTAAATCAGTTCACATCAACTTTACAAACAGACGAACCGAACATATTCCGATTACCATAAATCGGGAAATAATACCGCATGCGAACACAGCTAAGTATCTCGGCATGACCCTGGATGCTAAACTACGATGGAAAGCACACGTCAAGAAGAAAAGTGAAGAATTAAGACTTAAATACAGAAAAATGTATTGGCTGATGGGAAGGAACTCTTCTTTATCAACATACAACAAGCTTCTACTTTATAAGCAAATATTGAAACCGATTTGGACTTATGGTATTCAGCTTTGGGGTTGTACCAAACAGAGCAACGTAAATATCATCCAAAGATTTCAGAATATGGTATTAAGGAACATCGTTGATGCACCTTGGTATGTCAGGAACAATGACCTTCATAGGGACCTTAAAATGAACCTCATCTTAAATGAAATCCAGGAAAAAGCACGGAGACACGAAGAAAGGCTCCGCCAACATGTGAACATTGAGGCAACTCAGCTCCTAAGCATCACGAATTTAGTTCGCAGACTTAAAAGAACCAAACCTTTTGAGCTGGTGTGATTGTCAGTTTAAGCAGCATTATGCTGATCTAAAATCCACTACAAAGATGTGGTTTACTTCAATTTACCAAACACTATGGAACGCCAATGGGAAGAATCCATAGATTAATTTAAGTTAGTAAATTAAGTCAGAAACAAATTGCTCATTAGTCCAGGAGACTAGATTGTAATTACATAAAATAAATAAATAAAATTTATTTTAAATATAAAAAAAAAAAAAAAAAAAGTTGTGTGTGAAGCGATATTGATTTAAACAAAATAAAAATTTAAGTTATAAGCTATAATGTAATATTGAGTAGCTTTAAAAAGTGGGTCAAACTGTTCGAAAAATTTAAGAAATGCTAATGATAATATTAAAAATCTTATACTTTTTAAAATTTTTATCAATATATAAACAAAAAGGATTTCGGCGTCGATTATGAGTGGCATTTTCAAGCAACAGCTCATGGAAAAGGACTGTGCGATGGAGTATGAAGTACTATTAAAAGAATGGCGTCCAGAGCCTGTCTCATCAACGAATGCAATGGTATACAACTGCGGAAGAATTATTCAAATGAGCAAGAACCTTGAAGATTGATAGGTTTAAATCCATCCGGAGTTAAATCCGAATACATCCAACAAACTAGTAGATTCAAGAAATTAAAAACAATAAAAGGAACTCTCGATTTCGACACAGTCAATCCTTCAAAGGAAGCTACTTAAAATTTAAAAGATACTGAAATAGTGAAAATTATGTAAAATTTAAATTATAACTGTGAATATTTTCAAATTATCTTTATTTTCAGATGAAAATTAATTTTTATCAATAATTTTGATTTTCAATTTCATTTTGAGGTACAACAATTTGTAGATTGTCATACTAAACATTTGTTTTGCAAGAAAACTAAACTAGATGTGACGCTTTTTTACTATGTCTAAAAGAATTAAAAGAGGAGAAGATCTTTATCTTTAAAATCAGCCCAATTTTAAAATTTTCGGATAATTTGTTTTTTTTTCTATTTAACTCGGTACTCCAGTGTTTGATGGTTCTTCGATTGACGTGAAATTCGGACAGTAAGTAGGGAATGGCTCAAGGAGCAAATGATGTAAAGTGGCGATGTAAAAACTGGGGGTGCATGTCACCTCTTTTTAGAGAGGGGGGGTAAATTAGTACACTTAAAATAACCCCATAATCGATAGAATGATGAATTTTAAGCAAAAAATGTTGTATGAAGTTTTTCCGATAAACCAATATTTAGGAGCAAAAATCGATTGTTTTCTATTTCTGTAGATGCAATACGAACCGAGTTGTGGCTCGCTGAAATTGACCGTTTTTTCTAAAAATTCGTCAGACCTTTTTTAAAGTACTTGAAAACCCCTTTAAAATGAGCTTTAAACCTTGTTCTCATTATTCAAGTTACTTGATTTCAAGTAACTTGAATTCAAGTTTGCGTTCATTTATATTCAAGTTAATTTAATCAAGTAGATGTTTAAAATGTCATCAAATGAGTTGGAAAAGCTAAATTTAAATCGAAAAATAAAATTTGAACTCCACAAAATTTCATAGGATAAGTAAATTTTCAAAAATATTACGATTTGCACACTACTCCATTTCATTTTTTTTAAAGATGTTGAAATTTGTAACTTCCCCATTTTGATAAAGTACATTCCACACTACTAAATCTTATAATGTGGCTCATCTTAGACGACTTGATGGTGCTCTACTTTACTTGGTACTTGAAGTTAAGTAAAATTAACTTGAATTTAAGCAAAATAACACGTTCGTATTGGTCAAGTAGGTTTATGATAGTTGAATTCAAGTACTTGAGTTGAGAATGAGGCTTTAGTATAAGTCGTTAGCATAAAAGCTTACGGACTAATGATGAAAGTTAAATGGTTGTCTCGTTTTTTCGGGGAAAAAATCAGCAATGAAACTAATGGCTTTACCGCAATTACAATGCTGGTTATTTAGTTACTAACAATATGTTCTAGAAGTTTCAACGGTGTATAATGCCTAGATTTGAAAAAAAGTTTGATTCAGTTTTGAAATGATTTTTGAAATTGTATAATACAATAATTCAAAAACTAAAGAAGATACTTAAAAACTGCCAGAGTATAAAAATTTAGGTTTTTCTTCAGAAAATTCTGTTTTCTGTTCTGCGAGGACCACCTTTACCGAGCCCTTTAAACTCAAAAATCTCAAAAATGAAGGGTTATTCCACCCAAGGGTAAAAGCACACATCGACACTATATAACTTTTTGTTCTTAATTCATTCCCTACTTACTGTCCAAATTTCACGTAAATCGGTGTTGTCCGAAAGAAATGTGAGGTAATAACCTATATTTGCCGTCAAACACGGGACTCTAGTGCTAAACATTCAAAACATAAAAATCATAAAATTAGAACATGACTTCCGGTCCCGGTTGACGTATTTTTCTCTATACACATAATATATTTTTTATTCTTTTTTGTATGTTAATTTTTGAAGTAGCACTAAATTTTCCTCAGATATTTTCTGTTTTATCTAAGGCTGCTAGTTATAGTAAGTACGTTTTAATCTCCTTACAACTGATATTTATGAAATGTTGTATAGCTATTCCTATTGGTCCAAGGATTTTAGTTACATCAATGAAGTTGATGCTAAGTAGTGCTATTGTTTCGCCTAAATGGCTTCATTACTCTCCAATGCTAACCAAATTTCCTGTATAAAGTTACAAAGATATAAATTTTTATATAAATACTCATACTACATTCATTACAAACAAATAAAATTATAAACCCCTTAAAACCAAATTTGTATTCTGTTTTATTTTATTACACTTTTTGATAAATAAAACAAATATAAAACCTCAATTTTAAATTAATAATAAAATAAAACGATTTAATAAATTTTCATCTTAATTAAAAAAAAAGAAAAATCACAAACTGAAACGAGGGCTCTGGCATTTTTATAAAAACTGGTTTATAATAAAACTTACAGTGGATAGACAACATCAAAGATTAGATTAGATTAACTTACCACCAATTGTCTGTCATTTAAATATAGAGAATAGAAAGAAGCAAAATAAAAATCCCAACCATGGCTAAAACAAAAATAACAATTTATTTTCGTTATACAGAAGAATAACATTCAAAAATCATCAAAATGTAAATTTCAATTATTACATTCACGTTATATAGATAGATAAAATTATTTTTGTTATTTTTATTTCAATTATTCAAATAGAATGAAATCTTTTTTTGGTTTAAATTTCAATTCAATTTTCTTAGCGTTTTCGTAATGGTATTTTTGTTCGGTTGCAAAACACACAAAAAGTGTATATAACTTTATTATTTTATATTAAAAAAATTGGAATGTTTTCTTTATTTTTTGTACAATATTTAATTTGTACAATTTTTATTAGACCACAAAAAATAATTGAATATTCAGAAATAGACAAGTTTAAATTGAATAAAAAAAAAGAAAAATTAAAGTTCGTCGGAAAAATCCTTTTGTAATTTAATATAGAAAGTATCTTTTGACTAAAAATTCTGTTTTCATGTAAAAAAAAACTAGAAGCCACGGAAATCATTTGGTTTCATTTTATTTATTTATTTAATTAGGTTTCACCATAATATTATATTATTTTCAAAAACAGCTTTCGTAATTGAATATAAAAATTTACTTGTGTTTTGGAGTGCATTTTAAATTGGTTAGGTAAATTATCTATTTGAAGTTTGATGATTAATTTACGAAAATTCTTTCTTTCTGAGTCGTATCACAAATTAAGTTTTAAGATGGTTATTTTAAAATATATCAAAAAATATCGAATCAATCTTGTTTGATTTATCCCGTCTCACATTCAGTATCAAATATTTTTCTTTGAGGGGCTTTCTTTGCTGTACCTGTTAGCATACACATTTAAAAAAAAAAACCCTTCTTAAAGATTAAAAAGTGAATTAAAAAGTGATTTAAAAAGTGAATTTTTGTTATTAAATTGGGTTAATTTTATTTACAATCGAGTGATTCGAACCTTGATTAACAAGGCAAAAGCGGGGGTAGAATAGAATAAGTTAATTAATAGCGAAAAGATTACTGTTCTAAAATGGAAATATTCCAGCTACAACTGTTCTACATGTTACCAGATTATTCTTACTGGAAAAGTCATAAAGCTTCTAGAAGTTTGGTTTGAGTATATAAAAAGGCGACCGAATCGAATTGGATGATTCGTACTTGGATAGCGGCAATATAAAGTTTAAAAAGTGTGCGATATGAAAATTATAAGTGAACAGTAAAATTGTGCGAATATTATTAAAAAGTGATTTTGTGAATTATTGTTTTGTTGAAGTGTTTTGTTTTAGTCACAATCCAGTGATTCGAACCCTGATTGACAAGGCAAAAATGTAACAATTAGTGATATGGAACTGTGAATAATAAAACAAAGAAAATTATTCTCTACGAATTAAAAGTTCCAGAATTAAAGAAGGAACTTGAGAAACGGGTTTGGCCATTGATGATACTAGACCATCATGATTGAGATAAAGTAACAGATGCGGCAAGTGTAGAAAAGACAGAAGCTGAAGCACAAGGATTGGTAGAAACAACACAACTGCCATCTGGAAATTTCTTCTTGTGGCGGCTGGGAACAGATAGTTGTAATGAAACAACGAAACGAACAGCATTTGAAGACAATAAACCAATCAAACCAAGCAGTGAAAAGCCAGATGGAACATGAAATAGAGAAAATTGAGCAACCATTCCAGGAAATTGCAGATGGGCAAAAAAGAATGGACGATAAACTTATCCAGTTATCCACTCTGATATGTGACGAAGTAGAAAAATTGCAGACGGAATTACAAATAGAAATTCAGCAGGTTGAACAAAAATTAGAAACAGAAGACGGAGCTAATTGATGTGAAGACAAGTGGAACAACGGTGCAAGTGGTTCAGACCATTCAATCGATCAAGTTAAAGCCACCGATATTCGACGGACAACACCTTTCGTCATTCTGAAATTTTAATTTAAAACAGCGACAAATCAAAATTATTGGAACGATAAACATATTGCTGCAATGCTTATAATGGCCTTTCAAGGTGGCTACAGCTATCTCGAAATTATAAAGGCGCTGGATCGGAAGTACGGCAGTAACCACAAGCGGCAAAATATCGCATGGAATTGAAAAGCCGCTAGCTACCAAAAGGAAGAAGAATCGCTACAGGAATTTTCATCTGCAATCGAGCGACTAGTAAACCTGCCAACCCAAAGGTCATTTCCAAACAAAAACTTAGTGTGGCGAATAATTTCAAATTCAACCTTTTACAAAACACAATCATACTTTTCAAAATCAAATTCGCCTGTATCCAAATCAAATTCACCTTTATCCAAAACATATTAATACTTTTCCAAATCAAATTCAACTGTAGACGATATAAAACCAACATAATTTATTTTATTTAATAAATTTACTGTATTTAAACTCTAGATACAAAATAACAAGTTAATATTATATATAATAAAATAAATAAACCTTTACTATAATATAATAGGTGAATAAAATTCACCCTAAAATTCGCCCTATAATTTATTATAAACTTCACCTTAGATGTCATCGTAAAATTCACTGTAGAATTCACTCCAAATTCACTCTAAAACATGTAATGTCTTCTTAACTAAAAATCACCTTTAAATTTTGCTTAGAACGCATCTTAAACTTTATCGTGCAACAAAGCCTTAAACTTCATCCTAAAATTCACCCCAAAATCAATTCAAATTCTCCATGAAATTCATCATAAATGACCCAAAATTTACTTTAAAATTCTTCCAAAAATTAGGACAAAAAATTATTTTGAAATTCACTCTTAAATTCAACATACATAAAAGTCACTCGAAAATTCTGCTTAAAATTCACCATAAAATATACCCTTTAATTCAATCTTCCCTAGAAATCATCCTAAAATTAACTAGAAAACCCTCTCTAAAACTAACTTTGAACTTCACTCTAAAATTCACCCTAAGTGCCATGAATTTAGAAAGCGAAAACCCGTAGAAGCTTAAATAAGGATTTTATGAAATTTTAGAATTCTGGAGTTTGGAAATTTTAATATTGGAATAATTAATTTAGGATTACAAATTTTATAAATATAAATTCAAATTTATTATTTATTTGGAATTTGGAATTATTGATTTTAGAAATTAACGAACTTTGTAACGTAGTTTGAAAACAAAATAAATTTGGAAATTTAGGAAAATTTAGAAGATTTATACTGCAGGAATATTAGAATTTAATAAAATTATCGTGGATTTGCGAAGGTAAATACGAAAAATGGGAGTTTATTGATCTAAATCTTTAAAGTTAGTTTAAACTTAGAAATTCGTCAAATTTAAGAATCCTGATATTTCGAGAATTTTTACAACATTTCTGGGATATAGAACTTTTATTAGGAATTAGACATTTAAAATGCCAGGCAAGTTTAGTTTCTCCCCCGCCTACCGGTACAAAAATTAAGTTTTTACTAGTTCATCACCGAATCGAGAAAAACAATTTTTACGCCGCGGACCAATATCAATAATTTCGAAATAATCTCAAAAATATTGATCACACAAAATCTCAAAAATTCTAAATACGAATTATCAGAGAGTCAAAGTACTTCAATCCTTATTTTGGGAGAGTTGTGGATTGCCCATATTGATTTCGGGTATGGAGTTGAATGAGATTTATTGAACTCATGTATGCATTTACATTTTCGGACCGTGATAATTTGAGGCGTTAAAGTATTTGGGAGTTGAGTTAATTTTCAGGACCCAAGTTACGATCACCTCATGAGGTTTCGGCCCTTTAAATTTTAACAAATGGAGCTCTTGTACGTTGCCATTGTTGTCATTTTGTATTCTTGGCTAATGTGCAGTTTCGAATCATCAAGTAGTTGGAGATCTTTATAGGGTTGTTTTGTAGATATTGAGGCAGTCAGGCGTGTCTACTAATTTTTTTGAGGGATCTATTTTTTGATTTCTAAAGGATTTCTATAAAGGTGCACTCAAGTATATATAAAAAAACGAAACACAAATAAACAATTCAAACAATGGAATTTAATTGACGATCGACCAAAAATCGAGCAGTCGATCGTGATCGACCCTTATAAATGATAATATCATTTCCAAAACGGAGAGTTGGCATCTTTTAGCAGCAGGGATGATGAACATAAATATCACGAGAGCATATTAACGACATATTTATTGATTGAAGGATCAAGTGCTAGCATTAAAAACAATAGTGACAACCAAAACCACTTCATTGAACAAACGTTGGGATCAAATTATAATCTAGAAAATGGATACATAGACAATACCGACTCACTAAATTTAAAGCGGATTGAAGATTTAAAAAATGCACTCAAGCAAAGTTTTTATAAAATACTTGTTAATTACAAGTTTATTGAGCAAATCGAAACTGCCAATATTTAGTCATTTGACTTTAAAATGACAAAGCTAATTTTATTCGAAATTATAATATCAGTGTATTGCGGCAATTACCAGTGTTCTTGCAGGTGCCAATAGGGGAATATACAAAGAGCTGGATAGAGATATGAATAAACCATGGAACAGGTTTTGATTTATTATTTAACCATTTATCAGTACATAAAAGTATAAAGGTATTTTCGTTTTATGTTCCACGTTTATGTATGATAATAATAAGATCTATGTGTGCAAATGTTCCACATTTTAAACGAGATAAAGCTTCTCCGAAATATTGTTAAAAGAGAAATAAAAATAAAACTTTTATCATGTATAGTACTTCTGGTGTACTCAGCATCAACCATAAAGTATCGAATAAACATTTAAAAGTCGTTCAAGCGAAACTCCAAAAAGTGAAATTGGACACAACAATATTTTCTCGCACTGTAGATCAAAAGCGTTGTCCGAGTTGTTTGCTGCCATTTCAAAAATGTCATAATAAATGTTTGTGTTATTAATCCCAATAAACAATTTTCAATTTTATTCTTTAGGCATTGTGCAATCAAATAAAGCAATACAGCAGCTCTATGAGGATCTTAACGAACGATTTGGATGCAAGTACGGTTTAACTTATAGGTTAAACCAAGACGTTCTGGAAAATTTTTTCGGAGTCATCAGGGCAAAATTTGAGCTTCACGACCATCCAGATTGCCAAGAATTTAAATTTAGATTAGGATACTATATTTTGTTAATGAAGATGTGCTGTCAGACAACGGAAATAGATGATACGCCAGATTTAGATCCCACAGTATTAGCAATAACAGGCAATATATGTTTGATAGGTTTGGCATACTTTAAATTTATAAATGTTCCCGAACTAAATATTTATTAATAAGCTTCAGATTTGATTTTCATAATTGCTTTGAATACCGCAAGAACGCGAAGATTGCAGGCTTGAAGAAGATCGAGAAAATGCAATGGCATATGATGGCCTCGAAAATTTAGCTGGGTATATTTGCCACAAACTAAAGGAATAGGTACCTGAAGCACAAGTAAATCCTGAGGAAGACCAGTGTTTCTCGTGGGCCAACCATCTAAGTGAAAGTGGTCTATCAAAACCTGATTCAGAATTAATGGCAGCTACGCAATCTTTAAAAATAATTTTCAAGTCAGTTAATGGGGAAGATTCAGATATAAGAAAAATTATTTAAAAAATTAATTAATTTATTTAATTAACAAAATTCCTTCTGCCCGAATGAATTTTCGCATTCGAAAGCTAAACAGAGAATATAGAAGATACAAAATCAAGAAAACGAAAAAATAAAAAAATTATTTCATTAAATTTATTCCTGTAACTTCCTTTAAATTGTGTGTTTCTTTATTCTTAATTAAATAAATCAAAATTATAAATTAATAAAACAATACAATTTTGATTGATTGATTGATTGATTGCGATGTACGATCAAGCATTAAGCAAGTCTCCCGTATTATAAATGCGAATACCACACCACTATACCCATGTTACACAATACGACACCATTCTTCATGAAGCCAAACCCCGTAAAGAAAGGCGCCACATCGATAACCACATAAGTCTAATTAGTTGTGATATCCGCCCCTGGCCAGGCCGCCGTCGTACACCTTTTTACATATAACAAGATCGAGGGATGGGAAAGGAATGTTAGCAACAAAGACTCAACCCGGTTCCAGACACCTAAGTAGTTGGATAGTTAGTAAATTTGTTAGTAATATATTTTTTAGTAATTCATAACACAAGACAATACAATTTTAAAGTTCATCTCTACTGCTCCAACCTGTAAGAAGACACAATGACAACACAAATTTCCTGGTAGCGCAAACTCTTTTTTTCGCAAACTCTTTTTTTCTGAAAAGCTGTAAACAACTATTATTGTTCCCCTCCACCATTTTTTCCATCGGCGGTTGTGAGAGGGGGGCGAGATTTCGTTCCATCATCATGTTCCCATGCGGTCACCCAAATTTGTACTAACTGTAGGTAGTGTTGCTTGACGTTGTTGTTGAAATCGTTGCGTCTGTGCTGTCCCTGCTACTCGCCCCCCTTAAAAATGGTAATTATAGAAGTTTAAAAATTCTTAAATCTAGTAAATGGGATTCCATCATATTCCCGAAAATAAAAATCCCAAAATGAATCCTAAAAAATTCAAAATGAAGTGCCCATAATTAAAAAGGAAGCCCCCATAAAATTGTTATTAACTACAGTGTGAAATGTGAAACCAAAAGGATGCGCAACATAATTTCTTATTATCGTTGTAGAGAGAGGACCAATGCTAAGCGAATGTAAGAATTTCAAAAAATCGTCAAAGGGGGGTTTTTTGGTGGCAACCCTTATCCTCTACGGTATTTGTTTTATTTTGGATAACGATACCAACCTCAAACGATACCATATTCAAATTTTGGCATTTTTTGGACAATCAAGAAATTAGGAAACTTAAGTAATTTTAGTAATCAGTTTTGTTAAAATTAAGAAAATTGGGACTTACAATTAAGACATCTGAGAGTTACAAATTGTCTTTGTCTAGAATTTAATGAATTTAGCAGATCGCTTAAATTTAAGGGTTTGACTCTTTCTGTATTAATTGTATATTGATGTATAGTATTTATAAACAAACTTTGTTGCTTCAATCTAACTTGAATAATTATTTCTTGATTTGATTTGTCAAAAAAAATATAATTTTTAATTAAACATCTGTTGATAAATTCAAATATCTTTATTGTATTGATCGCTTTAAAAATTGGTTTGCTAAAGCGAATCGCTTGCTGGCATAACGTGAATCTCATCATAGATTCGCTTTTGGCTACAAAAAGATTAATATTTTTATGAGGGGAAACCATTTATTTTATAAGCCTCACTGGCTTTTAAATCAACAGAACAAAGATTCGATTATTGTTTCGCGTACCAAGTTCCGGGTATGTGTTTACGAGGGAGGAGGTTTCCATTATAGTGCGGAATGGCAGTTTACCTGCAGGTCTGAAAGTACGGCTCGACAATCCGGTAGGTAAGTTCTTTGAAGAAATTGTTCGAGTTGTATTAATTTTTGATTTATTCTACTCTTTGAAAACTTCGTTCTGCCACCTGTTTGCCTTTACATTAAGAGTCTGCTAGTCAGCAATAACTGCAGTATTCTGATATCGCTTTTTAAAGATGATTTTGCAGACCTTCCCAATTATCATTTTTTTATCAAAGGAAAACCCCAAGCATTTACTCAAACTTTCTCCAATATTATCGAAGGTAACCGTCCGATCATATTTAACAATATTTGTTGTTTCATACATCAACAGAGTATTAACTACATTAAATTAATGCTCAATCATAAGGAGGTCTTAAGCGGTTCGGAAAGGAATCAATAATTGATAAAAATTGAATCAGAGAAGTAGGAGGTCGGGTTCAAATACAATAAAATTTCTGTAGCCTTTTGGCTCAATACGTTTTGGCAAAATACTTAACACTTTTTGCTATTTGGGGCCAAAGGTTTTTATGGCCGTATGAATAGTCATACCCATAATTCACAGCGTTCAGGGCATTTTTCTTATTTACAATACTCTATAGCTGCACAAGATCTTCCTTAACCACAAATAAAACTGCTATGGGAACATAATTAAAATCGCGTGATAATATATATGTACGAGTACGTCAACCAAAAATTTCAATAAATTAAAAATCCTGTACCTTATTTCCGGATAAGTAGTGACTTCGTTTTAATGTTCTCGTTTTGGCGATAAATCACATAATATAAGATCACATTTTATTATCACAATAACTATTATTGATTATTACTACACTAGACTTTAAAACGTTTTAATTTAAAAAATTAAGGAACCGAAATTACTGCACCGACCATGGTCAGTTATTGACTCAAATTAATAAAACAATACAACTAAACAAAAATTATTATTTAAAACAACGAATATTAATTTCATATTATTTACAATAAATTAATGCGTTTTCAATATTCTTCTATGTATGCGCGAAGCAGTACAAAATTGAATCCTAGGATGTCGTAATCTTTTATATATTTTTTTTTCGATGACGCTGCATCCCATAGAGGGATTTGGCCCCTTCATGATAAAGTTTCTTAATCATTTTTTTGAAACCGATAAAATGAGTGATTAATTCATTGATCCTACATTAACCAGCCGTAATCTTCTCATTACCCGCCGGGAATCGGACCCTGGACATCCGGAGCTTAAACTAAGCATGTTAACCACTGTGCCACTGGGGCGGCACCAAATCATATTTGATTTGTGCAAATTAACTACTTGTACAGATTTTCTTTAGATATATTTTAAAATAATTAAGATTTTCTTTAGTAAGAGATGATCCTGGAGAATGTACGGCTATTAAGTTTATACTACCAGAATAATATCGCATTCACTCAAATTTGACAAAAGCCAGAACTTATGCTTTTCTTAGGTGTTATTGAAGGAAGTATCAGCTGATTGGGCTCGCCGAGGGCCGGGGTCTGTCAAGTGAGTGACACCACTTGCCATTCAATGCAAGAAGTTAAAATTCGGGAACAGTCAAAGTCCTTTACCTCTCATCGTTAGGTTGCTTGGGTGTTTAAAAACGACAAAGTTAATTAGAAACGGAGGAATCAAAGAATAAAAAATCTTTCACTGGTGCATGTATACCACAATTTGATATCATTGTCTTGCCTTTCGACCTCTACAAAGCACCGCAGACAAGTGGTGCTTTAATCAGATTTAACCTTACCAGCTACCCACACACATTATGATCACCTGAAAGTCTGGTGTTACATAATTTAGATGAAATACATTTTAGTGTTTCACAAATAATGGTGTGTAATAAAATAAAATAAAATTATTTTGCCTGATTCAGCATGTGCATTGCGCTATACAATCGTATGCATTTTGGCAGCAAGTTGCTTTAAGGCAAGAAAAAAATGTTTTGACTAATTCGGTGTGTTTCCAGACTAAGGGAAAACATGTTGACTAACAACTACCACTTCCAACTTTATATTTAGATTAAGTAGGCATATGACCTTCGTCATACTCATGAAATTCCGAATTTAAAAAATTCAAGTGGTATTTGGTCAAATAAGAGAACAAAATTCAACTCTGACATCTAACTTTTAACTTTATCATATTCGGAATGAGAATCACAGGTGATATGATCGAAATAATTTTAAATAATACTTACCTACAATTACATATAAGATGAAAAGTTGTCTTAGATTCTTATCTCCTAATAGTTCTAAATTACAATCTATTACACAAAATATGAAAAGTACTCAAATTTGCGACTTAATTGTAAATTTGTAAGTAGCAAAAACATTTAAACAATTGTGCTAATTTTTTGAGTACATAACTTTTCGGCCTCGGGATTAGCAAGTGTCGAATGTATCCGAACCAATAGACACGAGTTGAATAAGATTTTGTTTCTCAGCCTATTCTGTTGCTGCATTTTGTTATTTGCTGTTCGTAGCAAGGTGTCGAGAGTCGTAACATAAAAGTGGCTCTTGAGCCAGTAAAAAATTGAATTCTCCTTGAATTCAAGAAGAAATTGATGGTTGGCTTTTTTCTGTGCAACCAATAGTTCTGATTTATTATAACCAAACATGCTGGACCATTGAAATTGATATCTTAGTCTGATACCAAACCAAGCCTTGTAAGAGAGCAGCAATCTACCAAAAAAAAAAAATTAGATTTTCTTCTCTTTAACCGAAAACCTTATTTGTAATTCGTTTCTATGTAATCCATATGGACGTGGGAAGCTTTAAAGTTTCAATTTTCGTGCTCTTGTACGTTAATGATTATCCCGCTTTTCAAATTATGCTTTATTAAATTATGCTTTACAAAAAAAAGAAAAAATGCTTGCGTTACTGTTTGAAGTTCATTTTATGAATAATAAAAATTTTCTCGAATTGTAGTTTTTGTTTCTGCTGCTGCTGCCGTTTGGTACACACATTTTCGTACGAAAAAAAAAAGTTCTTTCATCCTCCTAAATTTGATTTGTAATAAACACAAGATTTGAATAACAATTAATCTTTACTTTCGTATTTCAATTTTTATTTCTTTTTTTTTTTGCACTAACCGACCGACATTTTATGGTGTCGGGAGTGGTGAGAAAAAATAAAATAAAGAAATAAAAAATTCTAAACATGAATAATTATTATGTGGAGTGTGTTTTAACTTGTGAATTGTGACGCTTGATGTTATTTAAAATTTGCGTTTCATTTGGATATTTGCATTTTTCTGTTTTTTTTGTATCAAACGGAATTTTTTTATTTTAAAACTTGTGTTTTTTTTTAAAAATATATTTCATTTCAAGTTTTTCAGACGTCTGTCTAAACTTGCTGGTGAGGAAATTTGAAGCAATATCAACGTACATTGTTTATTATTTATAGCACAAAAAGTATATGAACAATTATCAACCGTAATACAACTATTGCTAAATTATTATCGATAATTTTTTTCGAGTTAAAAGTCAGCGAGGGCACTACCTACACACTTAGAAATGTTGTGATCTTTTCTGATGCAAGAGTTGCATCAGGTCATATACGATACATCTAATAACAAAATTCGATTTAAAGACTGCACCAAACGTAATATCGATGCAACCAGTATCAGAATTCGATTTAAAGGTTGCGTCATTCGTAATAGATGTATGTATAGTCAGTAACACAATTCGATTTAAAGCTTTCATCGACGGTAATACCGATACAATTAGTAACACAATTCGACTTAAACTTTGTAACAAAATGTAATATCGATGCAATTCTTATCATAATTCGAATTATAGCTCGATTAGCACCATAGATTTTATCATTTAGCCTCAGTACGAGCTTGCTTGTAGTTTTAGTTGTCTATCTGACAATCAACGTCATTATTTGAATAATTTGTGTTATCAAAGATACTTTGATACAAAAAGTTTATCAAAAGTTGAAATTTGGTTTAGTTTGGAATTTAGAATTCCAGGCAGAGCATGTTTTAATGATACAAGTGTCACCTTTGAATGACTGACATCACCAAGTTAGTTTAGTCGGCAGTTTAGTCAAAAAAATCTGTCACGCCCACAGTATAAGTACATTATTAATTTTTATTACAGGATTTGTGCAAAAAATATTGCAAACGCGAAATATTGAAGGGCTTATCTAATGTGGAAATGCGGACGATAATACGAGAAAGTGTCGATCTTTTGACATCAAAATTTTTGTACCACACCAGTTCAAAACAAATCACATCGTTAGCATTAGCGGTTGTGGAATTATTTCCTCAGTTAAAAACCAAAGGTCGGGAAAATGGTGGTATTGTAAGTTTCGTAAAATTTTCCTTAACTTTAAAATTTATTTTAATAAAATAATAATTTAGCTCCACAGAATATTTTTGGTTTTATAGAATAATATTCCTTGTTAAACAACACTTTTATTCACTTCATAATTGCTAAAATATTACACATAAAAGAAATATTAGCTAGGCTGAATCGTCTTAATAGTTCTAAGAAAATAATAGTTTTCAGAACGGTAAGGCTCTATATTTAGACCTTTTGTCATTTAGAAGCAATACATATAGAATAATATAACTTCGTTTTTTAATTATAGCTCAATCTAGTCACTTGAACAACTCATTGATCAAGAGTTAAACCACACCTACCTAATAGCTGAAAGAGAAAATAAATCTGCGACGTCCAATTTTTACCTCTGCGTAGTACGCTGGTAATATTAACGAACACGGTTAATTTTATTGGGGCAGTTGACCTCCTGTTTAAAGCTCACTACGTATTTCGAAGCTTTATTAAAAACGTTTTGGAGCTTCATTAAGTTTCCATATTATTCACATTCACTGCACTGCTAAGACAGACTAAAATGTATTTTTGACACCTTGATAAACTGATTCTACATCTTAAGTATAAGGAATTTGTTAAAGAAAAGTCAGATATTAACATTAATACCCCTATTATGGTTTTCACATTTGACTTTCACGGCGAGTTGAAGTCGGCGAATTTAAAATTTCGTATTATGGTTTTCACCGTGAGCAAGCTGAAATGTCAAAATTGTTCGCCATCTATTTTTAGGCGAATCTATATAAAAATGTTCGTTTTTATTTTAGCAACATAAAAAATGGAGGGTATAAGAATAATTAAAAGATTTTAAGTTATTATTACGTGTATTTTTACATTATTTTTATTTGTATTTTTTTTAGAAAATCAAAAATAACAAATCAACGCAGTATAACATATTTATTATACATAATTGTGAAACGTTTAAAAAAATTTAAATTCATTGAAACACAACAAACTGAAAACAAATATAACATAACAGCTGCCAAATGATATAAAATGTCAAAAAAATTATAAAAAATAAAGAGGGGTGCTTTATGCATTCTAATATTACCATACATGTATTCGCCAAAATAATGCCTCAATTCCACTGTGAATCAAAGTTTGTCAGTAAAAATAACTTGAGATAAAAATATAAAATCGGTGGTTGTGTGAACGAGACACACAACGGAGCCAGTCAAGTTTTTACTTACAAAAAATGTGTATCTGTGTTAGTGCACTGAGGTCGAAATTAAAAAAAAGTATCAAATCGAGAACATTTTATGGCAGTCCAACTAATACATGTACATAAATATTGCGTACCGATGAAAAATATTTCTCGCACCCGCTGATAATTTTAATTGTTTGGTATTTTTATGGGAAAGATTTTTTTTAATTTTGTATTTTATGACGGAAATAATTTGAATAAAATAATTCTGATATGAGTATTAATAATAATTAAATTTTTAGATTATTTTGAAACGCGAAAATAATCGAATTAACACTAATACTTCATTTTTCTAATAATTTTTGGTTATTCTAGGTTATGTTTTTGTTTGCTGTCAAAACACTAAGGAAATTTTAAAGTTTGCAATTTTTATGGTAAAGTCTAATGTGTGATCGAAAATATTCGAAAAAATAATTCTGATGTGAGCATTAATAATAATTAATTTTTTAGATTATTTTGAATCGTAAAAATACTCGAATTAACACTAATTCATAATTTTTTTTAATAATTCTTGGTTATGTTTTTGTTTGCTGTCAAGATGTATCCATAAAATTTTCTATAAAAAAAACAATAACAAAATACTTTGTCTTTGTCTCTCTGATGGATTATATTTTTTGTGTCTTCTTCCAACTTCAAGTCAGCTCAGTCAATTTTTCACAGTGGAATTGGGGCTTAAAGGCGAAAACCATAATAAGAAAAATTAATTCACACGACTTTAAGAATCACGGTGAATCGTTCGGCGAGGCGAGAATCATGATAGGGGTATAAATGTGTGAAAGATAAAAATTGTACTTGTACTTTTATTCTATGCTCTCAAAACTCATGTTACAAAATTTCACGTTGATTCGATTAACACAAATAATTTGAAACAAATTTTTCTCTTTTGTAAAATCAGTAGAAACGGTGGCTCCGAGCACATGAAATGAACTTAAAAAAGCTCTCCAAATGAACTTAAAAACTTAACAAATAATAAACTAAAAATATCTGAATCGATTAAAAAATTTTACTCAAAAAATAATAAAAACAAGCTGTTCTTAGGAAATACATTTTATGTGGAACCCCAACAAATTCCTGTTGGATTTAGGTGCGAGATGAGATTTAACACAGAATCATTAACTTACACCCGAAAACCCGTTCAAAATGTTTTCCAATTTGTAATCATTTCAAAAACAATGAGAAGTGTTATAAATTACAAATTCTTAAAATTATTCACAGATTTTAATAACTCTCACGTTTGCAAAAAATAGGAAATTGTAAATTTGCTTGTTGCGGCGTTCGCATTCCAAAAGGAACTTTAAAAATAAACCGATGATTTTAATTCAATTGTATTACGATGATTTCGAAGCAGCTTGGGTACATGGTATAGTAAAACTATCAGTCATAAAGTAGGAGCTACATATATGTGTATATTTTACGATAGTAAATTTCCTACTTACTTAAAATCAAATCTTGAAAACAAATTTTTAGTTTGCCTGTTTTATGTTAATGATTTGCACATACCCCTAAAAAACTAAGGATGATTGAAACTGGCCTCTTGAAGACCAGACTTTCATCCAAGAAAAATTTGAAATTACATCTAACAGTACGAGCTTAAAAATTCATTCCAGCCTTTTTTTTCTGCACTATTTAATGTGTAAGAACTTGAAAATCCATCCCAAACTTTTTACTCGAGCGAAAAAATCCATTCCAGGATTTTAATTTATTATAAGATATTTTTCTCGTAGTTAAAAATAACAGAAACAAAAGTTAAAAAAATTCTTCTGCTCAGAATTACGGTGGCCCTCCGAATTTGTTATATCGGCTTAGTAGAGGGTCCTACGGGATACCTCCTGGGCAATTTTAAACGCGGTTCGCTTGCTAGATTTTTGCCTACTTCAATAAATGTGTTGTCTTTCCGTAGTTAAAAATTAATAAAAAAAAAAAATTTCTGTCTGATTATGGCGGCCCTGCAAATATATCTGTTTAGTAGAGAGTCCTATTGGCTACCTCTTGGACAATTCTGAACACGGTTTGCTTGTTAGCATTTTCGGTTCATAAATAAATGTTTTGCCTTCCCATTGTTAAAAATAAATCAAAAAAAAAAAAAATCTCCTCCTAAGCATTACGGTGATGGGAAGGCAACACATTTACTGACTTCTAACAAGCGAACCGCGTTCTGGATTGGGCAAGTGGTAACCAATAACACTCCCACTAAGCCGATATAACAAATTTGCAGGGTCACCATAGGAGACGATTTTATCTTCTTTAGGCAACACATTTATTGATGTAGCGAAAATTCTGACAAGCAAACCGCGTTCAGAATTGGCCAAGAAATAGCTAATAGGACCCTCTACTAAATGGACATAACAAATTTGCAGGGCCACCATAATCCTGAGAAGAAGAATTTTAATTTTTTTTGCTTTTGTTCATTTTTAACTAATGAAAAACAATACATTTATTTATGTAGAAAAAATCTAACAAGCGAACCGCTTTCAAAATTGGCCAAGAGGTAGCCAATAGGTCCCTCTACTAGGTCGACATAACAAATTTACATGGTCACTGTAATCCTGAGCTGAAGAATTTTTTTTTAATTTTTCTATTTTTATTCATTTTTAACTACGGGAAGACAACACATTTATTAAAATAGCCAAAATTCTAACAAGCGAACCGCGTTAGAAGTTGGCCAAGAGTTAGCCAATAGGACTTTGTACTAAGCCGATATAACAAATTAGTAGGGTCACCGTAATCCTTAGCAGAATATTTTTTTATTTTTTTTTAAATTAATTTTGATTGATGTAGCAAAAATTCTAACAAGCAAACCGCGTTCAGAATTGGCCAAGAGGTAGCCAATAGGACTCTCTACTATCCCGATATAACAAATTTGCAGGCTCACTATAATCCTGAGCACAAGCAATTTTAATTTTTTTATTCATTTTTAACTATGAGAAGGCAACACATTTATTGATGTAGCAAGAATGTTAACAAGCGAACTGCTTTCAAAATTGACCAAGAGGTAGCCAATAGGATCCTCTACTATTCATTTATTATTATTACAATAAATTTGTATTGAGAACAATCTTCTGTAACATTCCGTGAACTATTCCTCGATACTAGGCAAAACTTAATTTGAGCAAGAATGCTCATTCACATTAGGTTGTGCAATAGCACAGAGGTTATTTAACAAAATACTAATACTGGGCGTCTGGGCGATAGTGAATCAGCCAGAATATCAGCACTGTCATTTAAATCCATCCTGTAATAAGGCACCTTTGCTATCTTGGCACCATGATCTTAGAATTTTTCTATCTATTAAATCGAAGCCCTTTCTGGTTCCTTTGGCATAACCACCGGTCTCCATGTTTTTAGCATTTTACCATTGTATACATTTTGGGTAAATATTTCGAAAATGAAATTAGACAATTTTCCTACTAAGCCGATATAACAGATTTGCAGGGTCACCGTAGTCCTTAGCAGAAGATTTTTTTTTAAATTCATGTTTAGCTATGGGAAGGTAACACATTTATTGAGTCAGCAAAAATTCTAACAAGCGAACCGCTTTCAAAATTGGCCAAAATAGGACTTTCTACTAAGCCTATATAACAAATTTACAGTCACCGAAATCATTAGCAGGAGATTTTTTTATTTTTTTTTATTCAGTTTCAACTATGGGAAGGCAACACATCTATTGAAGTAGCCAAAATTCTAACAGGCGAACCGCGTTCAAAACTGGCCAACACTTAGTCAATAGGACCCTCTACTGAGCCGATATAACAAATCTGCAGGGTGACCGTAATTCTGAGCAGAATTTTTTTAATTTTTTTTGTTCATTACTAACAAAAGGAAAGCTACGTTTATTGATATAATAAAAATTCTTACAAGCAAACCTGGTTTAGAATCGATCCAGAGGCAGCTACTTGAACCCCCTACTATATTGTCAAAACAAATTTTTAGGCTAGCCATAATCCCGACTTTAAGAGTAATTTTTTTTTTTTTTTCATTTTTAGTTTGGGATGGATTTTCAAGTTCTTACACTTTAAATAGTGTAGAAAAAAAGTCTGGGATAAACTTTTATGCTCATGCTCAACGATGCTAGTCGATACTGATTTTGCCTCTATTTTACCACATTTTAGCGTCGTAACATTTTGCCGCAAAAATCATTATAAAACGATATATTGGATAACGAAATTATTATAGATTAAGTTAAATTTTGACGCTTTCTGTATCATATTTTGAACACATTTTGTTACAATTTTTAATGTAACTTGCATTAAAACGTTTTTGATGTTCACTCTTTTAAAATTGGTTGCATAATGCATCTTAAATAATTGCAGTGCATTTTGTTTCAAATTTTATTGTAACGACCATCAAGACGAATTTTGCTGCACATTTTTCTAAAATTAGATGCATGTTGCATCATTTATAAGTTAAATGCAATTTATATCGAATTTCGATGCAAACATGTTCGTTTTCTTTTTTGATGCAAGACATTTTTCAAAATGTGGTGCAATTTTGCGCTGAAGTCATATACGTAATTATTTGTATCGTATATCATAATTTTTTCTAAGTGTGTATGCGTTAATTTATGTTTCACATAAGTGTGATTTTATTTGAAAAAATTAACCAAAATTAAAGAACCATAATAAAAATTCAACAAATAAAAATAGTCGTAAATATTCGTCTGCGTCACAAAATATATTAATATTTCCGGAAGATTATATTGTGATTACTATTCAATTAAATAATCAATAAAACATTTATTTTTTAAATTACGACCCGATATGCAAATTATAATAACCATTTCACAGCTCGAACTTCGAACATTTCGTTCTTTGTACAATATATAGAACAAACAGTATACAAAGAAAACGTAAAATTTCTCGTTTACCTTTTGGAATTGATGAGCACCACATATTTAGTTTATGTTGTATTCAAGAACATGTAATTATTAAAAATAAATCGATTATTATCAAAAGGCACCATTTGGTGCTTGATACCATTATATATTTTGTCCTCCCTCTTCCTTCCGTTTAGGAATATTTATTTTGGTGCTGTTATCCGTGTGCTTTCATTTCTGTTTGGGGTTTACATAAGCAAACAAATATATTTTCAATAAAAGTTTTATACTACATTAAAAAATTACACCAACCAAAAAAAAAAACAAATTATAATATAAAAATAAATAAATAATTAATTTTCATTTATTTTATATTTTGTCAACGTAAAAATTGTAACACATAATTTATTATTTAAAAGAAATTAAATAAAAAAATAAAAATAATGGGAAAGTGGAAAAAATAATAATGTAAACAGAATAAAAAAAACACTTTAAATTGTATAAAAATAAATTTTAATAAAAATCCAATTAAAATCAATTTTTTCCCTATTATTTATACAAAAAAAATTAAAATAAATTGATGTTTAATTATATAAATTTCGTTTTTTATTCCATTTGGTGTATAAGAATAATATTCGTTTTCGCTATGTTTTCGTATTAAATAGGTAATTTATTAGTATAAAAGAAAACTATCAGTTAGGTTCTGCATAAAACAAAACTTTAATATAAGATTTTAAATTGAATTTTAAATTAAATGGTTTGGTATTAAGTTATATATACGTACATACATATATTCGTTCTATTCTTTTAATTGAGTGTTTGTTTAACTTGGATGTCGTGTTTTTCCTCTATTCTGTAATTATTTTTTATTGTTTGGATATTGATAGAAATTTTTTGTGTTTTTATACGCACGCAACCTTATACGATTTCATAATATTATCCATATAAAACAATTACAACCAGGAAATACATAGACACAACAATTATAATGCGGACAAATTAAAAACCATAATAATATGTTTAAAACTTTTCGCATTTTTCTTCAGCTACATTAAACAAAAAGTCTTTAAATTAAATTTTCTAATTTTCACTCGGCACCAGTGGTAAAACGAAATCAATTTAATTTTCTCAAAAAAAAAAAAAAAAAAAAAATTTTATACAATAATTTCCTCTAGAGATTCACCATAAATTTAAGTTACAGTATACGAAATAAACTTTAAGTTATATAGCAAAGCTCCATAAAAATCAATAACTTTTTGTCTCGTTATAACAATAAAAAAATTTAAATAAAAACCTAATTTAAACGCTCAATTAAATGGCTTATTGAATTACCCCCACAATGGTTTGTTTCTTTCAATTTTTATTTTTTTTTTTATTTTTCTTTTGGTTCTGTAACTTAATACTTTTATTGTAGACTTCTTTTTTGATTCAAAACTTTTTGTTTTTCAAATAAAAATAACAAAACGAATAAAAACTGAAAATTCGACAAAGCAGGCCAAAAAAAAAAAAACAAAAGAAAATGTTTTTCTCTGGTTTGCCGCTCGAAAATTATATAACAAAATATTTTATTCTCCAAACAAAACAACGTTGACGTTTTACGCCAAACAATTTAAATTGGAATTTATATTCGTTTTTAAACGACATTTATTAATTTCGACAACATAAAATGGTGAAAGGGTAAAATTGATTAATTAATATTTTTTTCCTTTTTAATGACAAGAATACTGACATTTATTTCTGTATTTGTGATGGGTGTCGCGTGATTTACTGTAAAGTTACAGAAGTATTTTCAAGAGCAACGGTTGCCGAGCTTTGTAATAGAGTAACAAACATTTTAAGTTTAGTACGTTATGCAGATTTACCTAAGTGGAATAAAAGCAGAGCCGCCAACCATTACAGCTATTTAAAGTAACAATTTAAAGAAATAATCCACACCTCGAAATGAAGCTACTTGAATATCAACAAAACCAATTTTTGTTCAAAAATCTTTGGACCGAAGCCGAAATTGAAAGAATGCAGAGGCGGGATCATGTAACCCGGCCGGAAACACCGCACAATGGGGTATTTGTCATGAAAAAGGACATTTGAAAACATAATCGATTTTGGATTTTGGTATGTACGTCATCCCTCATATATGTTGTAACCTAATAACAAAGATGTTACTTTAACAACAGTCAAATTTGTCAGAGAAGTTGTGAGCTTGTTTAGTATGTTTTGGGGCAACAGCTAACAAAGAGCCTGAATTAGTGTATTAAGAAGCTGTTAAAATTTTCTCGATAATTGGTTCTACGCAATTTACAAATAAATTCACGATGAGCTAATTCTGCTAACCACATTTTTGCAACTAAATACATATCAAGTGATTCAATTGTATTGCATTTTATATAAATCATCGAAGGATCCCGTTATTTCATATAGTATTCTTGTATATGGTGGAAACAGATGTAGCGCAGATCTGGACATAAAACTCATTTGTATCTTTTCACGACATTTTTATTACTTTTACTTGGAAGTAGAATTTTTTTACGACCTGTCAGATTGCAACAAGAATTTTATTTAAAAACACTGTAATCAAGTATGATTCATTTAATAAGCTAATTTTAGTTTAACAATTACAATTGTTTTTTATACTTTTAACTTTTATTAATTAATTCGTGTAATTTCTAATCGATCCTAGAACCACTTTAATGGATTTTACAGAAGACACGTAGTACTCGTATATTAGTATAGTAGTATTCAATTCTCGCTGGAATTCTGACAGTTCACGCGCAGCAAAAATACATAGGTTCCTTAAATCGTGGCAAAAGTTTTCCAAAGACGTTGTTTTCATAGGCGTGCAATTTTTTTTCACCTATTAAATTTCACATGAAATATGATTGCAATAACATAAAATTATAATCATTTTGAATGTTTTGTGTATTGAAACTGAAATACTAAATACATTTTAATCATTATTTATTATTTTATTTAGGATTATTATGTAAAATAAATGCGACCTATTAAAGTTTTTATAAATTTTGTAACTACATCACTGAAGGCTGCGCAAAACTATTAAAAAAAAAATTTTTTTAAGATCTGAATAAGACTATATTTATGGACGTGTTCGAAGTTTGTGATAATTATTCCAGCTGAAATAATTATGACATTATTTTGTACGCAACCAAATTATTACAGCCACTACGTGTTGTAAATTTGACACTTCTATAATAATATTCATAAACAAAAGCGCACAATAACAATAATTAAGCTGTATTACGTTAATTTATGGTATCTCTAAAAAAAATAGTACAAATTAAACTTATTACAAAATATTAAAGATACAATTATTTCACTCCTATCAAAATTAATACAAAAACAAAATTATTACAAACTTCGAACATGTCCTATGATTCAGTACCTTAAAGATAAACATGATTAAGAAAAAATCAAACCTCTCACCATGCCTTGGTGACTGGACTGATTGTGCTACAATTTAAATTCTATATATACAGAATGTACTGTGTACAGGTTAAGTTAGCGCATTATACTAGCACAGCTAAATTCCCTAAACAACTTTCTTCGTCACATTCACACTGCTCTGTTCCGGTGTAACTAATTTTAACAAAATAAAATTAAAAATTGTTAATTAACTTCAAACAAATTAAAAATATGGAATTTATTTATTTATTTATTTATTTACCATCAACGGGATAAAAATCCTTTTTTGATTACAATTTTATTTTTCAATTTTACAATTTAGTTTTTATTAATTTTTTAAAAGAACATTTAGAAATATTAAAATCAAACACAACAAAATTACAATTAAATTGTCGACAAATCGCTGGGACCGGAGCATTATGTGCATAATTAGATTTAAATGTCGGCAAATATATAAAATTCCTAATCCGAGTAGGTTTACAGGGCACATGAATATCAACCTTTGTAAGTAGTTTAGGGAAGTCAATCGAACTGTTAAGCAAATCAGCGATGAATGTTGAAGCAGCACATTTACGTCTTACAAGCAATGAATCCAAATCAGCAATTCTACAGCGGTCACCGTAGGATGGCAAATTCTTTTTATTCAGCCACATTGGAAGGTTCGGATCAAATAGTCAATTCAATTTACGAAGATAGTAAATAATAAATTGCTTCTGTATTCGTTCAATTCTATCGATTTAAATATTGTAAGCAGGATCCCAAATAATCGACGCATATTCCAAATTAGACCGAACAATGGAACAATACAAAGTTTTAATTGATTGTGGATTACGAAAATCTTTTGTGATACGACGAATAAAGCCAAGTAGAGAATTAGACTTAGCTACTATTAAATTAATATGGTCTCAGAAATTCAATTAATGGTCCAGGACAACACCCAAATCTTTAAATGTCATAACTCGTTCGTTCTAGCTGGTGATTACCAATAAGATATTGATGAAGAATAACTCCTTTTTTCCTGGAGAAGCTCATAATCTTGCACTTTTCCAAATTTAAGTTCAATTTATTCATAACTGACCATTTATACAGCAAATCAAGATCACTCTGCATTTCATTACATTGTTGCGGGCTACATACACTTCTTGATATTTTCAAGTCATCTGCATATAATTCACAGTCGCAGTACTGAAACAAAGAAGCAATTTCATTGATGAAGACATTAAATAATACAGGTCCTAGGTGGGAGTCGTGAGGCACTCCAGAATGAACTTCAATCATCTTAGATGTAAACCCGTTAATTTGAACTACCTGCTTTCCGATCACGCAGATACGATCCAATCCAATCCAAAAACAATTTACTCACTCCAAATCTGTCCAGTTTGGCAAGAAATAACTCAAAGTGAGGTGAGTCAAATGCTTTCGCAAAATCAGTGAAAACCACATCAAGCTGACATTTAGAGTCAAAGGCACTGAATACTTTATATGTTAAACTTAAAAGATTTGTAGTGGTAGAACGATGCCTGACGAATCCATGTTGTTGAAGTGATAATAAAGGTTTAACATTAAAATACAAATAATCAGAAATAATAAGCTCAAATAATTTTGGAATTGATGATAATATAGATATACCACGATAATTTTTAATGTTGCTCCGTTTTCCGGATTTAAAAATGGGAATTATAATTGAATTTCTCCATACCAACGGAAATGCACCACTCTTCAGAGACGCATTAAATATCAGAGATAGTGGTAATGATAGCGAGCTGTTAAGATCTTTAAGTATTTTTGCAGGTATGTTATCAAAACCACATCCCGATTTCATCTTGGATATACCAAGGCTGACATCTTTTACTGAAATATAAGGTATTCCAATTAAATTTTGATGATGCGAACTACAAGGTCCTAATGAAATATAAATTGCATTATCATTGTATTTTTGATAGACTGATTGGAAAAATTCAGCAAATAATTCACATATGTCCTCAGCATTACAGGCAGTTACATCATTTAACGACATCATTTTTGGATAACCACAGATCAACAAAAGGCCAAAATAGTTTTGGGTTTGATATTAAATTATTTTCCAGCCGTGAAATATAGTTCCTATAGGCTCGGCGTTGTTCCTTATCAAATACCCGGCGTAGTTGTAGAAAAGTATTTAGACAATCCAAGTTATCACCAAATTCTTTGGCAAATGTGTGTGCCTTATTCTTCTTGTTTCTTAAATTGACCAAATTGTTGTCAAACCATGAAGGATGGTTATTCTTACGTTCATAGCATTTAGGTACATATTTGTCGAAAGCATCAAATAAAACCAAATAAAATGAGTTGACTATAGAGCATTAACATCACTCCATTTAGAATTGAAAGTTACTTCCCAATCCACCAATTAAAAAAACTCCTGCATACCGGCAATATTAGCCTTATTTAACCTTGGTTGTGCATTGTTGATGAATTTACAAAACAGCTCCTGGCAGTCAAAGTTAATTTCCAATCCACTGTGGTGAAATCTATCCGGAACAAAAGGTTCCAACGACTTAGTAACCAATCCACAATTAGGATCATTCAATAAAACTAGATCCAGAATTCTACCATTCAAGTTAGCAACTTTAAAAATTTGATGTAAATTTAAAGACAACATGGCATCAATAAAAATCTGTTCCACACCACTCGAAACATTGGATGGAAAAACAGAAGCAGTTCCATCATCATCAGTACACCAACATAAACCCGGAAGATTGAAGTCACCCAATACACATATGATGTCATGTACGTTACACTGTGATACAAAATAATTAATATTTGCACAGTGTAAGCTATAAACCTCAGCAGAGCTTAAAGGTGGGACGTATACAGCATATAAATATAATGATTTAACTGTCCAAGATAATTTCACAGCAACATATTCCACAGTAATATTCGGACATACTACATCACAGTTTATAATTGAATTATGCACAGCTACAAGAACTCCACCACCATCAGATTTATCACTTGTTAGGCTGGAATGGTCACATCTATACGTTACATAATTATCATCAAAAAATTCAGAACTTAAAACAGCAGGTTTCATCCATGCTTCAGATAAAACATATATCGGATAACATGACGACGATAGAAATAATGAAAACTGCGTTGATTTTGTACGCATACCACCAACGTTTTGATAATAGATTAAGATTGGATTAAGCATTGAATTAAATGTCAATTTAGAGCACACACCACCAACATTTTGATAAAAAATAGTGCTAACATCTTTAAATTCCAAATTCATTCTGTTAGAGCTGAGCGTGAGACTAAAAAATTATTGTTAATTGATTTCCGACGTGAATTTAAAAATTCTTCTAAATAGATCAATATATGTATATTATAAATTTGTGTTCGTTCGACAGAAATGAAATTTTAATCGATTTAGTTTTTAGTTGTCGATAAAAAAGCGGATATATGGCCTTCTAAAGTTAAAGTGTGATTTAAAAAAAAATAATTTTGGAGAACTTTTATTAATTGAACGACTTATAGATAAAGGTTTTTTAACTAGGTAATCTAATGGCCTACTCCTTGTCTGGCCAAACATTGTACCATTGTTGGCAATGCCAATATTGGTACTTTGCAAGTTGAGTGTGACTTAAAGCAGTGTAGAACTTTTAATAAATGAACGATTAATATGGATTAGGGTTTTTTGACTCGGTAATCTAACGGCATATTCCATATGCTGGCCAAGCATTGTTGGAAATTACTGATATTCGTACTTTGCAACTTAAGTGTGGTTTTAAGGAAAATATAATTTTGTAGAACTTTTACTTTAATAATTATTATTAATAATCTTTTAAAAAATATTATTAGAATACATTTACAACAGTTTTAAAGTGATTTTTATTTTAATCAAGAAGGTTTAAATTCAGGACTTTTTTTTACTACTTTTGTAGTTTTTTCCAATGCGACCGAAACATGAAACATGAAAGTTGATTTAAATAGAAATGCCCTTAATCACCGACCAAACGGCGCAGTGGTTAAAGCTGCGGCGGTTGGATCGGGTGGTACCGGGTTCTAATCACACGATATTAGTTAAACAAAATATTAATTAATTGTCTGTGATATGGTGGTAACTGGTGTACCAATTGTTCATGGCCTTTCATCGGATCAGCATATAAGAGATATCTTTTAAGCTGTGTCAGTCGATGTAACTTTAAAGCCCAGTGAACGACATGTTGTTATTTCGTCAATCGTAAATTTTTGCATTAGAGCAAACAACATTTGGTTATTTTGGGTCTAACGTATGAGGAATGAAATAAGAACAAATGTAAAATGTATCTGTATTTGTATTGTACAACCAAAAAAAAAATTTCCTTGTTTTTAAATTAGGTGATTCCCCTCTATTTCATAAAATATACATAACAACTGCGTCATTTTACGATTAGTTACAAAAATGTCGTTATTAGAAGTAGATTGTCGTAAATTAATTTATAAAAAAAAGAACGAGGTTTTTCACTACTTCAAGGATCTTTGATTCAAAAAATCCTTTATCTACAAAACAATTAAACTGTTTGAGAATAATGAACCTGTGGAAAGAAAACCCGGTTCTGGTAAAAAATGTAAACTACAAGATAGCAAAGTTCGAATGAAATTGAAAGGTGAAACAGTGGGTCGAACTGCAAAATCGTATAGACAACTGGGTAAAAAATATCAAGTTGACCCAAAAACTGTCAAGAAATATTTACAAGGTATGAATATAAAACGCAAACCCAAAAAATCGGCACCAGCAACTACAGACAAACAATTAGATACAATCAAATCTAGATTAAGAGACAAATTTCGCCAAACATATTTCACCGCTTTTTCAGCTTATAAATGTGCGATGGCTGATGAAAGTTATTTCACTGTTGAAGGTAATGAATGGCAGCCAAAATATTACTACAAGTCTCCCGATCACAAAGCACCAGAAAAGGAGAAGTTTATTCATAAGACCAAGTTTCCAGGTAAAATTATGTTGTGGTTGGCCATTAGCGAACGAGGTGTTAGTGACCCAGTATTTTTCAAAAGTGGTTTGGCGGTTAATGCGCAAACATACACAAACAAATGTTTACCTGTGCTTTAGAAATTTATAAATAAATATCATAAAAATGATAAAACGATTTTTTGGCCTAATTTGGCATCCTCACATTATGCCAACGCAACGTTATCTGATTTATGTTAACGCAGAATCGAATTTATCCCTAAAGACTATAACCCACCAAATGTTCCACAACTAAGGCCCATTGAAAAGTTTTGGGCAAATCTGAAGAGAATGGTATACAGCAATGGATATCGTGCCAAAAATGTTGAATATCTGATTAGAAAGATAAAAAGAGATTTAAAGAAGATCGATACATCAGGAACGCAGGCGGCAATAAAAAGAGTGCCAGAAAGGATCAGGAAAGCTAATCGGTATGGGGCGCAAATTTTTCTGTAAGTTTTATCTAAGAATTAAAGTTTTAAATAAATTATGGATCAAAATCGTTTGATTAGTAAACAATTTTTCATACGTTATTATATTTTGTGTTTTATTAGAAAACAACGTGTATAATGAGCAATAAAAAAAAAATTATTATTTCCATTGCTATAGGGCATAGAAAACAATTAGCAAATAATATCACAAATATTAATAAATATTCGTACGAGTTATTGGATTCAGACGATGACAATGAAATGATCACGGTGATGTGTGAAAAAGAAACTCCACCACGTATTAATTTGTACGTAGAACAAATAGTGATGAATTATAATTCCGTAGAATTTCAACAAAATTTTGAGAAACTTCTTGGTGTATTCAATACAAATCTGCACTTAGTGCGTGGTAGAGAAAATTTACGTGTATTGCCAGAAAAGCAATTGCTTGCGGTAATATGGATAGTGGCTTCTTTCGAATAATCGATTTTCTAAATAATATCGGAATAAATTTTTAAATTGTTAAGTTTAGGGATGTGGTATCGGAACGAAAGTATCAATATTTTACTCATTACTAGTGTCGTAATAAAAGTATCGATACTCTTAAGTATCGAGTACAATTTAAAAACACTTACAACCGTACACTTACAACCGTACACCGAGTTTACATAGCCGATTTATAATGTAAGTTTTTTAATAGGGAGGGACCAATAAGGCATTTATGTAAATTACATTAGTTTATTAAACAAAGAAACACAAAACAAATAATAATTAGTAATTTTATGTTTGAAAGCCCCGATCTTCATCATTACAATCAGACAAAAAAAGCAGTTTGTCCATAAGTCTGTTTCGAGTTTGTGTCAAAGTCGTTCCAGCCTTAGAAAAAAGTCGTTTTCTCCGATGGTACGGAGGTACCGGGTATTATGAGGTACTTCTGGGCGAGGCGATACAAGTAAGGGAAAACATTTTTCATTTCTTCCCAATGAATGAATTGAATATCTCATTCATTACAGTGCGCAGATTGACACAGAATTTAAAGCAACAGGGGTGAAAACAACTGGAACAAAACATATACTAATAGCCAAAAAACACCTTTAGAAAATAATTTGACAGAAACAAAAATTATCAGTAGTAGTAACATCTAGCTTCAAGACTGCTTTCTTGTTTATTAGTAATGACAACTAGTGGAAGGTCATGTTTTCTAACAGATGGCACCGCTCGCGAAAATAGTATTTTGTTGACATTTTGACATGATCTCTAGATGTTTTTGAATGAAGACACATTTTTTAATTTATGTACACAAACATCACCCACACACACGAAATAATAATAATGATAATGAGATTGACAGACAAAACGAACACTTAAATTTAAACATTTTAATTTGTTTGTGTTATTACCTTATACTTTTTAAGATATTTGCAAAATAAATCTTCTTGTCCAAAAGAGTAGCCACTTCCAGTTAGCCGATTTGGAGTAAAATTCACTGGGACCTCCAAATTTATTAAAAAAGCTTTGTTCTGAAGTTTCAGTTCGATTGGTGAAACCATCTGGGCTGTAGAGAGGACACAGACTGACATACTGACAGACAGACACTATCTCGAAACCCATTTTTTCGGACTCAGGGGACCTCAAAACAGATAAATCTCTGATGATTACTATACATACTTTATTTTACTAGCAAAAAGAAAGTAATAACACAAAAATGTGCATGTGGATATGGTTTTTCGGTCTTGATATGTTCAGCAAAGTTGTTTGTCTTGACTTGCGCAACAACTTTGCTGAAGAAAGCATTACAAAAAATAATGGCTCAAATACTATTGGTGAACAACGAAAAAAAATGTCTGTTTTTTACGACATTTTGTATAAAAAGACCAACTGGATACCATTTTTCAAATTTATTTGATCGGCAAAATTGTTGGCCGGAATAATAGGAACAACTTTGCTAAAGAAAGCAAAACGAAAATCTCAATCGTTCAAGAGCTATCAACGTGAAAATTAGTGTATATTTTGACAAATTTTTGACTTTGAGCCAAAACATATCAAAAGCGATATCTCAAAAATAGGGACTAACTTTGAAATGGGACTAGCACCATTGGATTCAGCGTATTCGAATTAGGTTTATCTCCTGGGTCCCCAGCTTGTCATTTTTTCCAACTAGAAGAGTAGTAACCAATAAGCATAAATAGTAGTAACAATGGGAATATAGTGTTTTCTCATTTTGTATTTTATGCATTTTACTTTCTTTTACTCTAGTAAAATAAAGTATAGTAATCATGAAAATTTTGGACCTTGATATTTTTAGTGATTTATCTGTTTTGAGGTCCCCTGAGTCCGAAAAAGTGGATTTCGAAATGGTGTCTGTCTGTCAGTCTGTCAGTCTGTCAGTCTGTCAGTCTGTCAGTCTGTCAGTCTGTCAGTCTGTCAGTCTGTCTGTGTCCTCTCTACAGCCCAAATGGTTTAACCAATCGAACTGAAACTTCAGATTTAAGCTTTTTTGATAAATTGGGAGGTCCCAGTGAATTTTACTCCAAATCGGCTAACCGGAAGTGGCCGCTCCCTTGGTCCAGAAAATGTATTTTGCAAATATCTTAAAAAGTATAAGGTTTACAAAAAACTACAAAAAACAAAATGTTTCCAAAAATTAAAAACAAATAAATTTTAAAAAAAAAAAAAATTAAAAAAAAAAAATTAAAAAATAAAAAAAAAAATTTAAAAAATTATAAAAAAAAATTAAAATTTCTCAAAATTCTCTGTTCGTAAAAGAAAGTCGTGTGTTGGCCACACCTCCATTTTTTAGTAGGTATTTAAGTTACGTTCAGCGCTTTTAAACACTTTTGTGCCAGAAATTTCTGGAATTATTCTTAATATTAAGGCAAGAAATCTTTTAATTGTTGAACATATTAATGTAGATATCCTTAATTTTTCAAATAGCTGCAATGATTATATGTCTCTTATGTCTTCCTGCGGTCTCGAATCACTGATTAATATTCCTACGCGTGTGACTACAACATCAATTTCTTATATTGATCATTGTTTTGCTCGTCATAAGTCTAACGATATTTCTTGTCTTACAGCGGCATCATTGGACCTTAAGATTTCAGACCATCGTTATATTGAAATAATATTCAAGATTTGAGGTATCTTCGTTAGCACCGTAAAATCGTTTCGTTAGCACCGTAAAATTTGCATGATGGTCATACGAAAAAGCTCAATCTGGTAATGTTAACAGATATTCTTGCAAATTTGGATTGGAATTATGCTCTTAACCTTGACGAGCCGTCTTTAGCTCTTAATCAATTTCTTATCATTTTTTCTGATTTACTAGAGCATTAATGCACTTTTAGTCGGGTAAAAACCAAAAGTTGCTAATAAATTAAGAGCAACGTTTGGCTCGGATAACTCGTCTGTTAATTAGGATTTGCCTTATGATTATTGTTCTTCAACTTTTTTCATGACTTCTTTCATGATCCCAGTCAGTTGACAATGGTGGTCTTAATAATTATATATTGAAAGCTATTGCTAATTACATCAGCCATATTTTCAATCTTTATTTCGTATAAGGAATAGTGCCTGAAAGACTAAAAACCGCTACTATTTTTCCGTTGTTTAAAAAAGGCAATCGTAATGATAAAAGGAATTATAGATCTATAGCCATGCAGCCAGTAATTATGAAAATTTTAGAGAAGGCAGTGAAAAACAGTCATTTTTGTTTAGATCCAAGACATGAGTACCGAATCGACCTTGTTGGAATTTTTGAACACAATTAATAACGGATTGAACATTGGTAAAGCTTGTGCTGGTTTATTTATTGATGCTGATGGTTGACCATACAATTCTTCTGAATATAGTATTCTAAAAGAGTTTGGTTTTAGGAGAGTTGCTAACAAGTGGTTCGCTTCTTACCTTGCCAACATATCGGTTAAAGTTAAAATTAATAACACTCTAAGTGGACCAAAAATTGTGGACGTTGGTGTTCCCCAAGGTTCAGTATTAGACCCTTTGCTATTTCTGATCTATACTGAATCTCCTAATGACGTCATTTCTATGATTAATTCTAACCTTAAAGTCTAACATGACAAATATATGTTGTTCTTACATGACAAATATTTGGTGTGGGTGCTGTGCAACTACATACTTTACATGATTTATGTGTACAACCGAAAATTATTTTGAGAATTTTATTGAGAAAAAACAGATTTGAGTCATCTTGACCTTTATTTGCAGCTGATAATATATTACCGTTACAACATTTGTCGGTTTAGAAGGTTTTAAGAATATTTTTTAGGCGTAATGGCAAAGCAACCTTGATTTTTCAAAGCCATAGTCTAAAAAACACAGCTTTTATAAAGGAGTTAGAAACGAGGAAACCAACAAACTTTTCATAGTAAAATACACAAAACATATGGGAAATCACTGTTTTTCCTAAGACAAATTTCTAAATGAAAACGTTACAAATTCTTAATTATGATTTCTGAAATAATTTCATTAATATTTGAATTTCAACATATATGAATGTCGTTTAAGTAAATCGTTTTCATTTTTTTGTAATAATTGAATTATTTAAACCAAAATATAAAAAAATTTCATAACAACAGCATTCTGGTCAAATTAAAATAAAAGCTTACTACCATTCGTTTGATCATTAAGTCAATATACATTAAATAGATGGCAGTGATGGCCGTAAAAATTTGGTAAAATCATACCAAAAATTACCACCTGAGGAAATTTCAAGTAAAATAATTGTAGGAAAAGCAAAACAAATTCACAAAATATTAAGTACGAGTGATAATTTTGTGATTAAATAAGTTTTTTTCATATTTTTCTGTAAATATTTTAGACATCTTACGTACACTAGTAAAACTAAAGATAAATTTAGCAAGTATTATTTTAATTCATCAGAGTCAACTTTGATTTATTTTTCAAAATGGAAATTCGAAAAATATATTTTTGGCATAGTTTAATTTTAATATTTCTGCAATTAATATTTATTCAATAACAATATAGTCTTTTTGAATGTTGTTGTTCAAGGTATGTAGAAAACATTTATATAAACGTTTTATAATATATTTGCTTTTTTCATTGAAAACTTGAAGGTAAAAAAAAACAATTTTTACTATGGATTCCTATGGAAATCAATGAAAAGTTATACCACTAAAAAAAGCTTCTAAAAAATACGTCATTATGATTATGGCTCTATACTCTAGAATGTTCTGGTAATGGACAACAAACTATAAGGAGCCTTGTTCGGTACAATATTCGCGGGAACCATAGTTTTCTTTATAATATTCCCCGATTTTTTTACTGACCACTTTCGCCCCTACATTCTTGCTCCAGTTTTTTTGAACACGTTATCTATTTTTATTAGAGGGCATAGTCATTGCAAATCATTTTTATCCAAAGTTAAAAAATGGCTTCTAGAAACGGTTGACATCACATTTCTTTTTCGGGTTGTTACATAATGGATTTGTGTATAATGAATATTTTTTCTTCACTTTACATATCTTCTGCTTACTTATTTTCAATTGCTGTTTAGTGTACGGTAACTATATCTGTGGCCACAAACCATAACCACTTAAGTACACTTAAGTGATTATGTCGTGTTATATCTCATTCGAATCAGATTTTAAAACTCCATATACAATATTTTTTTCATTAATGTAGCTGTAATATTAAAAAACTCAGACATTAATAAAAAAATACACCTAAATACTTTATTGAAAATCTTGATTTTACAATAATAACCTATCTATAAAATTTCTATTTTTCTACTCATAAGTGATTATTCAATAAATAATTTTTATCCAACAGAATTGCATAATAAACACTTAAGTCATTTTAAGTGATTATTCCGAATTTAATATTTTTTGTAAAGCTACACATATGTCGTTATTCCAGACACTTAAGCCGTTATTTTAAAATAAATAATCAGATGTTCACAGAAAATAAATTTTTCAACCAAATCTATTTTAGAAAAGTGATTTTATTGTATTTTTTATGGTACCAGTGACTCAGGTAAGTTTTTTATTTAAAACCAAATAGTAACAAAAAGTGTAGTTAATTTTTTATTCCCAGTGTGGCAGTATTATTAAACGGTACAAGTAGAAATATTATTATTAGCGTTAAGAAGTTAAAGCAAAAATGACTAGCCGCTTTCGAATCGTGGCGGAAATGGCATTGAAAAACTATTCGAAAAATAGGAACACGTTTAGTTTGAACGACAAATGTGATCCAGTTGTATTTGATAGTGGTATTTATTAACTTTTTGGTATATGTGATATGTTTTTTAATTTACTTTGTAATTTGTTTATGCTAGAGTTCATACGAAACCAACCAAACAAGAATGAAACAGATGAGTTTAAAGAAAATGGCTTTATAGGCTCAGTGGAAGAAGAAATTCTATCAAAATTCGTAGAAATTAATGATAAAGAAAACACGTTTGACGACAGTGACATCGATCCGAATTACGCACCTAATGAGACAGATTCTGATTCCATTTCAGAACAAGAATATTTAAAAAGTGACTGCCGGCGCCGTAAGGTGAAATCAACAAAAGGTTAGTAATTACACTACTTATTTAGCCGGTAGATCTTCAAATCAATCTTTAAATTGTTTTCTAGGTAAGCAACTAACATCATGGGATATTGACCAAATGGGAGCACAAATTGAGGGAAACTTGTGTGCAGAAACAGTTTAAGAGGGTCCAGGTGAAATTTAAAACCAAGCAACCCAAATGGAGGTTGATTTTAGGGAGACAAATATACCAAACATCGATACCCCGTCTTCGACTTCAGCAACAAAAAAAAGAAAATCAGCGCAGGCGTAATAATGGTCAATCATTTGTTGGTTGTGGAAACCAACTTATGGAGGCCAGAAAATGTATACCACTACAAAAGTGTAGAAACATGTGCATGAACAAAATTTCATTCGAGCAACAACAAATAATATGCAAGCAGTATTGATCGCTGGGAAAGTACGATCTGCGAATGATTTATGTGTCAGGCCTAATTCAGGTCAATGCAACAAAAAGGAAAACTACTTTAAAATCAGGAATTAACCAAAGAAATAGAGTAAACGCATATGTGTACCACGTTGAAGTAGGCGGTGTGCACCAAGTGGTTTGTCAAAAATGTTTTCTATACACACTCGGAGAGATAGACAAATTTATCAAATTGGTTGCCAATAAAAAGTTAAAATCTACAAATGTCAACTATTTACGTGATTTTCGTGGTTCATCAACTGCGGCGACAAAGTTCAATGATGCTAAAATTGATGAAATAAAACGTCATATTCTTTCGTTTCCGGCTTATGAAAGCCACTACTCCCGAAGACATACCAGCCAACTATATTTTCAGTCAGATTCGGTAAATATTTTAGATTGTATTAAATTACTCAAATTTGCCATATATATACATACTTCATAATTTAGTCCTTTTAAATTATAAAAATCCTTTACTTCTAATTTTTAATAAAATTTTTGCACATAAGAATTTAACAGTGTACTTACTAAGCACCACTAATCCATAATAACTCAGTGTCCCGGTCGCTATGGCATATTTCATTATGGAATATGACAAAATGGCATATTTCAAACGCATATTTCAAACGGCATATTTCAAAATGGCATATTTCAACACGGCTTATGGTAAACTACGGCATGTGGCACATAATGCGGCATATTTCAAAACAACATATACTACAGTACGGCATAAAGTATGCTATGACTTATTACAAATCGGCATATGGTACACTACGGCAGTTGGCACACAATGGCATTTTTCAAAGCGGCATATTGTACACTACGGCATCCGTCCAAAACAGCATATATTTTAAAACGACGTATGTTACATAAGGTATACAAATGTATACGGTGGTGGTAACTAATTATGCACTATGAATAAAACCATTATTTTGACTTTAACTGTATAGAGCAAACAAAGCCACAAATTGAGTGCTACAAATATTTTATGTCATGGTAACTAAAAGAGAGATATATACAGTAGCGTAGGAAGCCTCCCTCCTGAGTTTCACATATCATACAATCATTACATGGTGAGGTGTCTATCCACACAGTAAACAACATCATTTATAATTCGAATAAGGAAAATAATCAATACCTGTTATAGGTATAATACACGTAACATATTTTTGACCCAAAGCGGCATAGTATTAGCCGAGTTTTTATAGACCTGTGTACGTCTTTTTTCCAGATTAAATCAAAATTAGATTACCTAAGCAAAGTTAGATCTTGAACGTTTCTATCTATAATAACAAGATTAGTATAAAATTAGATTTTAAGTAGGACTCTTAACCTGGTGAACAGCGACTAAATGGATTGGCATTATTATATATTCACGAAAATGTGGTTATATCAATAGACGGTGACCGCAATAAATTGGCCTTAGTGGCACGAAGAATCAACAGAAAATTATAGAAATATAATAAAAAATTGAATTCAAATAAATTCGTAATTTCTAAAAGGAAATAATTTCATCATATATTCCAAAACTTCACCTAAAATCCTTTTTTAGAATCCCATTTACATCGTATATGATTTTGTATTTATTATTTTATCTTGAAATTGAAGCGAAAGAATCGGAACGATTTAGGAAAGCCATAAAGGAAGATTGAAAATTTATATAATTTATTTAAAAATGTATAAAAACTATGCAATTGTGTGGATAACGTAAGATTACAGGAGGCGAATGAATCTACCAATTTGAGATGCAAAAAAAACATGTTCCCAAAAAGTGCAGAAAATGAAGGTGCGAAAAGTGCTAGAATGGAGTGCAATAGCCATAGAACCACGGACCAAGCTTGCAGTCAAACAACTGAGGGAAAAAGGTTCAGATGAATTTAGATACCCTGGAAACCTTCACAATAGAACAGCTTGCAATAACTCCGGATCTTAACATTAAGAAGTGCAGGACTTAATATATTGGAAGTAAATGAAAAAAAAAAAAAAAATGTATTAGTGAGCAAAATAACTCAGTATTGAAAGTTGAAAATAAATGTTTGACTTGGGATCAGTCTCAATTTTTTCATTAAATTTGGGTTATATGACTTTTTTTATAATATTTTCAAATCATTGCTTGCTTGAAGGGACCCTACTCATATACTGTATAAGTATTGCAATTACACACTGAATTCATACAAATTCCCTCTAAAATTGATTATAATTACGCATAAAATATCATTTTTCGAACTCAAATTTTCAAGATTGGTATGACGTTCTGAATACGGAATGATTGGGTGTTTGAATTTGTGAACCTTAGAGTTTAAAACAAACAAAACTTGTTCGGTGTGTATCATTTACATAATTTGTTGTCAAGAAGCCCAGCTCATTACATAACATTTTGACATGTTTAATTGTCAATGCGACTTTTTTGTGGACAAAACAAGAGTACAGTAGAATTTTGTTGGAATTAGTTAGGACCAATCTTCTGTGAGTCAAATTCTAAAGTCATTATATAATATATTTACAGGAACTAGTCTTGTGCAGTAATAAGCAGAGTTATTGCTGATAAATTCTTAATTTCTGGCTGCCTTGTTTTATATCCAACAATGAGCAAAATTGAGAACCTTTGAGAAGGAAAGCTAGAATGTTGGGTTACTCGAACTTAAATGCTCATTTAATTAAAAATTATTTTAGTTCATTTTGCACCCAAATATACACAGTTGCCCGTACTCTGGTTGATATAACAACAAACAAAATATTAAATTAAATTGAATACAAAAAAAAAATTTTACCGAATAACATGAATATTTGATAAACATCATTTATATCTGGCAGATTGTGCGTAATTCAATTAAAAAATAAAAATTAAAAAATTGAATAGATCTTAAAAAATTCTTCGAATTCAACTTTTCAAATTTTAATTATAATTTATTTACAACTTTTTATATTAAGACAAAATTCGATTTTGCAAAAAAAAAAAAAATCTTTTAAATTTTTTTTTTTAAGTGAATCCAAAACTCATTATTTTTAACATTTTGTATTCCCCGAATTTTTATTCTAAGAATTAATGATTCTGGAAGATTTGATAAATAACTTAGAAAATTTAATTTTTCAATTTATATCTCCCAGAAACAGTACCACTAATAACGACTTGTGCCGACTACAACCTAGACAATACAGAGATTAAAAAATAATTTTCAAGTTGATTTATTTATTGTATTGTACGGTTTTTAAGTTCTAAGTAAATTTCACACTGTTCTCAATTACATAAAACCATCAAGTGTAATTAAAATTGATGATGGTTTGGTATTCAATTTATATTCACCGTCTAGATATTTTGTTAGTGTAATAATACGAGTAATACTTTAATCCACTGATCGAATTTCAGTTCACGAGTATAAAGTGAAAAAATAAATAATTCATTACGAAATAAATTGGACAATTGTGGCTTCCAAGAAAAAGACAAATGTACATTTTGCAAAAGCAAGACTCATTCAATCTAACAAATCTTTAGACTTCTGTACTTCTGATCTGTATATGTTTCTCTAGTCATAATAGACAGAGTTCAACATCCTTTTGAATTCGTTATTCTATATGGTATATGAGATTTAATCAAAATATTGAAAATTAAAATTGAAGTTATTTTAAACCTTTTTTGCAACAAATGATTTTCAATTTATTATAAATAATCATTTGATTAGAAACACAAAAAAATGGAAATGACATTTTCATATAGAACAAAAAATAAGAAATCCTTCAACAAAAAATTGTTTTTAAGATTGATTTCTTTTATTGTAAATTTGTGTCCATTACAGACTTAACGTTTTTGTTAAGCGACCATTTTATTCGTTTGGTTGAATAACACGTTATTTATTAAAGTAAATAATTAATTTCCGTTTTGTTTTTTTGTTTTTGTAACATTTCTTAGAATTACTTAAATCTATTTATTTTAATTTTTTTATTTTTATAATTATCGTATTAAACCAGGCGAAAGGTGCTACCATATGGATAATCAGTGAATACCGTCCAATAGTGAATATTGTCCGAAAAAAATTTGTAGTAAATTTGATGTTTAGGACATTTAATTGTCATACGCTCTATTTGCAAAATATAAAAAACTAAAAAAAAATAACAAACAAGTGGATTTTAAAGTTTTTATATGTATGATGAAGGAGTAAAATAAAGGATACATCGGAGAAGTAACGGTGGGTTTTTTCTGCCTCGAACTTCCAAATTAAATATTTCTAAATATTATAAAGAACTCTATGTTATTCCCTGCAGATTCCGGTTGTAAATTTAACCAGCCTTATTTTACGAAAATAAGATAACGTGTAAACGTGATAACTAGTCTAGGGATTCGAAGAAGGGAAATCTGAATATTGAGAAGGAAAGTAATGAAGGAAGTTAAAATCAAATATTAGATAATACAATGTCACTGCTTTGAACACAACTGTTTTGCGAAAAATAATATTCATCGTGTAAGGTGCCCCACAAGTATCAGGATTTTAGTTGCTTAATTTTATTATTCATGCCACATGTCAAATTCTCGATATATTTCTTTACATGAGCTAGGTGGTCTTGGTCCATCGAACTAAACAAGACCGCTGTAAAATATTTCACTTAAAGTGTAGCTACATAAATTACAGAAAAGCGGAAGTAAGGAAAAGAATCGATATTACAATATATAGAAAGTGGCAGAACTGTATTTAATTAACTGGCAAAATGTTTAGTAATGGGTTAGTACCGGGGTTGTTTGGACCAATATTTTCATAAAGAGGACAGTTTAAGCTTTCCAAAACAATTTTTATTATCAACATAAAAGTGTTCGAACATTTTTGAAAATGCTGACAGTTTTTTCTACATTACGGCCGTTTCCTATAACCTGTGAGCCTTTTCAGGTGTGGGGCTTTATTTTAATAAAGCTGAGCGGTTAAACTTCCAAAAAATATTGTTATCAAAACAAAAAAGGTTGGTCTTTTTGCAAGCGGCTTTTTTTTAAGCAATTTTTATTAGAAGAAAAAATGCAGAAAGATACATGCTTGGCAAGCCTTGAATGCCTTTTGTATATAATAGGCCTTTTTCCAAAAATAGGAATTTTTAAAATACTTTGAATTTCTCCAATATTCCTACACTTTTCGTAAATTTGCTTAGCTACATTTTATGTGAAACATCCACAGCGGTCGAAACAAACCATTATTCAATATTAAATGATGTATCTTTTCTACAACTTTACGGTACAAGTAAAATTATTACTTTCTAAATGTTAAAACAATTTCACTAATTTTAAAAATCGGGGTCAAAGAGCAATAACTATAAACTTAATATGAGTACATTTTATTCCCAGTTTAAAATATTATTCTCCTTTAACATTTATGTCCATTCTGAATAGTGGAAAACGGGCGTACGTACCGATCCCAAGAAAATACCCATACCGCCATTCAAAATTGACGGAAAAAAGTATATTAGTGAAATATTTCAGCCAAAGTGAAAAAGGTTTCATACCAAATCCATTACTAATATTCCAAATCGAGAGGAGGTACTTCAACCAAAGTTTTACCTGTAACTATAGCAAGATATGGGAAAAGTAAAAGAACACAACCTTTAGAATTTACTCCACTGCAAATTCACAAGGAACCTAAGAAGAGGACCGGACCAGTTCACTTGCGTTAAGTGTTCAAGAATACAGTCACACCAAAAGCTGTGCACCTTGAATGAAGTTTGTATTATATACAAGACCAATGAACGTTTAAGTCAAATTAGAACAAAAGAACTATGTCTTTAAACTTCAAGAAGACAAAATAATTTGGCCAATAAACTGAAAACTAGCAGACAAATACTATCAGTTTTAACAGAGCTCAAGCTTTTCTATGCAAACATTCGAAACGGTGCTGCTCCGAAAGCAAAAGTTAAGTTTACTGGAGAAAAATTAAATATAAAACTGTCAGCAAATTAACCGAAACGAACCAAAGTTTGATGATTATGGAAAGACATATTGGTATTATGAGGCCAAATATGAGCACAGTAATGAAAATTATCGTCAAAACCAAAAATTACTTTTCTAAAAGTAGCTAATTGGAATGCGAACGGTTTTTCAGGGTACGAAGCAGAAATGAAAACTTTTCTTATCAAGCAAAATGTAGACATTGTATCGTGGTAATACCAGAAGCATACTTGACGAATAATTTTTTTTAAATAACAGATATTCGGTAAATGACACCAAACATCCAAGATGGGAAAGCACGCGGCGAGTCTGCAATATTTATCACAAAAATGAAAAAAAGATCAAATCTCCGTACCTTTCATAAGCCTGTGCGATATCTTCAAGTGACCAAACATATTGGTATCTGTAGGTGGTCGAGACAAGCCGTATTGCTTGTAGTCTTGTATATTAAATTCTAACAAAATGTAATGCGCTACTTTGGTACTTTGGTGTGTTTATGGGAAGCTAGTTTGCCACTACATCTCATTCACATATCTATAAAAAATTTGAAGCAAACACGAGGTAGTTATGGTTTGAGAAAGTTGTATATGTATATGTGAAAATAAAAAAATTATTTTCACCTTGGTGTGGTGAGTTTTTTTAGTCATTTCGAATACTACCAAGATTTATCTGGGACTCTCAAATTTATCTACGAGAATTGAATTTCCGAGATCAATTCACATAACTTTGATAGTTAAAATTAAAAAACTATAGATGTTGGATTGTTTAAGACAGTAACAACAATGTGTTCCACGGTGATATGTGAAGAAAAATTTGTTCGAGTGAATTAACGCCTGTATTATTAATATCCACGGGCCTTATTTCTTTTTTTTAGGAATTGAGGCCCGTGGCCGTTATTTCTTTTTCTGAAAGCAATAAAGAATATTTCCATTATAATTTTAAAATTAAGCCTTAATTTTCCAGAATCCAGTTCGCAATGTGCCCCAATACATTTGTCAATTATATCGTAACAAAATGGATTTAGCCAACCAAAAAATAACTTGAAACGTTTATGATTCAACTATACATAGAAGCGATACCGAAGACGAAACCGATTTAACTCAAGTTTGCAATCCGCTTCAATACATTTAAGCGGCTTTGGGGGGGGGGGGGGGTTCTCTGTTAATATATGGTTAATTATTAAAAAACTGTTTAAAGAAAATAACACTGCACAAATTAGTTATTACTTAACAAAATTGTTTTTAGAGATTTTTTTTCCGTATTTTTCTGAAGGGACATTATGCCCAGAAAAATGGGAATAATGTCCATGGGAGCTGTATGATGGCATTAACAACATTGCACTTTACCATTTTAGAAAAGAAAAAAAAAAAGGCCAGCGGGGGCTAATTCCACGTTTTGAATTTTGTTGCGTCTCAAGACTAAGATATTTCCAACAGTATCACAACGGCGCCATAACGGTGAATTTTCTCATTAAAGTGCCAGTTGCGTTCTCCAAGACCTTTACAATGACATACTGTAAGGTTATATTCGAAAAATGGACTTTTCACCTCACTGTGGTGAATATTTGAGCAGAAAAGTCAAGACATTTAGAACATTATCACTTCCAATTATAAACGACTTACAAAAGCGATGATAGAGTTATACCTACATACATATATGTAATAGTTGCATACTTTTCGAGACCTTTACAATGGCATACACACTGCTATATTTGACTAAACAATTTAATTATCAATCAACCGTATCACGGGAATGGGTGATAGAACTAGGAATCTGTGGTTTACACCCAAAAACAAGTTCGAACGGCATGAATTTCGTGAAAGAATGAGGAGTAGTATTATAACAAAATATAGCAAAAGGAACCCATGAATCCCAATTTATTGGATCCTGAGTGTTATAGTGGCATATATAACCTATTATAAACGTTTTATGAGATCTTTCCAGTGAACCATTAGATTAAGGATGATAAGCTGTAGTATTTAACTATTTTATTTTAAACAATTTAGCTATTCGTTTAAATAAGGCACTCATGAAGTTCGACTCTTGATCAGTAAGAATCGACGATGTAATACCGAAAACACAAACAAAGTTTTCGACGAATGCTCGAGCAACTGTCTCTCTTTCTTGGTTTGAGATAGGTACGGCTACTGACAAGTTTTTTAAATCGTCTTGCATTGTCAGTATGAATTTGTTATTTGAATGAGATGGATTCAAAGGGCCAACAATACATATACAAAAATAATTGTTCAAAAGGACGAGATGACGTAGTCGTGATTTTCATGGGCATTTTGTTCGACATAGCAGATTTGTTCGTTTGGCCACATTTGCAATTTCTTATTATTTTGGTGACTTGACTTAGCCTATTTGCGAAGCTATAAGATTTTCTTAGTCTATTATAAGTTCTGTAAATGCATGGATGATCTCGAGAGAAACTGTGATGAAATTCATCAATTACGGTTTCTATTTCAGATTGGTCCGTTAATTCAACGATATCTCTCTTATCGATCGACTGTTCGTTTTTAGAATTGTGACCATTATCAGCAATAATTGTTTTCTCGTAATATTTGTGCTCTAGTAAGTACATGAACATTGATATTTTGATGGGCTGTTCCTATTGGAATGCAGCTTAAACAATCAGCATTCGTATTCAGTTTTCCTGCTTTATGTATGATTTAGTTTAGTTGATTTGAGGAGGGATTGGTTATGCTACATAACTAGACCAAAGGTTTATGATCGGTGACTACAACAAATTTTCGGCCAAAAACGTAAGGGCGAAAATGATTAACGGCCCAAACAACAGAAAGCAATTCCTTCTCGATAGCGGAATAATTCTTCTCTGCTTTTTTCAAAACACGACTAACAAAAGCACCTATCGCCGAATAACTCGCATTACAAGTAAAACCGTAAATTGTTTTGCGTAATCAGATCGCATTTAATATTGGTGGGAAGCAAAGCGCTGTTTTTAATTTGTTGAAGCTTTCTTCGCATTTGTAAACAATGTCCTTTTTCAAAAGATTAGTTAAAAGCTTCGCAATACCGGAAAAGTTTGATATAAAACGTCGATAGTATCCGGCGAAACCCAAAAAGACTTAATTTCTTTAGCGATTTTTGGAATTGGATATTTGGAAACTACTGTTATTTTGATGGGGTCCGGTCTTACTCCTTCCGGCGTTATGACATGAATCAAGTATATGATTCCTTTACGTACGAACTCACATTTAGTTGGATTAACTTTCAAATTATGGTTACGAAAGCAATCAAAAATTTATCGGATTTTCGAATTAAGTTCAGTTAAATTAAATCCGTATATAGCCACATCGTCAAGGTAAACAAAACATGTGATACAATTAAACCCACTTAACACCCAATTCATAAGCCGCTAGAAGGTCGCCGGAGCGCCTTTCAAATCAAAGGACATTCTTGTGAAATGATAGTGCCCAAAAGTGGTACTAAAAGCAGGTTTTTCTCTTTCTAGTTTATCTAAAGGTAGAAGAAGTATGAACTTTTCCCAAGTTGATCTAGAATATCCGTGATATTTAAAAGAGGAAAACTGTCGCCTATCGTGATGTCGTTTAATTTACGATAATCAACAACCGATTCTCATCCGAAGAGAGATTACATTTATACGTTAATATAAAAATTGATTTACGTTGGTTCGTTGAGCCTTTCGTACGTTTAAAGGAACTCTCTCCATTGCCGATTTAAATATCGATGTTTCGAGTTCCCTGAGAGTCGCTTTAATTTTAGTGATAAGGCAATTTATGTTTTTTGGTTGGTATCCTTTGCTATACACTTTCCGCTTAAGATTTGCCCAAAAATCCTCTATTGGACGCAACTAAGACACATTTGGTGGATTTTTCTCTTTTGGTACAAAACGAATACCCAATCGTCGCATTTCATCTGTGCTTGCTTTGGAGTAATGGGCCGATGCTATAAAAAATCCAGCTTTAAAAAATGAAGGGTCCGACATTCCGTTTTGACTTATTGCCAACCACAGTAAAACTTTGTCTGGAAACTTCTCTTTGGGTAGGAACTTCACCTTCCGTCGATATTACATGTGCCATTCTCAATGTATCCTTTGGGTTGCCATTCGTTGCCATTTAAAGTAAAATAGGTCTCGTCATCTTGAACCACAATCACATTATCTTTTGCTTGCAAATAATTTTGTACAGGTTTATTTAAACGTTGTTTCTGGACCTTTATTTGTTTTTCGGACACTTTAGGAACAATTTTTCTTTTTCTTAGCGTAATGTTCATTTCGTTTAAGCATTTTTTAACAGCATTTTGGTGGCATTGGAATTTAATTCTTAAAGAACGATATGATTTTGCCGTGCTTTGTTTAATGATAACGATGACTTCGGACCTTTGAACTGCATTTTTCTTCTTAAATCTTCTAATTAAATTATAAATTGTGGATCTTTTATAATTTAATTTTAAAAAGTGTTTTACAACATCAGAAGTTGTTACCTCTGGATTTTTTTCTAAAAAATTGCACACGACTTTTTCGCCGCTCAAATTCGTTTTGAGACATATTTTCGTGGCTAATGTTTCGAATCGACTAATTTTTTAGCAGCTTGTTTTATACACAATATAAAACAAAATAAAATTATTGGGAAACTCCCTAAATAAATAAAATGCGTTTATTTTTTACTATCGCATTTTGTCCAAATTTTCTTGCCGGAAAGGCGGGGGAAATGCAGGAAATGCGTCATCACAACAGTGCCATGGAAGAACTAATATTACAGAAAGTTAAAAATTTATAATAGAGCGAAAAATGTTTAAAAATCATTTATTTATATATTAATAAAAAAAATACTAATTTTTACTATTTTTCCTGTATACTTTGATTTGGAATCACACAATAGTGTTGGGCTTACATCACAATTTTCAATAGAGAGATAGATGTTCTATTGAGTTTTTGTCTCATTTTATGTTGTGTTATCATAAATCAGAAAAAACAATACATTAAGGTTAATCAATTTCAACATTGTAAATAGCTAATTATTAGACTTATTGTCATAGCATTTATGCTAAAAAATCCTTTCCGGTTGCAATATAAATGTTTATTTGTTGGTTGAAATATTGGAATATGAGTACCGTCTACACAAATCACTACCTACTCCTGGGAATCCGGTTCGTTGGAAAAAATCTAATTTTGCCTTTCGTTTATCTTCATCGGTCATTTCCAGTTTGATCCACATTGAACATAAAAGTTTTTCTAATGCGTCCAAAGCATGCGACTTGATCATCGGAGATAACTCAGAATCAAGCACCTCCAAAGCATCTTTAAAACTTAATTTATTGCGAACCTGAAAAAATTATTATTTCAATATTTTTAAAAGTATATCAGGTAAAATATTTTTTTAGGCTATGTCATCTAACCCTAAAAGATAACATCTGGTTCTGAAAAAACTTCTTTTTGCTTTGAGACACCTGTGTCGCTCACTAAGCTCATTTGTTTCCTACTCTATAACCGTCATCACAAATGCAACACTATATCCATTTTTAAAATTAATTACTTTAAACCAACGAATACTTTAAAAGTTTGAACGAAAATAAATTCCATTTACTAGTTACAAAAACGAGTTTACCTAATTGGCAAAATTTTTTTTTAAAAGTAAAATGTATCGCCCCTTTTACTTCAAAACATGTTCATAAATCACAAACTAAAAATTATCGCCCTAACAAATTTAACAAAAAATGTACATACCATATACGAGTATGTACATATTTTTATTTATTGGCGAAACACGACTAAACAGGATAATTCTAAAAATAATTCCTCAAATTTAATTAACGAAACAATTTTTTTTTGAATTTCACCAAATATCAAATTGAAAATATTTTTTTTTCTGATGGGAATGAAATTCCAATCGAGTTCTGTAATAGGCATGAAATATTTCATTTGGCCAATATTCACCCGGATTGTTGGTATTAATCGATATTTTATTTTCAATGAATTGTAGCGAATTAAAAATTTATCTAAGAGACTTAATCGTCCAAGTTATCTAACGAACTTAATAATATGATCATTTACATAATAAATATTGTGTGCGTTGGAACACGTATAAAATGAAAATACTAACTTTCTATTATGTACAGTAACAACAAATCATTTACGGATCCCAAAACCATATATCAAAAATTATACACTAGAAGATTGTTGATAATTTTTAACCGTAAAAAAGTACGGAAATAAGGGATTTGTTAACAGAATGTTTATAAATACCGTATATTCAACACAAGTTAAGTAAGTGTATATATGGTGATGTAGAATTAAACAATAAGGATAATATTAAATAAAAAGGACAATATAAATTACGAAAAATGTTGATTTTTTTTTTTTTTTTTGCAAAATACATACAAGAATTAAAGAGACAACAAAATCTACCCGAGAATACCGGAAAATATATTTCAATTTTTTGATGAATATTTAAATAGACTTGGCATGTCAATTATGTCAAAGTTTGGTTTTTCCTTCGTTGTGTGTTTGTACTATACTTATGTATGTATGTATAAGGATGTGTATATTTAATATTATGATCGTTTTTGATGAAGGCTTTTTGTTTTATTTTAGGGTTTTTGTGGATACACACAAAAAATATTTAAGAGATTTTCAAAAGGATTTATTTTGCTTTTTGTTGGTTCCTTTTTCTAAGATACATATACAATCATACATACTTTACAAAAATGAAAGCTTTCTTATAATTTTACATCTATATTTTTGAATAATAGTTTTCAGTATTAATATATTTGATATTTCATTATAACATTTTGTGGTTCCTATTTAGGTCTATAAATGCAAACTTCACTAATATTAATTAAAAGTATGATGAACAACTTTTTATAGCTTACAATATTTATGGAGAGAAATGAAGTAAAACGAAAATAATTACCTTTAACCGGAATATCCATTAAACCAGAAATAAATAAGCTCGTCGAAAACTGTATAAAAATATGCTTACCTGAAATTAAAGACAAGAAGAAAAAATTTTATTTAATAAAACCTAATATTATGGCGCAATAATTTTTTTAATGTCAAAATAAATATTTAGCAGTAATCTCATATATGCATAATATAGTATATAAAGAGGGTTTAAATTTATAAATCAATAAATACACGGAACACCATTAACTGACACTTTAAAATTTAGGTTAAATTTAACTTTTTTTTGTATAATGAAAAATAAAACAAAAAATAAACACAAAATGATAAAATATTAAATAGGGTTTGGGAACCAAGGAAAGGAACACAAAAAATGACAACTAAAAGAAATCTTAAATGTAAAATATAAAAAAATTAAAAAACAGATGATATTTATCCCATTATGTATTTACTTACAATGTTCTTTAAAAAAAAAAAAATTGTTTTAGATACAAAAATGAAAAGTAATATAATTATTGCATGAGACATGGTTTTTGATCCCTTATTTTAAAATGTCCTTAAATTACTCTTCTCTGTTTTAAAAAATAAATTATTTATAGGTAAAAACAGTAAATGTTGCAAAACACTTAATGTGTAAAATCAAACATTACTGGCAATAAACACTCGAGAACACATGTTATTATGTATAAAGCAATTGCCATGAATGTTTTGTAAATTCAATTTTCGTGGATTACATCTCTAGCAGCATATTTTTTCAAGTGTGTACATACTAAAATATAACATAGGTATAAAGAAAACATTGACTTTGTGAAAATACACCCGAAAACTATTTTAAACCTGGTGAAAAATATATGTTTCTAAATGAATTGATACGATTGGCTTCGGGATATTCATATACATATGGACCGGTTAGTTTGAAAGTAGAGCAAGTCCATATTTTTTTTTTTTGAAACGATATAATGAAAATAATTCTTAACCGAAAAGAAATTTATGATTTTAAAACATTAATGATTAGATATCATTGCAATTGAATTATGTAGCTAATAATAATCTTAAACAGAACTTAATGAACAAAATGAAAATCTAACAAGTGTTATATTCCAAAGAAGTTGATGATGGTTTCTTGGTAAATTGGGTTTCTAAGTACAATAAACACACACTATTTAACAACTCCAACGATTTTTTTTTTTTTTTTTTTTTTTTTTTTTTTTTATACATATTTTAATTGGGTGCAGAGCGGACTTATTAACGGTCCTAGCTCCTTGTAACTGTCAGAGCTTCTACACCCAATGCGCGATCCTTCAAGTAAAGATTAATAGCTACCTTAAATTTATTCATTTTGTATTCCTCCGGAAATTTGAAGTGTATTAGCGAATTCCACTTTTTTGATGTTCGATATACAAATTCGCGCTTAATTTCTTCAGTTCGAGGTTTCGGGAGCTTCACCGTAAACCTATGTGCATTGGTTGTTCCTCTTGTTACTCTTGTTGTTGTAACGAATGGTGGTATTTTCTCCGATAGTTCTGCAGAACATTTACCATGTAAGCATCTGTAGAAGACGCAGAGTTCTGCAACATCTCTGCGATGCTGTAAGCTGTCTAGTTCTTGGGTAAGTCTGGGATTCCGTATTATTCGGATAGCGCGGCGTTGAACCCTGTCCAATAACTGGAGGGTGGTACCAGACGCACCTCCCCAAACTTGACAGCAATACTCTATACATGGTCGGATGAAGGTTTTATATATCTGGAGAACTTGATGCGATTTAAAAAACCTTCTGCATCTATTTAGGAACCCGAGTTTTTTTGAAGCTGATTTAGCCAATGCAACAATGTGTTCATTCCATTTGAGTTTGTTACTTATTTGAACACCAAGCAGTCGAATTGAGTCGCAACCCACAAGGATATGGTTTTTTACCACAAATGGGTAGTCGTTGCGACTTTTTTTACGTGAAAATGTGCATATTTGTGTCTTTTTCTCGTTAAATTGCACTAAGTTGTTGTTACCCCACTCAAATATTGTACTTAAATCGGAATTAAGAGAAGTTAAGACTTCTGACCGTTTATTATTTAAATCTGTAATGCTAGGCTCCGCCTCGAATGAAATAGAAGAATGCAATGTGGCATCATCTGCAAAGCTATGGATAGGGTTTACAGTGCTATCCAGCAAATCGTTGATGTATAGCAAAAACAGGGTCGGTGACAAAGGTGATCCCTGAGGGACTCCGGCATTTGGGGAGTGCGTCGATGATGATCTCCCATTAAGTACGACGCTGATTTTTCGGTCATTGAGATAGCTTTTAATCCACCTGGTGGTCATCGAGTCCAGCCCGTAAGCCACAAGTTTACAAATAAGATTCTCATGCCATACCTTATCAAAAGCCTTGGATATATCCAAAGCGATTGCAAAGGCCTCTCCGTGGTGTTCTAAGGCGAGATTCCATTTGTTTGTGACGTACGTCAGGAGATCGGTCGTGGATCGGCTTTCACGAAAGCCGTATTGTCTATCCGAAATTAGTTTGTTAACTTCAAGATATTTAACTATATGTTGATTGATGCATTTCTCAAAGACTTTAGCGACGGCTGACACAATTGATATTGGCCGGTAGTTTGAAGGGTCAGTTTTGTCACAACCCCGTTTCAGCACGGGTTGCACCATTGCACTCTTCCAGGCGTTCGGGTAGTCGCCTTGCTTGTATGAAAGTAGGAAAATTTTAGATAATATTGGAGCCAATTCATTGGCAAACTCCTTCAATATTCGAACTGGAATTCCATCAGGTCCGGTGGCCTTGTTTACATTCATTGACTTCAGATTAGTAAAGACAATTTCCTCCGAGATGGTGACGGGGCTCATTTTAGAACCACAATATGGAACTAATGGAGGCCTGATTCCATCTGGGACAACTAATGTCGAGTTCGATTTGAAGACGCTTGCCAATAAGTCGGCTTGTAAATATGGATCCACCACCAAAGCGCCGTCAGCACATTTCAATGCTGAAACAGATGTTTTCGAAATATTTGCAACCGATGCGACCATGTGGTAAAAGTTGCGATCGGAGATTTTCAGCTCGGAAGCCACATTGGCTTTCTTGCTGTCGGCTCTTTTCGCTTCTCTACCACAGGTTTGTTTGCAGGTGTTCCGTATCGTTTTGTATTCCTCATAAGAAATTTTGTTGCGTTTATATTTTTTGTGTGCCGATTTATTTTGTTTGGCAGCTTTGGTGGCTTCTTTTGAAAATATTTTAAAATTTTGATTGGGATTGGAAAATGATGAGGGGATAAATTTATTCATTCCATGTAAGACGGTGTCATTAAAACTGGAAACGGCGTCGTCTATGTTGTTGTTATGTAGGCAATGGCGTTCCCAAGGGAAGTGTTGAAAAAATGACCGTAAACCATCAAAATCAGCCCTGTTAAAATGCCAAAGACGCCTTGGCTGCTGCCTAAATTCTGGTGGTGTTTCGACAGATATTTTTGTGGTTATTAAGTTATGGTCAGAATTTCCAATTCCAGTTTCGACATGGGCCTCCATGGAATGAGGGATTGATGTCAGACAGAGATCCAGAATATGAACTCCTCTAGAATTTTGGCATTCAAATGTGGACTCACTAACAATCTGTGTGAGGTCATGCGAAACGGCAAGCCATTCCGCATGGCACCCAGCGACATTTGTATCTTTGTGATTCAACCATTCTTTATGGTGGGCATTAAAGTCACCGACCATAATTAATTCGCATTCGGGATGTTGATTGCGGATTTGAATAAGTTGCTACACTATACTGAACTACTCAATAAAAACAAATTGTTTTATTATTTATTTAAAAAATCATTAGAAGCTTTGCATAAAATCAGCCTCCAGAATATTTGATGTGGTTTGTCAATAGCTATCCCTGGAAAAAATATCCATTTCTGTTTCCCGTAAGAAATCTGGGAAAAACCGAGTTTATAAAAACTTAAACTATCAGAAAATTGGCATAAAATCAAAAGTGAAATGTTTTAAATAAATAGATAAATCTGCACCAATACGAAACATTTGTATAATGCTTAATAGAAATTTGGAAAGAAGCCTACAAGCCAGATGAATGTATCACCATCGACGAACAATTGTTTCCATTTAGAGGCTATACAAATTTTATACAATATATACCTTTTAAACTAGCTATATATGGCATAACGATTTTCCCGGCTTGTGACGCATCAAACGTCTTCCCTTCTAGATGATCCTAGATAAATAAACGTTGGTGAACACACAGTATTGAATCTAGTCAACCAATATAAAGACTCTGGACGTTAATGTAGCTAAGGTATTTACCTCGTGTAATATGATAATAATTGGCATAAAGTGCTTTATACTCGACCAATTTTTCCTACAATCTTGATGCAATAGTCTGTTCACACTTGCCAAAGAAACAAATCAGTCGTGCTTCTATCTTCCATGCAAATGAAGGGAGAAGTCGAAAAAACGCAAGCAGCCAAGGAACGAAGCCGACGTAATGCGGGAGAATACACTGTGAAACGAAGAACATTACGTTGGCCGCTGGCATTTGCTTACTACATGATTGATGTCACTGGTCAACGAAGAAAGTTCCTGAAAGATCTGGCAAATCATCAGCTGTGTAAGCCTTCAAACGAAGCTCGCAGTACAAACCGAAGGTTTATGAGGAAACATTTTAGCAGCTTGCCCTCCTCTTGGTCGTCGTGGAGTCTCTCCTGTTGTTGGTAGTTACTATGTCTGCCGAGACCTAAAGCGGAAGTGGTTTGCTTGAAACCTGTTTGCGGTGAACACTCAAGAGTAAAGACAATGTGCAGTACTTGTGAAGAAATTCCACGAAAACAACAAGAAAGTCCGCTCTTGGTAGTCTGCAAAGCAATTTAGTGGCGCCCAACAAACAAAATTTAATTTTTCTAAATTCAAAATCTTTAATAGACCATGTTTTTAACCATGTTCCATGATTCCATTTTCTTAACAAGAAATGGTAACTTTATGGGAAAAGTGTTTTCGAAGAGCTGTTTATTGTGAAATGTTTATGCAAAAAGTTCCTTTCCTGTCTCTTAATTTTATTCGGGCTTCATATTTTCTCAATCAATGAGTTACTGGGATTTTGAGGTTCAAAATTATACAAGGTTTTCAAAGTCTTGCTTATGGCTTTGCATTGTTTAACTTTGAGTAACAATAAGTTAAACATTTTCTAGCTGGAACGAAATTTACCTGAACTTTAAAGATGTTTTAAGATTACCAGATTATTTGAGTTTTATCGAGATTGTTGAGGATCCTGATTTTAATTTTTTATGATGGTGTTAAGTTGTAGATGTTGCGTGAACTTTTCTATAGTTCTAGAAAGGTATTCGAGGTTAAGAATCCGTGGTGTTTAATGATTAGTGCTTGATGTTGAATTTCACGTTGTGAAAGTTTCAATCAAGCTTCCTGATGGCTTTCCGAATAGATTATCGTTAAATATGCCAAATATATTTGCAAGACATTCGAAGAATCAGCTTTTAATTTTTCAAAATTCCTAATTCAAAAAAGTTTAGGTGAGGTTTTGAAAACCAATAACACGTAAAAGTACAATATGTTTGATTTTAGATGCAATGCAACATTTTTGCAAGCGGTGAATGAACTCTCGATTTATAAATAAGCTACACACTGAAAACAACTTTGGCGGGGTTTTTACAGCTAAAAGAATAACCGGCGACTCCGGTTGGAATCTACAATAAACAAAAAAAATTTGTAGAACTAATAGCAAAGAGAATGTAATATCAAGAGAAACGAAATTGAAAAAAATGTTTATACAAAAAAGGGTTATGCATGGGGTTATACAACCGTATAACTCTAGCTATGTTTTTCCAATTTTAGAATCTTGTCCACCAATTTTGTCAACCTTTAATTTTGATAGAGCCATTAAACTAATACCCGAATTCGATGGAACTCCGGATAAACTACACAGATTTTTGCAATGTTGTAATCTCATTCATAAAGACGTTAAAATAGCGGAGGAAATCTCACAGTTTTTAGAATTAGTAAAAATTAAGTTAATCGACAGTGCATATAATAAAATTGTAGTAACTGAAGCATATGCCATGTGGGCTGAATTACAGAAAAACCTTAAACAAAAATTCAATTCCATTTTCAGAAAATATACAGGTAGATCTCGTACAAGCCCGTCAATGTTTTGATGAAAATGTTGAAGATTTTGGAATTCGCATCGAAAAACTCCTCCCTGACCTTAATAATTTATGCATTTTTGCTACATCCGAGAAAGGGATTGTTGATATCAAACAGATTTACACGCATTTAAAGACGGTCTTAAAGATCCTGTGCAAATTTTAATCAAGGCATGTAGATTCGCAAATTTAAAAGATGCCATCCAAAAGTATTGAAGAAGATATGTTTGAATCCGGAACAACCTAAATAAACAAACGCAGAATTAACTAAATTATTATTATAAATATCTGAAATATGTACTTAGCTTTATAATTGCTTTATTGTCAAATATTTTGTTATTCAATCAAATAGCAACTTTGCTCTAAAACTGGACACATATAGCTTCGCATTGTTTTAATCGAAATTCCAATCTTGTACAATTCCGAAATAATTCGTCAAATTCAACCGACAACAACAATAGGGGAATTTATACACGAAATTTTTCACAACATCGTTTCTCCACAAATTAATCATATCGTTTATCCATGTGCATATTGCAAAAAATTCGGTCAACACATCAGCGTTTGCCGAACTCGTCAACGGTCAAATCAAACGAGGAACCAAAATATTGGGAAAAATCCGTCGACTTCTGAATTACATCAAGCGGAAAGTTCAATCGAACCTCACCGAGAAACGAAGGAAGTAGGGGTGAATGTTCATAATCTTTAAGTCTACATCCAACATCTACTGTTGATCAAAATAATCATACAAACAATTTTGTAAACGATAACAAAACAGGACACTCCTTGTTTCCCTAACTTATAATTAACTGTCAAAGGCATTACTGCAGAATTTATTGAAACTCTTGCAGTGTGTACTTCTAAAATCTACATTCCGAATCAAATAACGTCACACGATTTTCATATTGTACCAAACGAATTACTATAAATTGTGCTGGTATTATTGGAAACAATAACCTTCGAAAAAAAAAAAAATGTAAAATAGATTACTCAAGAAACGTGATACAATTACCTAATCCAGAAATCGTAATACCAACTAGAACTGAAAAGATCATTAATATGAGATTAAAAACCGATGATGGTCAAACCAAGCGTTTATCTAGCTAATACAGTCATTCGAACCATTAACTCATTCGCTACGGTATACAGTCAATTTAGATGATTAATACATTAAGCCAAGAATATTAGAAAATTATTATATTTATACATTAAGGGGTTTAAATCCTTGGTCAAATGTTTTGCAAAATAGATTAAAAATTTTAGAAAATGAAATTGATAAAAATCACAAGAAAAATCGTCTATAATCAAAGTTTGTCGAGAGTTCAACTTTATATATTTCATTTACCTGTGGATCAACTAACTTGCCATTATAAATGCGGTACATGTCATATTCAATTAAAACCCGATGCCCATAGCCAATTCATATTAAACCATATCGTCTTCCTCATTCAACCAAATCTGAAAATAATTCTCAAGTTGCCAAAATGCTTGAAAGTGGTTTAATTGAAAACAGTAACAGTCAACAGTGCAAACGTTGGTGCGTCATTCCAGATTTTCGTCGTTTAAATGACGTAACCATAAATGATGTCATTGCCAAGCATAACTGAGGTTCTCGAACTGTTGACTGATGCCGTTTATTTTACAACTTCAGATTTAGCAGAAGACTACCATCAAATTCCACTTAGTGAAAACGATAAAAAAAAACTGCCTTTAGCACCCAAACCGGACTCTACATCATTTTACAAGAATGCCTTTTGGTCTGAAGAGTGCACCCGCAGCATTTCAGCGTATAATGAATAACTTTCTATCAGGTTTAAATGGGTTGAAATGCATTGTTTACTTGGACGATGTGGTAATCTACGGTTACAATGTTATGGACCATAATAAAAAGCTAATTGGAGTTTTCCAAACTTTTCACAAATTTAGCTTAAAACTGCAGCCAAAAAAATGTCACTTTGTTCGTAAAGGAATTTGTTACTTGGGTCACATAATTATTAACTGTGGAATAAAACAAGATGCCTCGACACTGGAAGATGCCTCGACAGTAGAAGTCATTCAAAATGCCCCAACTCGAAAAAATCAAAAAGAAATTAAATCTATTCTTGCAATACCCCAATTTAAAAAAAAACAATTTTTCGTCACCAATGATGCTAGCGAAACAGCACTTGGGGCCATTCTTTTACGGCGGAATAACGATGATGATGATGATTTGCCCGTGCCTTGTGCTAACCGAGCACTTAATAAATCTGAGAAAAACTATTCCACTGTCGAGAAAGAGTTGCTCACAATTGCTTTTGCTGTAAAACGTTTCCGTCTGTATTTGTATGGCGTTAAATTTACAATAATAACAGATCGCAACCCCTAGTGTGGCTTAATAAAGCACAGAATTTGTCATCTCAGTTAATGTGCTGGAGGATGAAGCTAGACGATTTTGATATCATTTACAAACCTGGCAAATACAATACTAATGCCGATCAGAGTAACAACATTAACATTATAACTCGTTCGCAGACAAAAAGTAACGGTCCGTCATCGAATCTTAGCCAATCTTGTAATCCTACTAACTTAAATTCTGAATTAACTTCCGATACAAATTAACATCAACCCGTGAATTCTGAAACTTCTGTTACGCTTCTCGACAATGACGATGACATTCTTAACATAATCAAAGAATTTCACGATTGCCCGCTTGGAGAACATCAAGACATACAACGCACTTTTAAGAGAATTAAATCGTACTATTAATCCCCTAAAATATTATCTATAATTAAAAAATTTGTACAAAAATGCGAACAGTATTAGAAAAACAAAATATCAAGAATAAATAAACTCAAGATGGTCGCAACAACAACCTCAAAACGACCCTTTGAAAAAATATTTTTGGATGTTGTAGGCCCATTAAACGAATCAAATGATGGAAATCGTTATATACTCACTATGAAGGACGATTTATCTAAATTTTCTTTGGCAATTCTAATCGAAAACCAAGTAACTGAAACAATTGCCAAAGCGTTGGTTAAACATTTTATATGTAGATTTGGCGCGCCATCATATATTCTCACGGATCAAGGTACAAATTTTGAAAGCAAACTCTTCCATAATATTTGAAGGTTACTGAAAATAAAAAAAAATCCAATCTACAGCTTACCACCCGCAGACAAACGGTGGTTTGGAGATGTCTCATCGTACCCTTGTAGAATATCTACGAAACTATTCTGATAAAGACCCTAATAAGTTTTGCCATGTTTACCTACAATTCGACACCGCACTCTTCAACTAATTTGATGCCATTTGAGATAGTACATGGATTTAAGCACAATATACCTTCTTCACTCAGACTTAATTATAGAGTTTTTTATAATCCTGTTGATTACTTGCAAAATTTACGTATGAAGCTCACAAGCTCGTATGAAATGGCAAGACAAAACTTAATTACAACTAAACAAAAGTCTAAATTTTATTACGATAAGACAACAAGTAACAGTGTTGAATTTAAAGTTGGTGAAAGAATACTCTTAAGAAACGTAAAATTAATAAAATTAAAAGAATCTTAAAGAGATTTTATTAATATATTGTAGAAAACCACAACAAATGGAAGTACTATACATATGTATTTATACTATGTACAAAGCTCGATTGAAGGGGGACTGTTGTGCGTGTAAGCCTATATAAAAGCAGACGGCTAGTACCAGAACCTTCTAGAATTTTATAAAGTAGAGTATTATGAAGATTCGTTTTTTAGACTATTGCTTTGTATTATTTAGGTTGCTTTGCTAGAAGTCTATTTTGAACGTTCGTATGAAACGCCCACTGTTTCAATTCCTATACTGTGCATTAATAGTTAGAAGTGAATCACCGAAAGGAATTTCAAAGTTTTTATGTATGTATATTGTAGAATGGTCGAGGAAAGTTTGGATATTGAAACTTAATATATGCAACATGCGAATATGAGGTTTTATGAAAATTATTCTGCCACCATTTCGCAAAGAAGATAAATCAATAAAGTTTATTGCAGGTAATTGCTTTCTAGCAAATATGCAGATTTGTGGGAAACGCAGAAGCTGTTCGAAAAATAAGGAGAGTTGTTTACAATTAGGCACTTTGGTAAGGACTGTTTGTGTTCACAGAAATGGGCATAGGGTTGATGTTTGGGCATAGAGTTGTTTATTTTAACCTCCAGATTTTAGTTACGCTTATTTTTTGTACTTCGTGTAATAGGGAGAATTAATACTCAAAACTTTTTTTAGTGTTGTTATGTTGGTCGTACATGGATATTTTTTTGTCCAAAGATGACAAAAGATTTCAACTGAGAAATGAAAATTTTAAAGAAATTTTTTTTTGAAATTTCAAATTTTAATAAAACCATATTTTAAAATGAAACTTTAAAAGGCAATTTAAATAAACCTGTTTATCAAAAATCGTTTACCTCACACTCACATTATTTCGCACAGATTTATAAAAGCCCCTGCTTTAAAATCCATTTCTGTTGCTCGTCGTCATTACAATGTTACGGAAGAATTTTTTTTTTTCAATCTCTTGGCAAAATAAATTACTTCATTTACATGACACAATTTTCGAAACTTTCAATTTAAATAATATTTGTTATTTTTTCAATGTGTAATGTGCGTTGGTGGATGGAGTATTCGTAGCAAAAAAAAAAAAAAAAAAAATCGCAAAATATCCATAAATTTATATGAGACAAGAAAGAACCGAAAATTTGTGTGTACCTTCAAAAAAATGTTCACCGCAAAATATTTATTTTTATTTTTTTTTGGTTCGTTTTAGCTATGCCACTTTTTTACGACTGCAAACACCCTTTGCAATGAAAATTCAAATAAATGTGTATAGGAAAATTTATGAAACAAAACGTCTGAAAATAAAAGTTGTCATTAATTCTGCTGCTGTGAATTTTTTTTTTTTTTTTGATAAATGTGTACCAATTTCGTTTAATTTTTTTTTAGTATTTTGTTTATTTTGAAGATGATATGTGTGTCTTCAATTTTACTTTGTAGTAGGTGGGATATAAAAATAAGAACAAAATCTTCGACATTTCTTAAGTATATTTATTTGGAAATAAATTTTGTTTAAAAAAAAAATATTTTGACAACATTTTTTGGTAGGTAAACACCGTATCGGTGAACGAGTATTATTATCACATCGATTTGAGCATGATTTGCATTATTATTATTATTATGATTATATTTCCCTTATCAGTTGGATATTTTCCTTGTCTAAATTTCCGCCTTACTTGAGCATAATAATAATCAAAATAATAACCGTATACCTACATACTATATAAAATTAAATATGTCCTTATACATTTTTTGCTACTGTGTATATATTGTTCACATAAAATACTTATAGGAATAAAGTGGTTTCCTCTTGAGACCAAATAACAAAAAAAAAAAAAATTTGTAGATAAGAACCAAAATAATGTGAAGTTTTCTTCTTCTAATTTCATCTGTTCGTCTGAAATATATGTGCGAAGAAAAATTTGTTGTAATAAAACTTTGATTTTTCATTTGCATGCGTTACTTTAAACACACAAAAGTTAAAGTTTGAACCTGTCGTTTAATATTCAAGCAACTTCTCAACAACAACATGAAAAACGAAATTTTTTATTTTATTTTTTTCTAAAAACATATGTTACGCCGCTGCCTTTCTTTCTATTCGTTTTAGTTGGACTAGTGCCTGTTGTCATTTTTTATTAGATCTTAAAATTGAATGGTTTGCTGAATAGGGTGAAATTTATTTTTATATTGTGATTATATTTATATAAAAATCTTATGATTTTCCATTTTTTTTTTTAAGTTCTTGTTGTATTCTTGAGTAGGTACAGAGGAAAAAAAAATACTGAATTAATTTCATTATGAAGGTCCATCGACTTTTCTATTTATTAAGTGAAAAATTTTTCACTGAATTTACATTTTCCGTTAATGTTGAAGTATCACAACACAAACACACACAAAAATCACATTTTTTCGTCACCCTAATAATTTTTTTGTTCCCCAAACCAACCATTTTTAAATAAGATTTCAAAAAAATATGTTACCTAATTGTTGGTTAAACAATTTTTTTTTTATGTTTTTCAGAAGTATTTTTATGTCCCTAACAAGTTTTTATGATAATTATACGCATATAACTGATATTAAATAACATGCATAAAAATAACGAACACAGTTGACCAATATCTTTACAGACGTCAATGAAAGACATACGTTGACACTAAAACCAAACGTAATTTAAATTTAATACCTTTTAACACATTTTAACGAATGATAGTGTCATTAACTCATTTAATTAATTTTTTTTTAGTTTTATTGCTCTAATTATACACATAGGACGTAGTAAAATTTCCATATTTTGATAGATGTCTATCTAAAATGTTTAATTAGTCTGATAGGTATTAAACAATTGAAGAATTCAAGGAGTTTGGATTAATACATGAATTCAAGGCGATATGATTAATCTAAATTTAATATTGAAAAAGGCGTCGATTGTGTAAACCGAAAGTCAAATATATACAAATTTAATTAAACGGTGGCAGATACTTCACCTGACAGTCAATTTAAAATTAAATATTCCGTTGTCAACCTAAGGTATCATTTATTATTTGAATGAGGTGGTTGAATGAAATCATAAATTTTATATTTCAGCATCGATGTTGTTACCGGCTGTTGTTATTATGAAGTAAAAAGTGTTGTATTTTAGTTTGAAATTATTCTTGTAATATTGAAAATCAAAGTTGTGAAAATCCCGCAGAAAAGTGTGACCTATTCGAGAAGATGCGGCACCAGCTTTTTTCCCAAATATTTGAACTTAATGGTAAATTAAAAAAAAAAATCCAAACACACAAAATTTATCAAAATTTACCCTATTTGAGCTTTCACAAAGCCAATCCCTTTAAACGTAATAATAGCTCAAAGCATTAACCTAATATTATCCATGTCTACCATAAGAAAAACCATATATCAAAATTTTCTTTTATTAGTCAACATCTGACCTTGATTTTCAATGAGTGTACTTTAATTATGCTAATTCGCTAGGGAAATCAACATTTTAAAACTTTATTCTATCGGAAAACATCTCACTATGATTTTCTAATAAGCCTAAGCGTGTAATTTAATCATACATATCCGCTTAAATGAATATCGATTCTATTTTCGGCATATCATAAAATAATAGTGACATGTTTGCCGATAGATGAAAGTTATAAAATATCAGTTTTCTTAGGCATGCATAGGGTCCACTTTTTCAAGTTTTCGAATAATCGATATTTCAATAGGTAAACCTGGTCAGATGTTGGCCAATAAAAGAAAATTTTGATATGTTGATTTTTTTATGGTAGACTTTAATAATTTTAAATTTTTAAATTCTCAAACAGTGTCGATTAATAGGTTAACGCTTTGAGCCATTATTAAGTTTAAGGGGCTTGGCTGTGTGAAAGCCCACATAGTGTAAATCTTGATAAATTTTGTGTATTAGAATTTTTTTTTAATTTACCATAAAGTTCAAATATTTGATTTAAATGAATTTCGCATTTTTGTTATTGTTGTTTAACCTAATATAAATTTATTTATATTAATTTAATTATTTACTATTGTATTAATTTTTTATTATAATGAGGAATAAATAACATAAATTCTTTAATATAAAATAAATTATTTCATTAAATTTAAAAAAAGAATTATTTGTTGTAATACAAAATTATTTGAGTCGCTATTTTTTATAAATACAGCTTTGCTGCATTAACCATTTTACTTGAAATAAATGATTGTATTTATGTAATTTTCGTTAGAAGTGTCACAAAAACTAAAAGCTGCGTATTTCTTATTGTTTCTGTCAAAAAAACTGTTTAAGAGACATCTATGTTACGATATTATAACAATTAAAAATTTAGGGCTTTTTCCATTTTAAAATAGTTGAAAAGTCACGGGGAAATACATTTTTTCAAGTCATTTTAATTTAATTAATTAATGGGAGTCTTGTTCTGTACGTGTTACGGAGTAAACCTAGAAAAAGTGGATAAGTTAAGTCGTAATAAGTGGTTCCGGGTACTGCGTAATTTCGTCAAAGACCCATAATGTCGTGCACAAAGCGAAGGAATTGCATTTTTTACGATTTATAAAAAACACATTGTTAAAAAAGATTAAGGATCTGCTCGATATTATTTGAGCGATCCATAATTTATCGTGCACTAACGATATGAATCTACGCCATTTTACAACGTGAACACATTTTTAACAAAAATAACTATAATAAATATAAAAATTACTATTAAATGTTACCAAAAAAAAACATATTACCAAACAACAAAAATATTACCAAAACACATCAATTAATACTTTTGTGAAATAACATAACCTATCCAGTGTCCCACGACTTCCATCGAGAAGTTTCTGTGGGTTTTTTCTGGAAAAATATAACTCATTGGTCTTATGGATTGAAAGATCTGACCTGAGCAAATTTAAAAATAAACAAACAAACATTTTAATTTAATTTATGGCTTTAATTAAAACCACACGAAAAAATTAATGACACCTTTCTAAGTAAAAAAATATATTTCATTTAAAAATGAGCTTACAGCAATGTTTTATCTGAAGCAAGGTTAAGGTAACTAAAATATCATTCTATTCAAAATAAATAATAGAGAAAACGCCCTCACTGTTTTACTTTCTTTTACTCTAGTAAAATAAAGTATAGCAATCATCAAAATTTTGAACCTTGAGATTTTTTGAGATTTATTTGTTTTGAGGTCCCCTGAGTCCGAAAAAGTGGGTTTCGAAATGGTGTCTGTCTGTCAGTCTGTGTCCTCTCTACAGCCCAGATGGTTTAACCAATCGAACTGAAACTTCAGATTTAAGTTTTCTTGATAAATTGGGAGGCCCCAGTGAATTTTACTCCAAATCGGCTAACCGAAAGTGGCCACTCCCTTGGCCAAGAAAATTTATTCTGCAAATATCTCAAAAAGTATAAGGTTTACAAAAAACTACTTAATGCAAAATGTTTCCAAAAATTAAAAACAAATAAAAATCAAAAATTAAAAATTAAAAAAAAAATTAAGAAAAAAATAAAATTTCTCATAATTCTCTGTTCGTAAAAGAAAGTCGTGTGTTGGCCACACCTCAATTTTTACTTTCTTTTACTCTAGTAAAATAAAGTATAGTAATCATGAAAATTTTGAACCTTGAGATATTTTGAGATTTATTTGTTTTGAGGTCCTCTGAGTCCGAAAAAGTGGGTTTCGAAATGGTGTCTGTCTGTCTGTCTGTTAGTCTGTCAGTCTGTCAGTCTGTCTGTGTCCTCTCTACAGTCCAGATAGTTTAACCAATCGAACTGAAACTTCAGATTTAAGCTTTTTAGATAAATTGGGAGGTCCCAGTGAATTTTGCTCCAAATCGGCTAACCGGAAGTGACCACTCCCTTGGTCCAGAAAATTTATTTTGCAAATATCTTAAAAAGTATAAGGTTTACAAAAAACTACTTTATCCAATATGTTCCCAAAAATTAAAAACAAATAAAAAAAAAATATAAAAAATTAAAAAAAAAAAAATTTAAAAATTTAAAAATTAAAAAAAAATTAAGAAAAAAATAAAAAACCTCTGTTCGTAAAAGAAAGTCGTGTGTTGGCCACACCTCCATTTTTTTATAGGTATACTGTTACTATTTGGAAAGTAAACTTGAGACATATTTTTATTTTATGATTTCGGCGATTACTAATTAGTACTACCACACAGGATTCATAGATGTTTTTGTTCAAGATATTTGAAAAGTTTTGTTATTGTTTTTTATAAAATTTGAGCGTTTAACATTCAAAATTTTGAAGCAGAAAAACACCCTTTTTTACTATGGATTCCTATGGAAATTAGTGAAAAGTTATACACTAAAAAAGCTTCTAAAAAATACATCAGAAAGATCTGGTTTCAGTGATGGACCATCAAACTGGTGCCACATAAAAAATTAGATTAATAATAGTAATTTTGTAAAGAAGTCACTTATTCTAAGTATCACATTTACTTTTTTTTTGTTTAATAGTAGATTCAATATTCCTGGTAGATTATTACCTTTCTTCAAAATTTCAGACGTTTGATTTTTTACAGTGAGGCGTTTTTTTAAATGGATACCTAGACATTTTACAATATTTAGCCATTCCAACGAGGTGCCGTCGAGAACAGGACCGTACTGCGATCGGGAATTTTGCTTATTGCCCTGCAACCGGTAAAAAAGCTTCACATTGAGAACGATTATTAATTGTTAAAATCTAGCTGTAGTTCAGTGAATATTGTGAAAGAATAGTGAATATTTATATAAAAACAATTCAATCCCCAATTATCATTAAGCAGTAACGTCGTTTACGTCATTTATTTTGTGAATAATGTTAAATTATTATATTGTGTAAAATTGAAAAATTCCATAAGTGGTACAAGTTACAAACTAATAGTGTATTCTCTTTATAATGCTGTGGTCACAAATCAAAAGGGCATAAGTCTAAAACCCTAATTCCACGCTTCTCGTGTTCTTGATTTGAAGGACTATTGTACGTACAAAGTATAATATAACTCAAAATATGTGGAATTCCATTTCGTGCCACGGAAATTTATGAATTACTCCGTTATGCATTTTGAATAAACAAAATATTATTTGAAGGGTCAGTTTTATTTAAAAGGCTTAAGTTAAAACGTCATTAGTTAAGTTATACCCTTCTGACAAAAATAAGAAATAAAAATTGCGTTTGTCGTCTCAACTAAAATAATTTATTTAAGCATGAGCTCATTTGCAACAGAAATGTACTAAAAGAGGAAATATTATACTTAACATAATAGAAAAATTGCAGCTTGTTTAGCACCAGGATTTTGCAGTCCTTATTTCCATCTCGGTTTCCAGCATCCGGATCTCACACAATTAGATTTCTGCCTTCTCAAAATATATCGCAATTCTCGACTCGTGCTGAATTCTCTTTATCCGTAAATCACAAGCAGAACAAGAATTGTAAATTAAGATTTTTTTTTAAAAATATAAAGTAATTTTCGAAAGTCAAAGCCTGTCAATTTGACGGATTTGATGTTAGCATTTGTAAATCATGCTTAATTGCTACATTAGGCGAAACACCGAAATTTATACGGACTATCACAAATAACCTTTTTATGGATGGGGCAATAATACAAACTGATGTACAAACTAAACACAGAGTGTCATACTAAACCAGTTTCACTTTCGAAATATACTTTTGTATTCAAAGGTATGAATTTAAAATTCAAATCACCTCAAACGGACGTTTGCAATACGTGCAACATAAAAACGTAAAATTTGAGGTAGCTGGGAATAAGGAACTGGAGCAGCTTACAAACGAGCAGAAAAAACCTCACGATGACGCTGACACCCAAAAGTGACGCATCCAGAATAAAAATGTTTGCGTTATTCTTGCAAAGAAAGAAAGCGGAAGGAAACTACCATGAAAATACACTACCCAAGAGATTGGTATAACTTTGTGCGCGGTGTTGGTACCAAAAACGCTTTCCATATTATTGAAATGAAACAAGATTCTTTAAAACTAACAAGAATTTTTTTAAACTAAATTCAATTGGCATATAGTATACAATAAACATTAATAACTGCAAACATGTTATATTTAATAGTTTTGTTTTTTTGTAATTTACAAAAAGTGCTTGTTTTTGGCGTCCTACACCAGGTTACCCCTTAAAAAAAATTTAAGAAATAACCGGCAGATGATGAATTTTAATAGCGGTGTACTCAATCAACAGTTGTTGGCGTCAAGAAATTAGGTGCCCAGCTGGTGACCTTGACCCTTATCGTCAAGGTCATTTGAAAGTCAAGTGGACATTATTTATGATGCTTTTAAGGTTTTTAGGTAATCTATTTAAAGTGTCGCTGGACGGACTCTAAAACAATTACAAGCCAATTTTTTTTTATAAATTGTTATATACGTTTAATTTTTTTACGAGTAATTGGATATCATATCCAATTAATTAATAAGATATTAATATAATTGTAATACCCATTTTTTAAACCGATGGTTAGATAACGTACCAGCGAATGATTACCCGAAAACCCCAAATAATCCACAAATAATTGCTAATATCATATTAAAATTTTATGTTCAATATGTTAAATTAATATAATAATAAAAAGTGTTCTATAAATAAGCCAATTATTAATTAATAACAAGTATGTTCAGTTTACAATCAAATTTAAATTAAAAGATTCTAAAAATATTATTGTGAAACAAATGCATGAACTAGGTACTAATAAATCTGTAATAGCTTAGCTTGGAAATAATGTCGATAAATGTACCATTATACATATTTCGAGATCGGTTAGCACAAAACAAAAAAATTAAAAAAAAACAAGGAAATACGAGGGTAGTTTCAGAGAAGTACTCGGCCTGGCAAAGAAAACACAAACAATTTGGGCAACACGGGTTCTAATGCCTCTGCGTAAGGTGGTATTTTCGCAGACGATCCTCTAAAAGCGGCTTCATCAGACTGCGAACAGTGATTCGGCTTGTTGTATGATTCTTACAGAGCTCGTCAAACGTGCTCGTTTCACTTTTTGTGGCGTTCTAAAAAGCCGTGATTTCTCGCTTGACGATATCTTCGTTCATTAGGCTTGGTTTGTGCAAGCTGGATAATAGTAAAACTACTTTTTTCGCGCAGTAGGAAAGTAACGTTATTCCATCGGCGCAGGCATGCCGCACCGTACCAGTAACAGTTGGTTGTGTAAAAGCCGCTGGTATTTCGAGCTGGTTTTTTCGCAACGTTCCAACCATTGTCGGTGGAAGGAGTAATTGCCCTTCTTTTCTTGAACATAACATTCTTCATAGACATGAACCAGTTGTCGCAAGTGACGTTGCTTTGAGAGTTGTATCTGCTCAGTCAATTTCGTGATGTAATGGCTCGACATTGTGTCTTTTCTGGTTATTTCTACCCTCCCCCCACCGATATAAAGTTCAGCGTTTAGCATGTACGATGTTTGCACATTGTTACAGGTGACAATTTTTATTCAATATTTAATTTTATTCATATTTAAATATTTGTATACTCTCTTATTTGTACATATTAATTATTGTATGCTCTCACTCCGAAATGGCCCCGAAATCCCAAAAGTTGTTCATCGATCGTACAATTAGTAGATGGCAAATAATACCTAAAGCGTTCCAGCATAACAGCGCCGGACTTATAATCCAAAAATACAAAAAGTTTCGGTTTTAAGGTAAAATTATATAAAAGCTGATACTTACTTTTATTCAATTAAAAAAAACAATATAATTTATTATTTTAAACAATTTTATTTTTTTATTATTTAACTCCATCAAAACAGGAAATCAAAAATATGGAAGACCCGACACAATGAACCGACGTGTTGCCGTTTATAAATTTGAGACGAGACTGAATAAATAAATTCTATTTTGTTTTAACTTGTTTGTTCTGCTTATGTGCCTCTTTTTGTTGTTTTCGTGTTTTTAATTGGTCGCGACAGAAAACTTACGATAAAAATGTGTACGCGCCATAGAGCGCATCGGAGGCACCCAATGCGCGGCGAGCGCATGTTAGCGCCGGAGGAATATTGTGGTGGCGCATTGGGTCAATCGTCACAAGTCCGTAAAAAATTGCTGAATCAGCATCAAATAACATAAAAGATTTATTATAGCCATGAAAAAATTGAAAAACTACGAGAAAACCAAAAAAAAAAACTGCATTCAATTTACCTTCTAAAATACCGACAATATGTTTACGCGAACCTTTTTAGAGAACGGACATGGCATGCACTGGCTAGCGTTTCCAAGTAAAAAGACCCAGCCGCCCCTTGAACCTTTAGTCCCCACTAATACCTAGATCTTTTAGGGGGCGGGGGGATAGACGGAGCTCGCCCTCTCAAAGACCCAGTATACACAAGCAGAGTTAAATAACAATTTTTTTTTCACAGAGGTAGGTTACATTTTTAATGGTAATTGGGCGCTTTTAACATCGAAATTGTTTCTGATACAATTTGCATTGAGTCGTTCCTTTCAGTGTAAATAACATCTAAATTTTTCTAGATGTAATTTTGCATCTCTTATTATTTTGCCATCCAAGATGCATCGACAAAAAAAATCGAAAATAAAGATTAAATCGAAATTTGATACAAGAATAATACATATAATTAAATCATAATGACTGAAGTGTCAAATTCGCATTTTTCAGGAAAACGCTTTTAAAATTAGGAATTGTTCAAAATCGTATGAGTTTTTTGAATTTTTTATTTTATAAACGATTATTACGGTTGTTTGTAGTTACCGGAATATTACAAAAAATTGGTATGGCATGAAATCGAATCTGGAGATTTGGAATTTGAGATAATACCTAAAGGGCTTATCTCACCTTAAGCCATTACGATTTGTAACCACAGAATGTCGGATGCATAAGCGATGCTTAAGCAATTTAATTTTAATTAAATTACTTTTAAGCAGACTGGGTGAGCGAATGTTCGTCAAAGAGGATAGACGTGTTTTTTATATCCTCTTCAAAAATTTAATTTAATTTTATTTTGTTTTATTTATGTAGTTTATGTAGTGTTATTTATATACCCTATATACATATAGTATATAAAGTTTAATTATAATTATAAATTTAATTCTATTTAATTCAGTTTTTAGTGGAATAATAATTAAAGTGGAAGTGAAATAATTTAAAGTGTAATTTTGGAAAATGCAATCCATCGGGATGCATTTATCAGGCAATGTTTTATATTTATAGATAAAGAAATCAAAATTATTGATTTCTATTGGGTGCATGTTTTTAACTTTAGTGTGATTGTACAAGGATTTTATTACTAAAACCTAATAATTGGATCGTATCAAAATAGTTTTTAACGTAAATTAACATACATACGTCGTAGTTAATTTCATATTCGATTTTATATTTACGCATAATTGAATGCGTTCTTGCAAGCCAAACAAAGGTGTTTATACATATATACGTATAAACATTTTTGTGAGTTTCGGTATGGTTTCGGTTCTTGGTTTTTTTGTTATGTACAAAGTATATAGACAGAAATACATTCTTGAAAATTGATACATGACAAAGTCAACGAAATGTTTATACGGGCCGCCTCGTTCGCTCTTTACGCGGATCCTATTAGGGAAATGTACTATTTATTATTGGGTTTTGCTATGTTTAGTTCAGCAACAACAACAAAAACAGAGAGACTTTTTGTGGGTGTTAGTATAGTTGTTCCCAATATTTTTCTATATCTTGATATATAGATCAGGATTGTTTTGAATGTGCGCTGTAATGGTATTAGCTGTATATAAAATAATGAAAACATGATAAGTCTTTTGCTACGCACATGGAAGATTGTAGAGATATTTGCTTTTAATGTGTGTTGGTGGTTTACTATATAAGAATCTGTTGTTTTTATTCGATTTTGTTATTTCCCCTCTTTTTGTTTTTGTATTCATGTTACAACTATATTGTTATTAATAAAACATGAACTGTACAAACACAACGAAATTTTAGGGTATTCGACTCAAATAGGTTTTTATATTTTTGTATGATCAAATAAGTTTTGAGTCGAATTGGAATCCGCCTTATATAATTCATATAGGATGGATTTATTTTAGATATGAGTTATTTAATTTTTTACAGGGTATTATAAAATGCATTAAATTATTAAATTTATTTAATTAATGTGAAAAGGCTATAAATTAACTAAACCATATAAATAAAATGCTAACTTGGAAGTGTTGATTTGAGTTGAGTTGTGATTTTGGTTTGCATCACATAATGACGTATTCATTTATGCATGCCAAATTTTGATTAAAAGATGGTGAACGAGGTGGAATTATGTGAAAACATTTTTGAAAGGCTAAATGTATTGAACTTAATTATTAACTTAACCCTTTCGCACGTGGCGCACATTAAAATGTGCATCATGTTTGAACGTTATTTTTACTATAAATACATAAATATTCATAGTAAATGATTTACCGTTATAGAAAATCATGTTTTCTCTTTTACTCACGTTCAATATTTTTCCCCACAAATTTACTTTTAATCAGTTTTGCTTTAGTTTTCGATGACGACAATACCTACATATTTCAAAACATCCGTGATCAACAGTGATTTAATTTATAAGTGTAACATTAATTAAGGTAATAAATAATTAATTTTTTATCCTGTATTATTTAAATATGTATAATAAATCAATATTCGGTTAGCTTTTGTGAAGTTTTAGATTAATTACCAGTATAAATTGACTTGTTGATGGAATCGTATATTGGAAAGATGAGTGACGATGAAGCAAGGGATGAAGAATTCGAAAAGACCATTTGTACAGAAAATTATGAAGATATTATTATGGACACAGCTATAAAATATCCAGAGCACAATCAGACTAACGACGAAAATGAACACTTAGACGAACCTCTTGAGCATATAGTTATACAGAACAAGATGATTCTTCTGGTTATATAAATGAAAATGTTATAATTGAATTTTTTCCCCCATAGGGAAACTATTCCGTTCGCGAATAAAAGTCAGATACAATGCCATCGTAAAAATATAGCTTCTGAAAGTAATCCTCACTTTGAAAATCTGTCAAGCGAAGATGAATGTTTGACAAAATCGCCCTACGAATACTTCAGTCAATATTTCACGGATGAACTGTTTGAAACATTTTCGTTTCATATCAATTTGCATGCACAACAGCAGGATGCAAAATTTAAAGTTACCAACAAAAATGAAATTAAAAGGCTCTTTTGAAATTGTCCCGACTACGTTTATATTGGGAACCACGTTTGGGAATTCAAGCTTTTAAATCCAGCATGACTTGTGACCGCTTCAGTCAGCTCCGAAACAACCTACACATGGTAAACAACTTAGATATTCCAAAGAAAAATACCGATAAATTCGTGAAAGTTCGTCCAATTATAAACGCTGTCCGAAATCGTTATTTGAAGCTACCTGTTGAAGAAGTGGTTTCGATAGACGAACAAATCATTCCGTATACTGGTCAGCTGGCAACCAAGCAATACATCAAAGGTAAACCTAATCCTTGGGTCGTAAAAGTATATGTGCTGGCTGAAAAATCAGGTCAACCATGCGACTTCTTCCTTTATGAAGGAGCCACATTAGGATTTTATGCTGCTTGCCAAATCAAGTATGGGTTCGGAGCTTCAGTAGGTATCAAACTGGTCGAGAGCTTTACTCGACCTGGTAATTTAATTTTTTTTTGACAATTTTTTTTCAACGTATTAATTGTTTGAATATCTTTTGTATAAAAAGCACAATGCTATATGAACAATAAGAATAAATAGATTTTATAACCCACCATTCTTCACCGATAAGGAATTGTGTAAGCAAGGACGTGGCTCATGTGACGAAGTAGTTAGCATGGATGGTAAAGTTATCCTCGTAAAGTGGCAGGGTAACAAAGCCATTTATATAGGTTCCAATTTCCGAATCCCAATCACAATGGACAATCACCGGTCTAAGTGTGCATAAGCAGCCACTCCAACCTAGGTTCCAATTTTGTTAAAACTGGAGACGTTGATATCGTGAAGAGGTGGAACAAAATTACTAAAAAATATCAGCAAGTTTCCCGACCCGAAATAGTCCAGTGAGTGGACTCACTGGATCGATTCATCTCATATTACAGATTTTTTATTGAATCTCGAAAATGGACGCTAAGGGTTATTACACATTTTTTAGATTTTGCTGTAGCTGCTAGTTGGAGTGAGTACAGGAGAGAAATGAAAAATTCCGGAAAACCCGAGAAAGAGATCCTGGATTTATTATATTTTCGTTTAGAGAAGTAGGTGATGCACTATTATATGCTGGTCAAACAGCAAATCCCTCGAAACGCGGTCGACCATCAACATCTAGAGATTGCTCGCCTTTGCCACCGATAACGTCAAAAAGAAGTATGGAAGTTCGCCCGATTCGTCATGAAAGAGGCGATGAAATTGCCCATTTCCCTTATCATGATGGGATGATAGAAGCAACAAGATGCAAGATGAACTCCAAAACTTCTCATCAAGGAACTGCTGGAGGAACCCATTTTGCATGCAAGAAATGTAACTTGCATTTATATATCACCAAAGAGCGAAATTGCTTCGAAGTTTTCCATTCAAAATGAGATTAAAACGACTCGTATTTTTTTAATTTTTTACATTTGTATTTGAAGCGCCTACATTTTATTAATGAATTATTTAAAAAATTAATAAAATAATTGGTTGTAACTTAATCTAATATCTTTTATTTTCAACATTCGAAACTTTTTGTACATTAATATGTACATTTCATATCTTCGGCTCCAAATAATTTTTTATGGAAATTCTGATCACAAATAAATCCAATTTTCTGAAAAAAAAATTTTCATTCGCTCATTTTAATTCCTGTGCGAAAGGGTTAATAGAATATGATTGGAGTTTTAGGTTGCAGTTTTTCACACGTAAACGTCAATTTTGCTTGTATAGTACACCGATTAGTTTTGTAGGAGAATAATGTTTCAATTTTATTTCATGGATTTATTATTTTACTTACTTTGCAAGCTTTATTTTACAGGGTAATATGTCCATAAACGGATTAAAAGTTTTATAATAAAAAATAAATTTCGTAGTTTTTGATTTTTGATTTTATTTTAATTATGTCAACTAGATTAGTAAATTAAAACATCAATAATTATAATAATTTTTTGATGTCCTAATTTAGATTTATAAAATCCTGAGTTCTGGCATTTAAATTATATTATATACTTTTATAAATAAATAATTAATTTGAACATTATTAATTTCCTTTCTTCTAGATTTGTAGGAAATTGCCGATTAGTTTAAATTTAATAGTATGGTTAAATATATATTTTCAACTTTTTATTTTTAAATCTAGTTGCAGTAGGTAAACAATTAATTAACTATTTACAGGAGAATGGTAACTAATGGAACAAGTGCTGTGAATTTAAATTATAACTTAACAATTTAAAATTTTTAAACATTCTTTTAGAATTTTAGCTTAGAAGTGGGAGAGTTTACATAGGCAATTTCATAAAATGTTAATTTTGTAATATTTGTATGTAATATATTGTGTTTTGCTCATTAATATATATTAAATATAATATATAAAAATATTTAAAGGTTTCTATTCCTTAATTTTCTAATAAATAATTTAATTTTCAGAATATAACATAGTTCCAGAATCAATCTTTAATATGGGGATTAAATTAATCCTGAATTTCAGAGTTAGATTTTACTTTGATATTATGGTAATTTATTAATTAAAATTAGTTTTCAGAGTTGCCTGGGAAATTATATATTGATTTTATTTGTTGATTCTTGATATACTTATAGTACCTAACATTGATGATTTTAGGCTGTTGTGGTGCTGTAACATTATCATTTTTAAATTATTTATTATAAATTTTATAAAATAATTGAATTTTTAATTATTTATTCTCTTTTTCTTGATCGGTAGGAAATTTCTGATTAGTTTTAAATGAAATTTTAGGTTTAAAATGGTTTTTAACGTTTATTTTAATGTATGTTGCAGTATGTAATAATTAATTAATTAGATATAGAAGAAATTATGAAAATGAAATAAGCGCTGTTTTTGTAATCTTAGCTTAGTAATTTTAAATTTTCTTAAATATTTTATCAAGTAAATTAATGAAAGGTGGACAGGGGGACATTACAACATTAATAATTTTTATGTAATGATTTAGATTTAGGGAGTCCTGAGTATCTGGCCCTGGATTCCAGAGAAATGATCATCTAATAATGTAGTTAGATTGTGCTGTCTTGTGCTAACCTATTTATTATATATAACACTAATAATTTACTAACTATCGGCTTTATTAGAAGTCTGTAACCGGGCCGAGTCTGTCCTCACTAACATTCCTTTCCCATCCCTCGATTCTGTTATATGTAAAAAGGTGTACGATGGCTGCCTGGCCAGGGGCGGATATCACACTATTAGACTTATGTGGTTATCGATGTGGCGCCTTTCTTTACTGGGTGAATATTGTTATGTTTGGCTTCATGAAAAGCTGAATATGATGGTACATATTTCCTTGGTGAGGGAGAGTTATGATGTCGTGTTGTAACATGGGTTTAGTGGTGTGGTATTCGCATTTATAATATGGGATACTTGCTTAATGCTTGATCGTACATTCAAATCAATCAATCAATCAATCAATTAAATTAGTTTTAAGCAAACTAAATACATTTGATGAGCGATTACAGAAACTAGAGTACATCACTAAGGGAGCCATCCCTCAGAAAAATGGCCAATGATCTTAGAATCTTATGTTAAAATGCCAATAGACTGATGCAACATCAACAAGAAGTGCAAGTGGTCCTGGACACAGAACAAATCAATGTATGTCTCATCACGGAAACACACTTCACTAGACAATCAATCATTCAATTTAAAAATTATCAAATATATCACACTATTCACCCTGGAAACACTGCTAAAGGAGGTAGTGCTGCTATAATTAGAAATAGTATTCATCACTATGAGAAGTTAACATATGAAACGGAAGAAATACAAGCAACTGCTGTTATTGTCAAATCGAAAAGTAGTTCTATTTGTATTGCTAGTATTTACTGCCCAACGAAGCACACAATGAAAGAAAAAGATTATCTCGAGTTCCTCAGTAAATTAGGAAAACGATTTGTACTTGGAGGAGACTTTAATGCAAAAAATATCCACTGGGGATCCAGATTAACAACAACTTAAGGTAAAGAACTCCTAAAAGCTATCAGAAAATACAGTTGTGAAGCCCTCTCAACTGGAAAACCAACCTACTGGCCAACTGATCCAAACAAAGTACCAGATCTGATTAATCTCTTCATAATAAAGAGCATATCTGTAAATTATGTACAAGTAGATGAAAGCCATGACTTAAACTCATGGGCATGCTTTAGACTAACGCTAAAAGAAAAAATTAACTTAATGATTTCATTAAAGAGTGAAGAACAATTAGACAATGAAGTTCACAAATTTGTAATCGATATCCAGCAATCAGCTTGGAAAAATACTCCTGAAATTAAAACGAAAGTCAAGGGAAAGAACTACCATATGGAAATTAGGGAGCTCCTCGCAGAAAAAAGAAGAGCGAGAAGAGTATGGCAACAAACAAGGGCTCCCCAAGATAAAACTCATTTGAACAATCTCACTCAACAATTAAGAAGAGGGATCAAAGAATTGAAAGAGGAATCAATCAGCAACTGATTATTCTCTTTGGAAAGCAACCAAAAGAATTAAAAGGCCAATAATGCAGATTCGCCCAATAAAAATAGCAGGTGAGAAATGGGCTAGAAATAATGAGGACAAAGCTCGAGAATTTGCTGAACACCTCGGAAAAAGAGATAAAAGCTAATATGAATACGAAAAGAGCTCCTGGGTACGATCTTATTACTGCAGAAATCTTAATAGAACTGCCAAGGGAAGCTCTGGCGAAGCTCACAAGCGTTTGATAGAGTGTTGCATGAAAGAATTAACCACAAGTTAAGAAATCTTCTACCAATGCAATTTGCCAAGATACTGGAATCTTACTTGAAAAATAGGTTCTGTTGGAAAAAGCAACGAAGAATCAACACAGAAGTTACAATAAGCTATAACTCAAATAAATAAATGGACAAAAAGATGGAGAATAAAACTAAATGAAGCTAAATCAGTTCACATCAACTTTACAAACAGACGATTCAAACATATTCCGATTACCATAAATAGGGGAATAATACCTCATGCGAATACAGCTAAGTAAATCGGCATGACTTGATTAAACAGAGCAACGTAAATATCATCCAAAGATTTCAGAATATGGTATTACGGAACATCGTTGATAGAACAATGACCTCCATAGGGACCTTAAAGTGAACCTCGTCTTAAATTAAATCCAGAAAACAGCACGGAGACAAATTCAGAAACAAATTGCTCATTAGTCCAGGAGACTAGATTGACATAAAATAAATAAATAAAATTTATTTTAAATAAAAAAAAATAAAAAAAAATTAAAAACATTCGGCCAGAAATCAGTAGAATAACGATGTGAGAATGTATTTTATCCACTTTTGATATATAATAGCCCGATAACTACGCTGATTTCAAATAAAGAAAATGTAAAATAACCCATTGTTATTGTATAACCCACGCTGCTAGGGGCAACGTGAGTTATATTTCATATAACAAAATGTTGAGTAGTCATTGGAAAATTATTCGTAGTCAAATTGAAAAAACTATATTCCAAAAATTAGTTAAATTAAAGTACACCATGACAATTTAAAGAACGGTCACTATGATAAAATATATTTCAAAATTTAGTGCTCCACTGTGAAAACACCAAATGGAACTATTTCTTATTAATTTACGAAATTAATTTCAACAAAAGTGGATAAAACGGTTTACATAAGATGAGTTCCATCAATTGTATGATGTGTGAAACAAACATAAACGAAAATGGTTTAGTTTGTAGTGGTTTTTGTTCAAATGTGGCACACTACAAATGTGTGGGAATAAAAAAAGCAGCATTTGACTGTATAAGAAGTTCTAAAAATTTATGTTGGTTTTGTGATAATTGTAATGACGTATATAAAATGCATGTCAATAACATTAGTGATATAAAAAGAATTGTGAAAAATCTTGAATCATCTTTGATTCCTTTAAAGAAAGTGCAACCAGAAGTGGATTATGAATTGGAGACTGATTTATGCCAATCTAGTGCAGCGTTACCGAAATCAGTATTAGCGGTTCCTAATGTGTCTTCACCGGAATGTCAACCTGCTTCAGATCTTGCTGAATCAAATGGTTTGCCAGTTGGTTATCCTCTACCTAATGTTTCTTCACCGGAATGTCAACCTGCTTCAGATGTTACGGAATCAAATGGTTTGCCAGTTGGTTATCCTCTACCTGGCATTAACTCATTGACGACAAATCAGCCTGTTACAATGGATTTACGCAAGAAAATTATTAGTGCTCCCGCGAGCATGAATACTCCAGCCCAGCAGTCAACATCTTCAATTTCAAAAAATGTTATGAACAACTATATTATTGGCACTGGTAGCGGTGTTACCTTACGTGCTGTGGAGCCTCGAAAACAGATTTTTGTCTCCAGACTTCACCCGGATGTTACTGAAGCAAATATCAGGCAATATTTGCTAGACAATTTCAATTTGTCGGAAGTATTTGTTCATCGCTTTACACCAAAATTAAAGGATAATTTCAAACAGGATTACTCATCATTTAAAATAAAAATTTCTGTTACTATGTTGGACAAATTGATGGATCCAACTTCTTGGCCAGCTGGTGTTCTAGTGAAGGAATTCCAAAATATACCTAAGAGTCATCCTTTTTTACGGCTACGCCAACCCAATCCACAAGGTTTTTAGATTGTACTTCAAACGGTGGTAAGGCTGTTCCAGGTGATAGTCTGCAGGTTAGTGCCAGTTCTTGTTTATGGTTTGGTCATCTAAATGTTCGTAGTTTAGTTAAACATTTTAATGACATTACTATACTGTTGGATGTTTACAAATTTGATTTTCTTGCGTTAACGGAAACTCTACTTAACGGTAAAATTTCAGACAAGTCACTCAATATTAATAATTATAAATTAATACGTTTCGATCGTATAAATAATACACGATGGGGTGGGGTTGGTATTTATTTCAGGGATACTTTAAAAGTCTGTAAATTATTTTCTGGCACATTTGGAAAAGTTGAAATTTTGGCATCTGAACTTATTGGACGGTTTGGAAAAATTCTTATTTTGATTGTTTATAACCCGCTTCCGGCTTGTACGGAGGATATTAATAATTTACAAATAATTTTTTCTCAATATGTGTTTCAGTGTGTAAAAGTTATTTGCTGCGGTGATTTTAATTTTAACATGTTGACTAACAATAAACTTAGTGATTGGTTGAGTTTGTACAATTTATATTATTTACCTTTTAAACCGACTAGATTAGATAACAGCTTGTTGGATTTGATCATTTTGTATGAGCCTGATAGGCATAATATTGTTTCTTTTGGGCAACATGCTGTTCCTGCTATTTCTGATCACGACTTGGTTTTTGCATGCTATAAATTCTGTCGAGTCAGGGATAAAATTTCCTATACCGTAGTTGCTGATGTTAAAGCGATTGAACGTGAGAGTTTTGTAAGTTGTTTCTTTTCGTTGGATTGGTTGAATTTTCGTTTTTATGCGGATGTGAATGATATGGTTGAGGAATTCAACTTAAACCTTTTACAGTTGGATAATATCTGTGTGCCTCGTAAGAGAGTTTTAAATAGGTGTCCTACTGCTCCGTGGTTAAATGCTTATATTTTGGATTTAATGGAGCGTATAGATTTGGTTTATAAAAAATATAAAAAATATGGATTGGAGCATGATTTGGCTTACTTTAAGTACTATAGAAATAAAACCAACAAATGCATTAATGACGCTAAGCATTCATTCTATTTTGGGAATGTATACAATTCTAAAAGAACGTGGGTCAATTTAAAAAAGCTTGGAGTTTTAGGTACATCAAATGAGGCAGTCATTATGTTTTCTGCCGAAGAAATTTTGAATGGAATTTGTAAGTTTAGTGATTCTGTTGGTGTTTTACCTTTACCTAATTCTAATTTTATTAGTTCGGTAAGCTACGCGTTTGTATTTGATTGTGTCGATGAGCTTATGGTGCTGAATGCGATTCGTGCTGTTAAATCGGATCTAATGGCATATGATAATATAAACTTTAAAGTACTTAAATTGTTTATTGAATTATTTCTGCCTCATATCACATTTATTATTAACCAATGTTTAACGAAATCGGTGTTTCCTGATTTGTGGAAGGTTGCTTCTATCATTCCCCTGCCTAAAAAGGATGTGGTTTCTGGTATTGGTGATATTCGTCCGATAAGTATTTTACCGGCGTTATCAAAGGTACTAGAGAAAATTATTCAACTCCAAATTACCGAACACCTTATCCGGTTTGATTTTCTAAGCAAATTTCAATCAGGATACAAACCTGGTCATAGCACTACCACTGCACTGGTGCATATAGTTGATGATCTATCAACTATTCTGGACAAGGGCCATTCATTTGGTATTTTAGTCCTTTTAGACTTTTCTAAAGCTTTTGATTGTGTTAACCTTATCCACTTGCTTCAGAAGTTACATTTGTATTATACATTTTCGAATTCTGCTATTATGTTGCTTCATTCTTATTTGAGCGACCGCAAACATTTCGTAAAGCATGGAGAAGCTCAATCGAGTATTCGAGGAGTATTTGACGGGGTGCCTCAGGGTTCTATTTTGGGGCCTTTGCTTTTCTCCATTTATATTAATGATCTGCTTGGGCATATTCGGAATTGTCGATTTCATCTTTATGCTGATGATTTGCAATTGTATATTGGTGGCGATTTTTCAGAGTTGGATGAGATTGTCATGCGACTTAATACAGATCTTAAAAATGTTTCCTTATGGGCCAAGATTCTACAAATAATTCTCATAATATAGCACCTCTTATTTATTTAGACAATGATATTTTCTCATTTGTGCCTACAGTTAATAACTTGGGACTAATATTGAACCCTAAACTCACTTGGATTGATCATATAAAATCCCTATGCCAGCGTGTTAATTATTGTCTATACTCGCTTAGGTTAATAAAAAAGTATTGTCCAGTGAATTTACGCATATATCTTGTTAAAAGTCTGATCATACCAATTTTCACATATTGTGATGTAATATTTAATAACTGTGATAGTACTTCTAGGCGTTTACTTGAGGTTACGTTTAATAACTGCATTCGATATGTTTATGACCGTAGGAAGTTTGACCATGTCTCTGAATTTAGGGTTTCTATTATTGGATGTGACTTGTTTGAATTTTATCGTTATAGAGCTGCGGCTTTTATTTTCCGTATTATTAAAACGGGTAAACCATTGTATTTACATGAGAAGTTAGATTTTTCTACATCGTTGCGAACAAGAAATGTCAACTTGCCTATCAATAGGACAAAGGTTTACAATAACTCCTGTTTGGTGAACATGATTGCCATTTGGAACAGCCTACCACTGGAACTAAAGAATATTGGTTCTTTGAATATTTTTAAAGGATTAATGTTAAAATTGGTACAAGGTAATCTAAATTTTTGATTGATTGGTGTAAATAGTATGTATATAATGTATATATGTTTATGTATATATTTTGTATATATATTATCTTTGTATATTTTGTTTTATTTTTTGTGTTAATTTTAAATTTTGTCTGTTATTCTCTACTTTAATTATTGTATATATTCATGTTGTACAAAAACATTAGGTTTAAACATCATTGGCTAATTGATAAATAAATAAATAAATAAAAATAAAATAAAACGTTGTATGCCACTCGTGAGCAAAGAGATATTATCCACTCGGGATAATGTCCCACTCGGCTGTCGCCTCGTGGGACAAACTTATCCCTCATGGATAATATCTCGGTTTGCTCACTAGTACCATAAATAACTATTAATCATTTCAGTTTCACCAAACTAGCCTTGTTTTTTATTTGAAATACATTTTCAATGAAATCAATGAATTTCAGGCTTTGAAGAATTTTACCATGCATACAAACACGCATACAAGAAAACATGGTTTTGTCATATATAAACAACATATTTCGTGCAATCTGACCACTATTATAAAAAATTATGACATTTATTTGATAAGTGATGATATATTTTATATTTAATGGCAATTTCTAATACCAAATAAAGTAAAAAAAAAAAAAATTGAGTAATTCGAGATAGCTACAAATAAGAAACAAAAAACAGAAGGAATTTATTTAATTTGCGTGTGAAATAAAAACAATAAAATTGAAAATAGCGTGTTGTAAAATTGATGAAAATCAAAATGTCTAAATTTAACAAGAAAATTTAATAATTTTCTATTTTGTTGTTGCTTGATTTTATATTTATATCCTTTTTATGGGTATTTTTACTTTTGTTTTATTTTATTTAATACTAATTTGATAACAAAATGGTTGATAACATCTAATGTTTTGAAATAGAAGAAAAAAAAACGAAAGAAATTGATCCAATACGGAGACGTTAAGCGTATTCGCATATACAGCGATACAGTTTTAGAAATAATCAATCGATTTAAAAATGAAATAATTCCCTTTAGTGGCACGGTTTTATATTTTTGGATGTATATGTATGTATAATGTATACGGATATGTGGATGGGTATAATAATCCATTTTAAGTCGAACGATTCTTCATGTTGTGAAAAGATTGTTTTATGTATTATTGTAATATACATACATAGATGTACTATAATACCGCTCGCTAAGTTGAGTGATTTTACATTTTTTCGCCATCATCATAAAAATTGGAGAACAAATTTTTGAAGGAGTTCCTAAAACTATGGATTTTTTATATACATACATATATGTACATAAAATAATCTGTACTGTTAAACTCGTATGAATTACATACATACTATATATGAAATTATTTTATGGCTTACATATGAAAAAAAAAATAATAATAATAATCTACAATATTCAACAGGGCATCTGATTTTAGTTAAGCTACTTTTTTTGTTTTAATGACGGACTTATACAACATTTTTGTGTTCAGCTAAACAAGGAAGGATTTGAAGGATACCGCCGGGTACAGCTAATACAGCTTAATCAATAAAGAGTTGTGTAATTATATAATATAGTATTTAATTCGAATACCAAATTTATCTAAGGATTATTGTTAGTTAAAAATATTTGTTTGGTTAAATTTTATTGTTTTTTTTTGTTTAAAATATTCAGGTACTAATATTCGCATATTTAAAATAAAATATCTCTTAAAAACAGAGTTTAAATTTATCGCTCCTTTAGAGCTCTTTATAAAAATTTTCGCTCTTGCTCCCAGTAAAATTTTTTTTCAGTTTGCTTTTACGCTCTTATCTTCTAATGGTAAACACAAAAAAAAATTATTTCGCTTTTTCAAAGTGATTTAAATTTTTATTTTTAATTTTGCTCTTAAAACAGAGAGCGTAAACGCTAGAAATATCGCTCCCAACCCTTTCTACAGAGCCATTGAAGAAAATACATACATTAGGGAGCAACATTTTTTGTAACACAAGAATTGCTCTTTGAATTTAACTAAATAAAGAATTTTCGATAAACGATATTTAGATAAATTTCTGGAATATGGCCAACTAGGATGAAACTTGGCTATTCCTTTACCGATTTTAGTGAAATTTAGCATATGCGTTGAAAATGGGATTCTAAAATGATTTTTGGATCAAGTTTTGGAATATGGCCAGTTAGGATGAAACTTGGTTATTCCTTAACCGATTATAGAGAAATTTGACATGCGGGTTGGTGGTGGATTCTACAATGATTATTAGATGAAGTTCTGGAATATGGCCAACTAGGATGAAACTTGGCTATTCCTTAACCGATTTTAGTGAAATTTAGCATATGCGTTGAAAATGGGATTCTAAAATGATTTTTGGATCAAGTTCTGGAATATGGCCAATTTTGATGGAACTTGGCTATTCCTTAGCCGATTTTAGAGAAATTTGACATGCGTGATGAAAACAGGATTCTACAATGATTTGTATATGAAGTTCTGTAATATCTTGGTTAATTCTTAACCGATTGTGATGCAATTTAACATGTTCGTTGGAAATGACATTCTAAAATGATTTTCCTAATTCCGTTATCCTTCACTAACATTAGCGTGCTGTCAACCATTTTTTCTTATTTTCCTTTTATTGCGACTATATTTCCCGGCAGATGTACTATATAATAAATTTATCAATATGAGTAATCTAAAAAGCTATTGTCTTTGACAGGTTACGTAATCCATGCAACTGTCGAGGTTTATCTGCTGTTGGCCATATTCAAGAACTTTATCTAAAAACTATTTTAGACTCCCACTTCCAAAGCATATATTGAATTGCATCACAATCGGTTAAGGAATAGCCAAGTATCCATGCGGCTGTCGAGGTTTATCTGTTGTGTGGCAGATCGAAAATCGGTGGAGAAATAATCTGTAAGTTCCATCCTATTTAGCAATATTCCAGAACTTTATCTAAAACCTATTTTAGAATGCCACTTCCAACGCATATATTGAATTGCATTAAAATCGGTTTAGGAAAGGCTAAGTTCCATCTAAATTTTTCTATTTTTCAGAAACTCATCAAAAAATCATTTTAGAATCCCATTTTGATTGGACATGTCAAATTTCACTCAAATCGGTTAAGGCATAGCTAAGTTCCATCCTAGTTGGGCATATTTTAAAACTTCATCTAAAAATCATTTTAGAATTTTAATTCCAACGCACTTGTAAAATTTCACCAAAATCGGTTAAGGAATAGCTAAGTTCCATTGTAGTTGGCCATATTACAGAATTTCACCTAAACATCATTGTAGAATCCCCTTTCTATCGCGCGTTTCTAATTTCACTAAAATCAGTTAAGAAATAGCCAAGTTCTATCCCAATTGGCCATATTCCAGAACTTCATCTAAAAATCATTTTAGAATCCCATTTCCAATGCACATGTCAAATTTCACTCAAATCGGTTAAAGAATAGCCAAGTTCCTTCCTAGTTGGCCATATTCCAGAACTTCATCCATAAATCATTTTAGAATCCCATTTCCAACGCACATGTCAAATTTCACTCAAGTCGGTTAAGAAATAGCCAAGTTCCACCATAATTGGCCATATTCCAGAACTTCATCCAAAAATCATTTTAGAATCTCACGTCCCTTGCGTATTTTAAATTTCACTAAAATCGGTTAAGGAATAGCCAAGTTTCATCCTAACTGGCCATATTCCAGAACTGCATCTACAAATCATTTTAGAACAACAATCTTATTGGCCATATCCCAAAATTTCACCTCAACATCAATTTAGAATCCCATTTACATCGCGCGTGTCAAATTTCACTAAAATAAGTTAAGGAATGGCCAAGTTCCATCCTAGTTGGCCATATTCCGGAACTTTACCCAAAAATCATTTTAGAATCCTATTTCCAATGCCCGTGCATCTGCTCGCTAGTAAAACACTCTGGCTTTCTAAAGAAATTTAGAAGGTTTTGAATGTAACCGTTTGCCGTAATAACAAGAGCAAGAGCAATATAATAATGACGTTTTTATTTATCAGAGCAGAGCGTATTTATTTTCTCAATATAGCGCAATAACAAAGAGCGAAAATATGATAACACAAACGCAATAGTGGAAGAGCAAGAGCCTTATTATAAAAATAATGCTCCAGTTCTTCAGAGCAATATTTTTTTTTACAATATCGCTCTTTAATAAAGAGCTTTTTAATAATTTTTATTATCGCTCTTGAACAAAAATGAAGAGCGAAGAGCAAAATGAAATCCCATTTTAAACTCTGCTGAAAAATGAAAGGAATAGTTCTTATTTAATATATGTATATTATATTGTAGATAGTCAAGCCGAATTAGATAAAAACCAGGCCATTGAAGAAAGAAATTATTTAGCTAACTTTTCTAGTCTGTTTTTCCAAGTAAATTAAGAATTCGATGAGTCCCTTGGTCAGCCAAATTGACCCATTTTAGGGGGTCGCGGTTATTTTTCACAAATAACGCTATTAGTTACCATTTTAGGAAAAAAAAAACATCAAACGGTTTTAGGTTCAAAATTCCAGTTTTAGTGATTCGAACCTTGATTGGCAAGGCAAAAACGTAACAATTTCTCGAATTATCTACTTCGCTACATGACGAAGTAGGCAAATAGCAGACAGAATTACAAACTGAAATTCAACTTGTCAAAACGGAGATTCAACAAATTGAAGAAAAATTAGAAACGATAGTTCAACAGGTTGAAATGGAACAACGACGCAAGTGGTTGAAACCGTTCACGTGATCAAGTTAAAGCCACCAACATTCGGCGGAACAACATCTTTTGAAACAGCACCCAATCAAAACCGTTGGAATGATGAACATCTTGTCGCAGCGTTAATAGTGGCTCTCAAAGGTGAAGCAGCGGAGGCTTTAAAAACCATTCCAGGAAAGGATGACAACAGCTATCTCGAGATTATGAAGGCGCTGGATCGGAAGTATGGCAGTGACAACAAGCGGGAAATTTATCACATAGAATTGAAAATCCTATACCAAAAGGGAGGAGAATGACTACAGGAATTTTCATCAGAAAAGTCTTAAAATTGACGCATTCATTGACGGCATTCGAGATCCAGACACACGCAAGGCGGTGATGTTGTCACCTACAGCAACCTTTGCGGAAAACGTTGCTTTTGCGTTAACGATCGACGCTGTGCAGAATATCACCAGACTGTGATTATTTAGGCGCCTAAAGAATTAAGACGCTAACGGCGCTAAGCGGCAGGCTTAGGTGTTCGTCACCTTTTACGGGACAAAGGTCTAGAGACATGTTACCAATACTGGCCACATCTCGCGAGATTTTTGGGAAGCAAGAGAGGAACGGCCAATCTGCAACTTTTATGGAAAGAGCACCCAGCGTAGAGCAGAGATCGGATGAGCTAATGTAACAGCCGGAAAGCTGGGAAGATTGCAAGTCAGTTTGGAGGAACCGAAGCTGGCTTCGCCGTCTGATTGCCCCATAATATACATCCCTGTTACGAGTCTAGCACGAGACGGTAGCAGCGTAACAATCAAGGGTGGTATTGATGGGAGAAAGTGTATCAATACGCTGGATACTGACTGGGTTGGGTGATTGGTTAAAATTAAGAATGGCAATTGGAGAGAGTGCAATGATAAAAGGGAAAAATATCGTTAACATAAGGATCGGTGAAACTTTTTTCCCATACCAAGTTCTGGTCGCAGATATTGTGGACAAATTCATTTTGGGGATGAAATTCATGAGGGTTAATGGCTTCTTGATGGATTTTGGACGAGGAGTACTAAGTAACGAGAACACCGAGCTGCCACTTAAATTCAAAGGCATGGATACTACGGTAAAGCGAGTAACAGTAATCCATCGCCAAGAGCGGCCGTTGAAGTCCGAAACAATTGTGGAGGAAACCAATAAACATCAGGTGAAACTGTTACTGGATAAAAAGTGCCTGGTTGTGCAAATAGAAATGCTGGTGTCGGATGACTGGAAGGGGGCTCGTTGTGGCAAACAAGCCAACGGCGGAAGATTTGATGAAATGCGGCTAAAACGGAATCGCGTTCCACAATGGTCGGCATACTATAGGACAAGGAGGTAAACCGAAGGTGGTGTTTTTAGACGGGTCTGCCCTATACAGAGGAGGTGATTTGGGTACTGTTTCGGAAAATTAATCGAATATTGATAATTTCTAGAGTATGTCTAGCTATGAATATCTAATTTGCGATCGAATGGAGGATTATATTTAAACCTGAATTTCTGAGATTTTGTTAAAATTTCCAAATTTCTGTAAAATTCCTGAAAGTCGATTTGTTAAATTTTTAACCCGGTAAGTGATGAAAAGTTAATATTGATAGTGTAATGAAACGTGAAGTTTCGAACCCATTCAAATTTAGTTCTGGTTAAAATCCAAGAATTTATTATTTTTGAAGGGATTTGGCCAAAAATCTGTATTTTTTTATTACCATAATAGATTGTTCGGTAAATTAGTATTCTGTAAAGAAAATATCTAATTTTAAGTTTAAATGCCGAGTGAATTTGCCCCAATTAGAATCATCGTTTTTGACATGGTTGGAAGTAAGAATTTTTTTTCTAAACAATAATATTTTCTTAGAGTTCTCATATACATAACTCTTTTTCAGAATTATTTTATCAAGGCTTAAGAAATTTTCGTCGTCAAACATAGAGCATTTAATGTATTTAAAAATATCTCAACAAAATTTTTTTTTTGTGGAACAAAAATTTTTTCTTAAAAAAGCTTCTAACTACAAATTATAAAACTTCCATTCGAAACTGGTAGCCATGTTTTTGAACCCAGCCAAGAAATGTAAAATTTTGGTATACAATCAAGTTATACCTTCTTGGCAGCAAATGATTGTACTCGTATATGGCAAGTCATTGCAATTTCGTGTCTCCTTTCATGTCCTAGCAACTGTTCGAATTTTAATGGTATAACTCGATAACCCGATGAATGACAGGTGGAGAATAGGTGTTAATGAAATTTAATTTGTAAAATTCTAAATTTTCCCAAGGCAAGTTAGGTTGACAAAATCGTAAATTCCGTAAATGGGAGAGGGATCAAGAATTGGCACACAGAACACAAAGAATTAGAAAATTAACTCCTTTCCTTACCTCCAAGTTGATAACGGAATCAGCTAGGAATGGCAATGACACAATTAGCTATTTTGTAATTGACTCCTCAATACACAAATAACAATTTTTATTGACGAGTGGATCATGTACGCTCTATCGGACAAAAAAAAGCTTCGTAGCCAGATCTGAAAAAAATAATCACAGCTAGCTTTGATCATTCACTCAAATAGTATATGACATTGATTACTATGGTAACGGGTGCTTTTTATAGAGTTACACAAGTTTAAATCATAATAAAATAAAGAAATATAATTTTAATATCAATGAAACGGGCTTTATTGGATAGAAAATTTTATGACATTAATGTTTAAATATGATTTCGGCCATGTGGCTGCCACGGCTGGTGCGTATAAGGCGCAATCTGAAACACCAATTTTCACAAACTTTTCACAGCATTTGCGGCCGTATTTCGCCAATAACTCTTCGAATGTTGATTTCCAGGTGTTCAATTGTCTCTGGTTTATCGACGTAGACAAGTGACTTTACATAGCCCCAAAGAAAATAATCCAATGGGGTTAAATCACACCATCTTGGTGGCCAATTAATTGGACCATTACGCGAAATTGTTCTTTCATCAAAAGTTTCTTTGAGTAAATCAATTGTAGCGCGCGCTGTGTGGCATGTGGCTCCATCCTGTTGGAACCACATATCAGCAACATTAGCCAGCCCATAGAGCGTACCAAACAGTAATTTTCTGTGGATATAATGGTGTTTCGACAAATGCTTGTGGATTATCCTCACTCCAAATCTGACAATTATTCTTATTTACGTACCCAATCAACCAAAAATGGGCTTCATCGGAGAACAAAATTTTGAATGGAAATTCAACATCAATATCAATTTGTGCTTCAGCCCATTCGGCGAATTGGCGGCGCATCCATAATGAAATGTCAAACCAAACTAAACAAAAAGCAACTATCATCTGTTAAATGGGTTATCAAATAAAGCAGTGTTGCCAACCCAAAGTTGTGAACCTATTAAAAAACACCCGTTATATCAATGATATGCAGGTTTTTTTAATGGGTACGAATCTTTACTTTCGGGCAGTAGATATCGCATTTCCAAATTTTCCAATAGTCAATTATGTTTCTTTTTTCGAATTGCTTGAACCTACCGCTACCTTATATTCCTCCTTGTTTTACGAAAATAACTTGAAATTTACGTAGACATTTTTATTTTTTTTCTAAGTGGTATTCGAATTTCCAAATGCAGCGCTTAGGCGTTTTTTACGGTGGAAGACAGTAGTTGAAATGTCAAAATAAAAAAAATGTGAACAAGCATAATTTGTATTATTCTACATATTCATAAATTGACATAGGTATTTAATAATAAAAATATGTAAATAACATCCAGATTTTAGAATTTCAAATAAGTATAAGATAAGTACATTTGAATGGATGTGTTCAATCGGGCAAAAATGATAAAAAATATCATTTTATCCCAGCCTAACTTCATCGGCGATCGAGATTAGCTCGCATAAGAACCATATAGAAAAGAAAGAGGATATATTAGGCTTTCCAAATCTGTAAGTGCTATTCCATAATTTAGGGTTGGGCTCTGATGATATATATTCAAATATTACCAAAACGATCGAATATATGGAAAATTATGATTCCACACTTTGCTAAATAACACCAATCTCAGAGATTGGTCAAACCGATAATGACGTAAATAAATTCTACAATGAAGATTTTTTGCAATTCACGATAAAATGCTATATGGCATATTTACCGTTTTGGAGAATTTGTTATGCAACAAAATTGGAAATCTCTGGACAGTTATCGGAACCAAATGAACCAAAATTATTAAAGAGAAAAGTGATTGCCAACTCCGACAGTGGCGTACACGAAGAAATGTGGAATGAAAAAATTAAAATGCAGAATTCACCCAAACATTTTGGAAAACGAGTTTTAACTCGTTTTTTGCAAATGAAAGAATAAAACCCAAGTTTAAGTTCATTAATATCAGACCCTAAAGAAGAGAATAGTTGCCATATCTTACAAAATGAATTACCTTTTGTAAAAGTAAAAAATAAATTTATTAAAATAATTAATACGTGTGCCTTCGATGCCACAGCACAAATTTTCCTTTCTTTATTCTCTGATTTCGAGTATTTTAAAGATCTGTTTCGTTCATCAAGTAATCCGTTTTTTAAGTTTTTATGTGATCTTGCGAATATAAATTACGATGACATTTCATTAATTTATAAAGAACGGTCTAGATTATTGGTTAATATTTACAAAAATAGTTCAGAACTTATAACTACAAAGAAAGCTATAAATTTAGATGCACATGTCCAATATCATTTATTGTAGAACAAATACTTACGTAGGAAAGGGAAATGTTTATACTTTGTAATGTGTTTAAAAGAGATGTTCATAAATAATTTTTGATTTTGATCTAGTTAGCTTTGCGAAACTTTAAAATCAAATCAAAAAATAAACAAAGGGCCACTTATTGTTTTTGATGACGAGGTGGGTACAAACATTTTTGTATTTTTGTTTTGTTTCATTGATTCCATACAAAATTGTTTTTCTATCTTTTCTGAATCTTAATTTAAATATTTGTTCACAAACTTAGGATGCATTTCTCATTGTGTCATCCGAAAGGATAAGTTCAGTGGTGTTTAAAAAAGTGTTTTCTAGAAAGTTTAAGTGCGTTTAGATAAATATAAAAAAAAAAAAAAAAGTTTCTTGTGAAATAAATCGCGGAAATAATCAACCAAAACTTGGGTTTACTGGATTATCAGGTGAGTCTTAGTATTAAGCGGTCATTAGGGGGGCTCTTGGGGAGTAGGGATTGGTGATACAAACACCGAAAAGGGGGATGGGGCAACCCATGTACCCAGTTTTTTTGATGAAAACGATATAATCATCCCTGATACGGAATCAGATGCAAGCGATGATAATGTCGAAGATAATTCCAAAATTATAAAACTATCTAACCTAAATAAAATCAATTTTATCAAAAATTCCATGCCTTTTGACGAAAACAAAAGGAAAATAAGCAAAAGCATGACGACGGAAAGCACATGTTTTACAATAAATAGTGTAACCAAATCAGATTCTCATAAAGCCAAAATGGATCGAATTTCAAGCTTGAATGAAGCAACAACACCTTTGTCTGTGAATAAAGATATTCCAGAAATGAGAGTGAAAAGCAAGTATTCAAGATTTGACGCAGGACCATTTAAGGTTATGGCGTTCAAAGAAAATTTGAACATAATTCTTTTGGTAAAGGCTTTGAGGAAAATTAGAATAAATAATGAAAAGGAAATAGAACAATTAAGCAAAAATTTAGCTAGAATTACATTCAGGAATTACAGTGACGCTAATTTATGTATTGATTCAGAGTCATTAGTCAAATTTGATGGATATGAAGTATATATCCCTTTCAATTTTAACCACACTATTGGATTAATTAGGAATATTCCAGTAGGTGTTAGCAATGATGAGTTGAAAGAAAACATTAAATCATCTGTGCCTTTTGACAAAATTGAAAGAATGACTAAATGGAATAATGAGTCAAAAACAGCAAGCGAAACTGAATTGGTTAAAATTACCTTCAATTCTAGTACCATTCCTAATAAAATCATGATGTATGGTAGTATTCTAACGAAAGTAGAATACTTTATCCCGAACCCGTTGTTATGCTATAAATGCCTAAATTATGGACATACATCAACAAGATGTAAATCTAGTGAACATGTGAGGTGTAATTTTTGTGCCAAGATCAAAATGGAGAATCATGTATGCGACCAGGATAATCCAAAATGTAAGTTTTGTGGAGATGGACACAGGACAAACCATTTTAAATGTCAGGAAAGGCTGCGACAAAAAAGAATATCACAAGATATGGTGATATATAAGACGTCTCACAGAGAATCAAAACTCAAGTTGTTCGGATTAAGACAAGACATACCAAACATGAGGGATTTTCCAAACTTAGAAGACAAGCAAAAAGAATCGGACAAGAGAAATGAGGCAGCTATAAAACTTCAAAATAACAAAATAGAGCTACTAAATAATATAGTCAATGAGCTCAGAAACCAGATCAAAAATAGAGACGACACACTTAAAGATTTAAGCAATAAATTGAGTAAGACAACAAAATCAATGGAGGTAGCAGACATTGATCTCATGAAAATGAAGATCGATAAATGTCTGTCAAAATAAATAAATAAATATGAATGGATTTAAACTTCTGCAAATTAATATAAGAAGTTTAAAAAGCAACAAAGACCTATTGGACAAATTTATAAATGATAACAACATACAAATTGCGATATTATCGGAAACATGGACAAAAGATGATGACATAATTTCTTTTAACAACTACAATTTAATTACTAAAAACAGAGCAGATGGTTACGGTGGAGTGGGTTTCTTAATTAGAAAGAACATTTCGTGGAAAATAATAAACTCTAATAATATTTATAATAGGCTTGAAACACTAAAGATTAACATTAAATTCAAACATATTAACTTAAATATAACTACATTTTATAACAATTCCAGAAGGAACAAAGACGAAATAATAAAGGAATTTGAAATGATGATTTTAGAAAATAGTAATAACGACACAATAATTGCTGGTGACATAAACGCAAGGAGTGGATTATGGGACAACGAGGACTGCAATGATTTTATAGGCAATGCAATAGCTGAAATAATAGTGGATAACAATATATACATTCTAAATGATGGCAATCCGACGAGAATGGATATGTTTAGGCACACGAATTCTGCCCTGGACATATCACTTTGCACACAAAATTTGACAAATTCACTAACATGGAGAGCTACCATTGAAAATTTGGGAAGTGACCACTTTGCGATCCTGATAAACCATAACTTGCAAACTAGAGAGGAAAAATAGATTACCAATTGGAAGAAAATCATGTCGGAATTCGAGGATAATTGGAACGAGAATCATACACTAGACATAGAAAGTTACCTGGAAAAATTAATTAAAGAAAATACAAGCACTATCAAGGTCAGAGCAAATCATAAACCAAAAGCCTGGTGGAATGAGGAGCTTCAAAGACTATGGAGAATAAAATATAACAAACAAAAAATTTACAATGGGAAAAAAACATTATACACAGCAATGGAACTTAAAAAAGCAAATCAAATCCTAAAAGTTAAAATCAGAAGAGAAAAAAAAATCAGTTGGTTTAATTTTTTAGATAACATAAACCACATTAAAAATAATTCAGACATTATGGAATAACATCAACAAGCTAAAAAATAAAAAACAATCACACTATAGGATACTGGATGACAACACTTTGGCAACGAAATTCTTGGATATTAATTTTCCTTACTCATTCGAGACAGTACAGAGGAGAGCAGATTACAGAGTCGAACCAGCGGAGATAGGAAGCAACACAGAAATCTTAGAAATTATTGGCAAAACAAAAAATACGGCCCCAGGGAATGACAAAATAAGCTATAAACTTATAAAAGAAATAATTAGCGACAACCCAAGGGTACTGGAAGCAATTTAGAAACTGTTCAAGGAAATATGGTCAAATCAAATATATCCAGACAAATGGAAAACGACGAGGATTATAGCGATACCCAAAAAAAGCAACAATGACAGAGAAGTATTAAACTATAGACCAATTTGTTTGTTACCAATTTTTTCAAAAATATTCGATAGGTTAGTCCTTAAAAGAATTCAGGAACACATAGACAATCACAAAATTTTAAACTATAACACATTCGGTTTTAGGAAAAATAAATGTATCACGGATTATATGGTGGAGCTATTCAGACATATAAAAACGTTAAGAATCAATAATAAGAAAATAATCCTCATTAACATGGATATTAATAAAGCTTTCGATAATGTTAATAAAAACATATTGAAAGAAAAAATGGAAAAACTTAAATTCTCCAACGCAATATCGAACTGGGTAATGCAATTCCTAACTAACAGAGCAGTAAATATATCAAATAAGTACACGTCAAGCATACACTACACAAATAAAGGAATCCCACAGGGGAGCTGTTTGAGCCCTACTTTATTCAACATATACACAAACCATATACATGAGCTCAACAATACACATACAAAAATATTTCAATTTGCAGATGACATATGTTTGACAATAAGTGGAAACAACAGTGAAGAATTATCCAGAAACGTCGATAACACCTTATTATTACTTACTCAACATCTAAATGAAATAAACTTAACAATAAACATAGAAAAAACTCATTTTTTAAGACTATTTACTAATATAAACGCCAATAACGCAATCAATATAAAAATTAACAACCATGTAATCAGAGAGAATCAAACCACGAAAATCCTAGGAATTACTTTCAATAAAAACCTAAATCTGTCGAAACACTATAAAAATTTAAAAACAAACACATACAAAACTATAAATCTTCTAAAAACATTATCTAACCCAAAGGGAGGAGCTCGTCCGGCAACCCAACTATTAATGTATAAAGCCCTAATAAAAACCAAATTAGATTTCGCATACACAATAACTGAGGATAATAACAAAATGGCACACAAAATCTGCCAAAGTATCAAAAATACTTGTCTAAGATATTGCATGGGCTTCATGAGATCCACACCACAGCCGACTATCTTAGCAGAATCCATTGAAATGTCCACCAAATTTGACAACAAAGTCAAAACACTTAAATATATTATTAAACAACTATTTAGAAACTCCAAAATCGGCATAGACATTAAAAACCACCAATCACTACCAAAATTAAACAACTATTTCACAGAATTTAACTTCCTAAACAAAATTAAAGCAACACACAAAAAGACTTCTTGTCCCAAAAACATTTCAATTTACCCATTCATAGGAAAATCCATCGGTAAGTCTCATAGTAACATAATCGAACTCAGGAAAGTAACAAAGGAAATCTTAGAACAATATGATGATGTGGATACGATATACACAGATGGCTCACTCAAAAACAACAGCACGGGAGTGGGAATCTTTTACAAAGATCGAAACCTCAACATATCGATTAAATTAAAAAATACCACAAACATCAAAACGGTAGAGTTAATCGCAATTAAAATAGCCACAGTCATAAGTCAAAGCAGTAAAAAGAATAGAATTTTGATTCTAACAGATTCACCAAGCGCTTGCTCCTCATTGATCTCAGCCATGAAGGGAAAAACTGACAGACACTTCGAAAACCAAATCATAGACTTGGTGGGTAACAATCCAAGCAAGCATATATTCATACAGTGGATACCAGGACATATCGGAATTCATGGTAACACGGTAGCAGATCACCTAGCTAAACTGGCACACACAAGACCATCTCACACACTTGATAATGAACCGGTCATCAGTGACACACTCAAAGCAATTAAAATTAGAATCCAAGAGGAATGGTCAGATTACTTTGAAACGTTATCCATGGAGGTGGGTCACTATCATAAAAACTTATTCCCGACGTTACCAGCGAAACCGTGGTTCTCGACCACCGCTTTTAAAAACAAAGATATAAAATTATTAAATAGATTAAGATCAGGACATGCCTTTAACAATAAGTACAAACACCTATATGGTTTTGAAGATTCTCCCATGTGTACCTTATGTAACACAATAGAAGACAACGAACATATATTCGATATATGCAATAAATACACGACCACTAGAATCAAATTCCCATCTCTTCTTCAACACAAACTAAAGGGTATATTAGCTAGACAAAACCCAGATGAATACAAGCAATTATTGAATTTCTTGGGAGAAATTGAAGTCACCCTTTGACCGCTTAATACTAAGACCCACATAGAGTCCATTTCGAATATTAATTTGCACATTAATTATAATTTCCAATTGTATATTTAATAGAGAGAAAACAATATAAACATAACACAACCACAACAAGACACAAGGAGAATCTCGGTTTCTCAGTTCAGTCCAAATTACGGCAAATTTGGGCTATACAGGCTTTAGATGAGGGCGTAGGCTCTGATTTGGGAAATTATACCCATATCAAATAACTAAAGCAAATTTGAATTACACATGAATTTAAAAAAAAATATTATAAACCCAAAATTTTTATTTTATTAAACGGATTAAAATTATTAAAATTGAGGGTCATAATCCGAATTACTAACGCTAACAATACTAACATTACTAGCAATACTAACCCTAACACATAAATACACTAATACTAAAGATAAGACATTGAATTATATAAAATTTTCTTATATTAAATTTACCAGTATTATATAATCACGTATCATAATATCAAGTATTGAATTAAAGTCAAAAGAAGAATAAGAAATTTAATATTGAAATTAAACTAGTTTATTGAACACTAGACTATAATTACATTTTAAACATTTTATATAAAATCATTAAATTTTTGCATTGAGTTTACAAAATAGTTATCTAATTGTATTTTAGTTAGTATAGATGCTCTACTTCTCTTAGCAATAAGAGTACGTTAGATGCACAAAATAACAAATAAATTCGCTGCTGCAGTACTTTCCCTGAAAAGCCACTGTTAGCAAAAGGCGGAGCAAATAACTCATGGGTCATATTAGCGGAAATCGCTTGACCACAAAAAATTAAGAAACAAAAAAAAAAAAAAAAAAAAAAAACAGGATGAAAGCGCAATAGAAGATATTGTTCTCTTTATATATAGTATACTATATTCTGTGAAATTAGTCAACTTGTTACCTTATTAACTGATAAATTTCAATTAAAAAGAATAATACATTTTGAACAGCTGAATGTAAAAAATATGCCTGGACTCTTTCGTTCATACATTAAGCGATTTAATAATACGTTGGAACTACATGATGATATGCTGCAATTTCCAATGGAAGTAAATTCGGCAACAAAGATAAATCCGCCAATATTGATTTACTCCAAATATTAAATAAAATCAGGTGGCTCTCATTACTAATTTCTTTCTGTAAGAGCCAATCCCTCCAAGATCACAGCATTATCGTGTTGGAGTGGTTTGCGTAAAGTAAAGAAGGAATTGGCAATACCAGTCAGGGCCACCCATACTGGAATGGCAACTCTGGAGCTTTCCGACAAATCGTGGACACCTTATCATATCGTACGTGTTCAAATTTTCGATAATATTATGCGCCTTTTCAATTTCGTTCTCCGAGATTTGTGATATTTAGCAAAGTGTAGAATCATGATTTTCCATATATTCGATCATTTTGGTTATATTTGAAAATATGTCATCAGAGCCCAACCCTAAATTATGGAATAACACATACAGATTTGGAAAGCCTGATGTATCCTCTTTCTATCCTATATGGTTCCTACGCGAGCCAATCTCTGAGATTTGTATTATTTAGCAAAGTGAAGAATCATTATTTTCTAATGATTAGGTTATTTGGCTTATGGCAGGATCTTGTTTCTCATATAATAATTTTTTCTTGAATTACACTATCAAACAATTGTACACTTACGTGAAATGTGTTAAAAGGAAGCTTTAAGAATTTGGTTTAATAACTTAAATTACACTGTCAATCAAATGTAGGTACACTTGCGTAAAATGTGTTAAAAACTTCTCACCGGTGGTTTGACTTTCGTTGTGTTTGTGTTCTCAGACAAAAATTCGAAATATAAATTATGGTTTAGGTTTATAAAAATAGGTGACTGTGTAAATATCTTAAAAAAGCAAATTTACTTTAATTTAAGCACCGAAACTATCACAAAGAAAATAAATCCAAAATTGACAGCTGGAACCCCAAAAAACCAAGAAAAAAGTTGATTTTTTGTTGCGATAAATGAGTGCGTTTAATGCCAAAAGTGAGAAAAAATATCATGCTATTTAGTTTGGGAATAGTTAATTCAAATATAAATTTTATATTCAGTGGAATTGACGTCGACGTTTTTATATGTTTAGATGGGCATCGTCCAATTACTCGAGAAAGTATTTGGGATGGGAAAGGTACGAATTCAATATTTAAATTAATATGAATTATTTTGTGCTACCATAACCATTGGCCTAAATCGATACAGCTCTATTAATTATAAGATGCCACCAAAGGATTTTAATGTATCTTTAAAATTAAAAAAAAATTACCCGTTTGACCCGTTATTTACAAGGGAAGAGTGAAGAACAGTGGCGTTTATAGTCTAGCCAAATTAGACAAAAATCGATGTATTTTCCACGTAGATTAATGTTAAATTCTTTCGGAAAACAAACACCCTGATGCCGAGTTTACGACCATTTTCTGAAGAACAATTTTGAACGTAGTCTATTTTGTAAACAAATTTCCCCTTGCGAACATAATTCTTTTGTTTTCCATTTAAAATATATTGAATCTGCTGAAAATTTTTCTTCAGAAAATGGTCGTAAACTCGCACTGAGCGTAAAAAATTTTACTCGAAGGGGAAAAAATTGACATTAAAAATTTTTTTTTGCTCGAGAGTATTTTGCTTTACTCATTTTTATTTATGTATTTTTTCATAGATTTTTACTTTGCTCTTTACAAATACATAGAAATGTGAAATGTCAAAGTGAATTGGAAACAAAAAAAAAACCGCATTTGGATATTTCATTTGTGATTTATTTGAATATTAATGCGCTCCCAAATTAATTAGTTCCATCTTGTTGTTATCACAATAAAAAAAGTTTTACTGATCTGACTGATAGTAAAAAATAACCTCACTTTTTTTTACTTTTGTTACACCAGCGCAACAACAAAAATATTTCATATTCTTTTGGACATAAAAAAGTTACCGTATTTTTCGGACCGTAAGACGCATCTTTTTACTCTGGAAATTCAACCAAAAATTGGGGTGCGTCTTATGGAACGAAGTGCGTCTTGTAGTCCGATCAGAAAATCCCACGAAAATAAATCGGGGATTCACATAAAATGAATCGGAGATTCCCGTAAATTTTAGCAACCATGAAAATGAATCGGGGATCCCCAGGGAAATGTCAATATTATTTAGTGTAGTAGCGTATGTGATTTCGTACGGTTTAATTAAGTATTTTTATAATTTGAATTTATTCTATTCTGCAATATAAATTAGAAGTGATAATATATGCAAAAGAACATGGATATCGAGCACCCAAAACAAATTTTGTTCCACCACCTACAGAAAAAATGATTCGTGAATGGAAAAAACAAGAAGAGCAATTGAAACTGCTCTGTAAATATAAGAAAACGTTTCGTTCGCACTTATCAAAATGGGGTGGGAAAGGTGACTTAAGTAATTGGTCTACAAATACTCCAAATTTCATCCTCACCTGCACGTGGTGCACCCTGCTAGATAACTAACGAGGCTCTGGCGATCGAGACACGGCGGTATAACCGACTATCGAGAATTTAGTAAATGATCATCTCAAACCAGACCCACTACCAACTCGTACTGGTCAGAGTGGTAGATGCTTTATGACCAGTAAAATAAACAATGAGTACAACGGATTCAGGAAATTGTACCCCAGGTGGTAACCCAGCTAATCAGCTGGCAAATCCACCCTCTAACGAGGCTGGTTCAAAGGATTCTGGGGTAAGCCAATCATTGTTTTAACAGCCCTTTTGGGCAACCCAACCCATTTAAACAACAATCCAGGGTGGATAGATCACCACCACCAATAGCGAACACCTTAGAAAGGGATAACGCAGAACTGCGCAATAAGATTTACGAAATAGAAAAGTTAACGTTAAATCTAAACAAAGACCTCAAAAACTTACAGCGAGAAAACAAGGAGTTAAAAGATGCTCTAAATGCAGTAATGTCTGAGAAAGAAACCACTAAGATAAGCGATATCAATGATCATATAGAGGTTATGTATGAAACAGACGAGGAAGAACTCAATAGAGAAACGGGATGGATTCTGCACCGTAACAAAAAAAAATAAGAAACGTAAGATGAGTAAATCACCACAGATTTCACCCGAATCGAAACATTCAGTTGAGCAGCTTCCAACCGGAAGTAGGCACGTGCAACAGGAGGATAAAGCTCAGGTTCCGTCGGAACAGAAACGATCAAGTAATGAACTCCCAACCAGAAGTAAGAATGTACAACTGGAGAAAAAAGTGCCACGGCCACCTCCAGTAATAATATCTAATTGCAATAATTATCAGAGTATTAGAAACATCATGAACAAAAATCATATAAAGTTTCAAGCTACAGCGTTAAATAGTGGTGATATCAAAATCAATGTCACAGACGGTGATAGCTATAGAAAGTTAACAGGAGCTCTTAACGAAGAAAAGACAGCGTGGTATTCCTACGAAGATAAGCAGACAAGGCAAACCACAGTCATTGCTAGGAAGCTACACGCTTCATGCAAACCAGAAGAGATAAAAGAGTATCTTTTGGAGAAAAAATACAAAATTAAAGAAGTTACACAGTTGCTAAAAAGAGGTGACAAAACACCTCTTCCATTATATATGTTGTCTTTTGAAAGAACAGAAGACATTAAAAATATTTATGCAATCAGTGAAATACTCCATATGAAAGTGCAAATAGAAGCAGTTAAAAAATCTAAACTGATCCCCCAGTGCAAAAAATGCTAAGTCTACGGACACACGCAAAACTTTTGTAATAAGGAGCCCAGATGCGTGTAATGTGTAGGAAAACACCGTATGGCTGAATGTACGAAACCAAAAGACACCCCACCAAAATGTGTCAACTGTGGAGAGACACACCCAGCCAACTACAGAGGTTGCATTGTTAAAAAAGAGCTGCAAAAAATTCGCAACAAAACAAGGGAAACTTTAATAATTACCAGGCCAGAAATTAACTCAGCCTCAACAAGAATACCTACAAATTTAAGGCCACACCAAACATTAAACCAGCCATCAAGAACTAATCCAAATGTAACATTTTCTGATGTACTATCTACTGGATTTCGAGAAGACAACATAGTTCTATTTTAATTAATGATACAAATAATAGCCAAACTAATAAAATACTACAAGATATTCTTGACAGACTTAGTTCACAAGAATAAAAGCAAGAAAAAGCCCTTATATCAATCCTACAAAGGCTCACTCTACTCGAAAAACATGGCAAATAATTTAAAAATTCTTGCATGGAACTGCAATGGTATATTGCAACGACAAAATGAAATACAACTATTTCTTGATTTAGAAAAAATAGATAGATGTTTATTATCTGAAACACACCTTACTACTCAAAGTCATATAAAAATCCGCGGCTACGAAGTTCACTCAGCAGTTCATCCTAATAATAATGCACGAGGGAGCAGTGCCGTGATTATAAAAAAAAATATTAAATACCATCTCCAATAAAAACTTGAAAGTGATGAAATACAAGCAATTAGCGTCAGCATTAATACCCGCAACCACAAGTTAGTGGTATCCGCAATATATTGCCCACCTAGATATAACATCAAAGAGAATGCTTATACTCAGTTCTTCAAGCAGCTCGGTGAAAAATTTGTAATCGGGGGTGACTTCAACGCTAAGGGAAAGAGCTTCATCAAGCAATAATTAACTACAACTGCAACTGGCATTCTACTGGAAAACCAACTTATTGGCCCAGTGATCAAAATAAAATACCAGACCTAATTGACTTCTTTATAACAAGAAAAATCCCGGTTGATTATATACAAGTACAGGAAGGATTGGACTCCACATCTGACCACTCCTCTATTTTAATGATAATAAGTGATACAATAATTACTAATGATAAACAGCCACTGTTAACAAATAAATATACTGATTGGAAAAAGTTCAGGAATGAACTAAACAATAGCATCATTTTAAACACACAACTTTCATCAGAAGAAACATTAGAACAGGAGGTGGAGAAGCTCGTCAAGGACATACAGCTAGCGGCGTGGAAAAGTACTAAAACAACAAACAAAAAAATAGCTGGCAAATGCTATCCAATGGAAATTAAATCACAAGTTATATAGAAGAGAAGTACCCGTATGGAATGGCAACGTACACGAGACCCAACCGTCAAAAATAGATTAAATAATTTAACACAACGAATACGTAGAGAAATACGGGAATTTAAAAATAAATCAATAAATTCATACCTACAATCTCTCACCTATAATAAAGGTAGTGATTATTCATTGTGGAAAGCAACCAAATATTTGAAAAGGCCAATTATGCATATACCACCAATAAGAACAAATAATGGTCAACTGGCTAAAAGCAAAGAAGAAAAAGCAGAAAAATTCGCGGATCATCTCGAGCGTACCTTTCAGCCAAATTTAACAACACTTAACCAACAAGATATATTGTTCGAAAACCAAACAACTATCCTGAGACAGGAAATTCCATTAACTAATGCTAAAGAAGTAAAACGAGTAATAAAGAACCATGTAGTACTTAAAAAATCACCAGGATATGACCTGATAACTGGAGAGATTTTAAAACAACTACCTAATAAAGCTATTAAAAAAATATCGGACATAATTGGAAGCATTAATTATGCCCGATATTTTTTTAATAGCTTTATTAGGTAGACTGCGTCATGTCCCTCCATCTTGGAAGTGATAATGATACCTAAGCCAGGTAAGCCACCATGTGAACTGGCTTCGTACAGGCCAATATCACTTCTTCCAACTATGTCAAAACTATTTGAGAGATTGTTATTAAAACGAATTAAACCAGAAGTTGTAAAATCAGGAGCTGTTCCATCCCATCAGTTTGGATTTACAGAAGAACACTCCACAATCGACCAAGTCCATAGAATAACAGATATAATAGAAAAATCCTTAGAGGAAAAAACGATTTGTTCAGCCATATTTCTTGACATAGCGCAGGCATTTGACAAAGTCTGGCTAGATGGTTTAATATTTAAATTGGAGAAAACTCTGCCATTTGAGTATTGCGAACTGCTAAAGTCATACCTGAAAAGGAGATATTTTAGAGTTAAACAGGAAGGAGTTTACTCCAGTATTAAAGAAGCTAAAGCAGGAGTCCCGCAGGGAAGTGTCTTAGGGCCTTTCCTTTTCGTACTGTTTACGAGCGACATACCGCAGACGAGCAATACAACTATCGCCACGTTTGCAGATGACACTGCAATTCTAGCTGTTGGTGACACAATCGGTGAAGTCACATTCAAACTACAAATAGCCGTAAATAATATACAAGATTGGCTAGCTAAGTGGAGAATTAAAGTGAATGAATCGAAGTCTACTCACATTAACTTCACTAATAGATCAATAGAACCACTACCTGTGACTCTCAATAATATCTCTGTACCACATGCCAATCAAGCAAAATACCTTGGTATGAACCTTGATGCAAAGTTAAAGTGGAAAATACACGTGAAAAAGAAAGCAGAAGAGCTTCAGTTAAAATATAGAAAAATGTACTGGTTAATTGGAAGAAACTTGCAGTTATCCTTTCATAATAAACTTATGCTTTATAAACAAGTACTTAAGCCAGTCTGGACATATGGTATTCAACTATGGGTATGCACCAAAATCAGCAATCAACAGATAGTTCAACGATTTCAAAATAAAGTCCTCAGAGGAATTGTAAATGCCCCTTGGTACACTCGTAGTAGTGACTGACCTTCATATGGATCTCGGAATAGACACAGTCGCAAGTGAAATAGAGAAATGTGTTCAAAAATACCAGGAGAGACTCCATCATCACCCTAACATCGAAGCTGCAAGACTACTTCATCAAGAGGGTATAATAAGAAGGACTCAAAAGACTAAAACCTTTTGAGTTATCTGAATATTTCGCACAATGCAACATCAACCAAAACAACACTTTATGTAAAGAACACATATGAGTGCCTTATTATTATATTGTCAGGGTCAAACGCTGTTAGTCAAAAATGACTAGTTACTTTGTAAAAAAAAATTTATTGTTATCATAAATAAAATTATTAAAAAAAAAAGAAACTTATCAAAATGGCTGAAACTTGAAATACAAATAAGAATTGGATAAAAAATCACCAACGCAATGGAATATTTGTTTCTACGAAAATGATAAATTTTGAAGCGAAGCAATGGTCGTCTGCAAATGGTATTGGTGATTTCACAAGATCAATTTGTTGGTGCTTCAGATTTATGAATAGCCACGGGCTATCCGTACACAGGAAAACCAGTCAAATCCAAAAAAATGCCGATTGACTATGAAGCTAAATTTATAGAATTTCATAGATTTATCATATCAGCTAGAAGGAATTTTAACTTTGATCTTAGCCAAATTGCTAATAGGGATGCCTCTCTCTCTCTCTTCAAAAGGTTCCAGATCAGTAACAATAAAAACACCAGGTGACGAAAAAACCGACTACACTGTAGTTTTAGGATGTTGTGCGGATGGTAGAAAGCTACCCCCTATGTTAGTCTTCAAAAGAAAAACATTACCGAAAGATAAGATCCTCCGTGGAATTATAATCCACGTTCAAGATAAAGGTTGAATGTATGAAATGGGAATTAAATTATGGCTACAAAGGATACGGGCGAAACATCTAGGTACGTTGGCAAAAAATCGCGCATTGTTAGTGTGGGATCAATTCAGAGCGCATACAAAAGATTCATTTAAAAATCTTTTATGAAAAATGGACACAGAAATAGCGGTCATTCTTGGTGACCTTACACAAGCCAATTATAGCCTCTTGGTGAGTCAATTAATAAACCATTTAAAAATTTGATGCGGAAGGAGTGGAACCAATAGATGACAAAACCAAATCACGATATGACGGTAACAGCAAGAATGAAACGACCTACAATTACTGAAGCGTGTATCTGGGTGAAAAATTCTTGGGAAAAAGTAAAACAAGAAACAATTATAAAGTCTTTCTTTTAAAGTGTAATTAGTAACGCGATGGACGGTACAGAGAAGATGATTTTTTTTCGAAGAATGTGAGGATGACGACAGAATTCAGAAAACATTTTAATAAGCGACAGTAACGAGTCGAGTGAAGATGAGTTGAATAATGCCGAAAAATAAATGTTACAAATATGTGTTCTAATAATAAATTATGTTACCAATTTATAAAGTAAAATATTTTTATTTTCTTTTTGTAAAAATTGTGTCTTTGTGCGTCTTATCGTCCAAAGCAAATTTTTTTATGAGTGTGAAGTTTATGCTAGAAAAAAAAATAACAAAAAATTACACTGTTAAATTAGCTATTTTCCAATTGGAATTTAAATTATATGAAAATTTAAATTTTTTGTAATTTTGGATTTTTCGTACCACCAAACATATTTTTTTCATCAGAAAACAGGTTCTTTTCATCCTTTTCAGATAGCTGGACCATCTGTTTATATCGTTAACCAAAAACATCCAATTGTGTTGAACATTACTACAATTCAGATAATTTAAAAGTTGACTGAATTTTGATGGTTTAAATAATTATTTAGCGCCGATCCTGGAAATGTCCCGAAGGCCCCGCATATTTCTTAGAACAGCTAAGCCATATAGCGGTCAATGTCACCAAGCCGATCCAATTATGATGAACTATAATATATTTCATAGTTTTTGGAATTTTTAATAATTTTCCATTATTTTAAAAGTTTTATATCGCCGACCACAGAGATGTCCACAAGGTCTTGCCCATAGTTTCAGATAACTTGGCCATTTGCCAGTCTACTTGGTCAACCTTATCCAATTGTGATGAACTATACTATACTTCACAGAATTTAGAATTTTTCATAATTTTATTTGTTTTAAAAATTGTATCTCTGATCACACAGATGTCCACAAGGTCTGACCCATATTTTTAAATAACTTGGCCATATTCCAGTCGACGTGGTCAATCTTATCCAATTGTGATGACATATACTATACTTCACAGAATTTAGAATTTTTAATAATTTTATTTGTTTTAAAAATTGTATCTCTGATCACAGAGATGTCCACAAGGTCTGGCCCATATTTTTGAATAACTTGGCCATATTCCAGTCTACGTGGTCAACCTTATCCAATTGTGATAAACTATACTATACTTCACAGAATTTAGAATTTTTAATAATTTTATTTGCTATAAAAATTGTATCTCCGATCACAGAGATGTCCACAAGGTCTTGCCTATATTTTTGAATAACTTGACCACATGCCAGTCTACGTGGTCAATCTTATCCAATTGTGATGAACTATACTATACTTCACAAAATTTAGAATTGTTAAAATTTTTATTGGTTTTAAAAATGTTTGTATCTCCGATCGCAGAGATGTCCACAAGGTTTTACCTATATTTTTGGATAACTTAACCATATGCCAGTCTACGTGGTCAATCTTATCCAATTATGATGAACTATACTATACTTCACAGAATTTCGAATTTTTAATAATTTTATTGTTCAAAAATGGTGGTATCTCCGATCACAGTGATGCCCACAATTTTGATTTGATTGATGCAGAAAAAAGAAAATATCTCGAGACCAAATAAATTTAACCAATAAAATTATTAAAAATTCTAAATTCTGTGAAGTATAGTATAGTTCATCACAACTGGATAAGATTGACCACGTAGACTGGCATATGGTCAAGTTATCCAAAAATATAGGCCAGACCTTGTGGACATCTCTGTGATCGGAGATACAACAATTTTTAAAACCAATAAGATTATTAAAAATTCTAAATTCTGGGAAGTATAGTATAATTCATCACAATTGAATAAGATTGACCACGTAGACTGGCATATGGTCAAGTTATCCAAAAATATAGGCAAGATCCTGTGGACATCTCTGTGATCGGAGATACAACAATTTTTAAAACCACTAAAATTATTAAAAATTCTAAATTCTGTGAAGTATATATAGTATAGTTCATCACAATTAGATAAGGTTGACCAAGTAGACTGGCAAATGGCCAAGTTATCTGAAACTATGGGCAAGACCTTGTGGACATCTCTGCGGTCGGCGATATAAAACTTTTAAAATAATGGAAAATTATTAAAAATTCCAAAAACTGTGAAATATGTTATAGTTCATCATAATTGGATCGGCTTGGTGACATTGACCGCTATATGGCTTAGCTATTCTAAGAAATGTGCGGGGCCTTCGGGACATTTCCAGGATCGGCGCTAAATAATTATTTAAACCATTAAAATTCAGTCAACTTTTAAATTATCTGAATTGTAGTAATTTTCAACACAAGTGGATGTTTTTGGTTAACGATATAAACAGATGGTCCAGCTATCTGAAAAGGATGAAAAGAACCTGTTTTCTGATGAAAAAAATATGTTTGGTGGTACGAAAATCCAAAATTACAAAAAATTTAAATTTTCATATAATTTAAATTCCAATTGGAAAATAGCTAATTTAACAGTGTAATTTTTTGTTATTTTTTTTAGCATAAACTTCACACTCATATTTTTTTTCTAAAAATGGATAGAGAAATTTTAGGTTGCGTTTTATCGTCCGCAAAATACGGTACTTTATTTCGAGTAATCCGAAAGAATTTGACATAAGAATTCGGCGAGTTCCGTGGTTGGCAAGTTTCACCCATTTTAGGGAGTCAAAGACATGTTTTCACAAATAACTCGATTATTTAGCATTGTAGGAAAAAATATCAAACGGTTAATAACTAAAAATGAATAATAATTGAAAAAGGAACTCAACGTATGTATATCGATAGGTAATTTTCCATATAATAACTTTGCGATTTGATAATTTTTCCAAAAATCCAAAATAACCGAGTATAATAGAAGAGTTAAAAGCCCCTTGTTTAGATCTTACCCCATTCTTCCGAGCTCGGGACTGATTGAATTCTTTTCAAAGATTAAAAAAGCTTTTTACCACTTTATTTCCTTTATATTTCTTCTTGAAACTGGACTCGCTTTATATGTAAATTGGTTTTTCAAGACTAATACCCTAGACAGACTGTGGTTTAATAAATCCGATTTAGCTAAACTAATTTAAGTTCCTATGCAAAAACAAAGGGATTAGCTAAATCGAGGTTGACACACTGCGGCTAATCTCGAAAAATTCACTGAATCGGTTTTATTAAATCGCAGTGTGTCTAGGGCATAAGGGTACATCATTTAAAAAAAAATTAAATTTTTTACTTTAACATCTACTCATTCTCATTTATTACACCACTCTCGGTGTTGCCAATTTGGCCCTTTAAGTGCTATTTATCCCTTTTAAATTTTGTTTAGCCCCATGAAATCTAGTTTTGCACGCAAGGGCAATTTAGCACTATTTAGATTGTTTTAGCCTTAATTTTGCCCTGAAAAAAATCTGAATTTCAAAACAAATTTGCAGAAGTAAGTAACTCAGTACTATGTTATTTATCAATCTATTACTTAATTTTTCTTCCAGCGAAATCGAGGATAAAACGTACTCATTCATTTTTTTATCGTACATAGTTGCTACAAGAACTGCATTATTTTGATTAACACATTTCTCTGTCTGTTTTGTTTATAGTATTGTTTCTTTTTTTTCTCTAACGATCAGTATGACATAAAACAAATATGGAAGAAAGTCAAAAAAACTAAATTTAAATTGAATTAAACAATACGTTGTCTCCATTCGTATTTTTTGTAGTGTCAGTTCTTTTTTACAAAAAAACAAACCATACCTAATCATAATTATTTTTAATTGATACAATATTAAAAGTTAAACCTCGTGACATAACCTTAAAAAACCAGAAGTCTTGTTCAGAGCATATTAACGGAGCTAGCAGCACTTGGTGTCATCTTTATTTTGAATATTACCAAATATCAAACGTCAAGAATGGATGCAGAATCTGACGAGTATTTGGACCTTTTTGATAGCAATGAGTAAGATTAATTTTCAATTTATTGTTGGTTTAAATTAATATGAATTGTATTGCATACGCCTAATTGTAATATTGTATAGGTCCAGGTCGAAAGTTTTTCCCAAACAAGATTTAACATTTAAAAAGTCTTATTCACAAAAAGTTCGCAAAGATTGGTTTGAAAATGAAAAATATCGAGACTGGATAATGCGAATAGATAATAATTGGAATAAACTTTCATGGAAATTCTGCAAAATTTCTTTCTTCGCAAAAAAATACGTTTTAGATCGTCATGCCGCCTTGAAAAAGAAGTTAAACTATTTTCTACAGAGGCGTAACAGTGTATTAGGAAAAACTGCATTTTATTTGTCAAGCATTTGGTAAGTGAATAAAAAAAATAGGTTACCAGACAATATTTTACTTTGTCAATTATGATAAAGTTCTAAGCAGACATCAAGAATCAATATTGCCAATTCTAACATGTTTTGTAACTGATCCAGACCAAATTACTGCCATTGAATCCCAATATAAAAACATGAACACAATTAAGTGGAATTCAAAATCCACCATTGATTTGTGGATTGAAGTTGAAAAATATCGCGACTCAGCTGGGAAAAATCTGTTCGAGGAACTTTCTAATTTTGCTCTTAAACTTTTATCATTTCCCCATTCGAACGGAGATATCGAACGGGTGTTAAGCCAAATGAATTTAATCAAAAATAAAAGCCGAAACCGAATGCAATTCGCCACTTTAAATGCAATTCTCACTATAAGATTTGGCCTTCAGCGATATGGAAGGTGCTGTAATAATTACATTTTACCACCCATTGATGCAATTAAAAAGTTGGTACTTTGGCGGCTTATAATAGAGATGAGGAGGAGTTTCTGAACTACTGCATCAAATTGACAAGTACAACTTGTAATTTACCAAAAATTAGTTTCTTAAAGCATGGTTTCCACGATGGCGAGGCGAAAAAATTAGTCAAACTAAAAAGAGAAAGCAAAAATTCACCAATAGTACGATAGAGAGAAAATACCATTTTGACAGAAAAATTGGAACGTCCAATTTTAAAAATTTTAATTCAGCACTCCGAAATAGGACGTATAATCCGAAAAAAAGATTAGACGGATCATCTTTTTTCGGATTAGCGGAATTCATATTGTCAATTTAAAGAAAATTTTATATTTATTTTATTATTAAATATATATATATTTTTTTTTGATTTGGGGAACACATTTTTCATCGCCAGAATCACTCTCAGTGCTACTTGAAAACATAACGGCATATATTGCCATTAGTTATAGTTACTCAACAGTATCCATTTTTAACAAAATTTAATTTTAATAATTGAAACGTCAAAACTAAATAAATAAAAATTCGGAGTAACGACTTGTTGCAGTTTCATTCACTCTTATGTTATTTTTTTTATTCCTTCCTCTTTTTAATTTGACTAATTTTTTCGCCTCGCCATCGTGGAAACCATGCTTAAGTAAAAATTAAATAAAGAGACTTATGAGAACTGTGATTAAAAATAAAATTCGAACTATTTTAAATTTTATTTACATTATGTTGGATATATTTTAAATGTATATTTATTTACATTGTTATATTTTATTTTATTTTATGTTTTTTAATGTTATTTTTTAATTAAATTTATTATTATTGTTTTTTTTAAATTCGAACAAATATTAAAAGCTTTAAATTCATAAGAAGTATGGGTATCAAATAACTTGATACGTAAAATTTTTGTATTTGTCTTATAATTGGTTTTAGTCTTTGATACAATAATTAAAAACATTTATTATAAATCAAATTTTCATTTTGATTTATAACATAAGCAGCTGAAATAAAAAAATCAACTGAGTTTTGTTAAATTTATTGGTTTTGGCAATCTAGCCCTATTTCTGTTTATTCTGGCACCCAACAAAAATAATAGTTGGCAACACTGACCACACTTGCAGAAACACTAGTATGCTAAAAAAACACTTCCTAGCGCTCATTTTATATTTTCCATACTCGTTCATAACGATCCATTTTCATTAAAATTTAATCACTAAACGTAACAATAAAACTGTTTTATGTAAATAGTTTATTTGAGTTATTTTATCGCATCGAAGTTGTTGCTCTCCTCTGGATCTAGTTTTAAAATCGTCCATCAGGTGTCATTCATTCTGCGCTGAAAGGCAAATAGAAATTTTAGTATTACTTATCCTCAACGAAGAGGTACTCGTACTTGTTTTATGGTTATGATGTTTTTGGTTTTGATAGTTAAACATTATTCCTGTTGAATTAATGTTTGTCTTACACTTTGCCCTGTTGTAATTTGTGGATTATGTTTTACATCTTTAATCGAAAAGTAATAATTATTAACTGTATTTTTTTTTACAGAACGTAAGTATTTCTGTATTTCAGCCATATATTATTACATATTTTATGTTCCAAATACGAGGAGCGGTGTAAATTAAATGGATGTTTTACATTATAACGACACACAAGGCTCATTTAATTTCCCACTTTAAAACAATACAAAACAAAAATCATAAAAAAAGTATAACAAAATTATGTTAAGAAACAGACAACATTTCTTTAATTGTTTCCCAAAATAACAAAAGGGAATTATTAAAGCCGATTTACATAATATTATGCAAATTTATTCAGCATAAAAAAAAGAATTATAATTTCAATCGAGTTGTGATGGTACATACACCTTGTTTGAAATAAGTTTTTCATTTTGTGTTTGTGTGCGTTTTTTTTTCTTGTTTATTCTGAAGATAACAGTGAAATTATTTTGTTTTTAAAACAAAGCACATAAATAAAGTTTTGTTTATAATAAAAAACTTTTTTTATGTACTTTAATTTTTTGCCATCATATGCGCGATTTAAACAAGTAAAAAAAAAAAAAAAAAAATTTGTATGAAACTTTTTCTATCTCAAAACCAATTGAAAATGTTCAAGTTGGTGTATATTTTACATCTTTTATTTTGTTTTTGTCTCAGTGTGATACATACATTGATGTACAATGATTTAACTTTAACAAGATGTGCATTTATGTAAAATATTTGTACCTATAACTTTCAAAGTGGCGCGTTTTTCTTGTTGTTGTTGTTGTTGTTTTTCTTGAAAATTTTGTGAATAGCAACAATTTTTCTTTTCTTTATTAAAGTCGACAAAATGTTGTGTACAATAAAACAAATATTTGTTGTCTGAATTTTTATTATACCATATATCATCTCTGTGTGTTCTGTTTATTTACTTTTCATTTTTGATAAGACACATTTTAAAAGAAAATGAACGCAGAAAGCACCTAAAATAGAAATAACAAAAAGGAATAAAGAGGGACACATTACACACATATAGCTAGTAAGCAGTTGTTTTAGTTAACTTGAAAAATAAAAACAAATACTGGTGTTTTTCCTTCCACACCCATCACACTTTAACAACTCATCGCTTCAATAGTACTCCAAAATAAAAGTGTCGAGAAAATTGAAGAAAATAAAAAAAAAACAGAATGAAAATATGACATTTTCAAGAGCATTTAATATTCACCCTCGCACAAACCGGGTTCTTCATATCGGATAAAAAGATAAAAATAATATTCACAATAGATTTACGGGAGATATAATATTTCAATAACCACTTAAAATATAAAAAAAAAATAAAAAAAGATGATTTTTCATTTTGTTTTAAACCGAGATACGACCGTCTTTATGGGTATAAAATTTAAATAAGATTATCTTATACGAGTGCAAACCACGTAAAATCAATCATTTAATTTTACCATTCATACACACACACACACACACACCCCCTCACACTTATTCAAATGTATAAAGAAGGAGGTTATTAAAATGTGGAATCCATGAAGCTCAATGGTCTCAATTTATATTTATGTATAATACACACAAATGTATGATATCATTTCTATCTTTGATATGCAAATAGATTACTTTTTCTACTATCATGCTCATGCATTTTGATGCTTTATCTCTAGTACAAAACTGCATGCAAGTTTAATAAATTTATTTTGTTGAACTTCAAAGCTTCTTGTATTATACATATTTATCTGGCTTATAGATCTCTGAACAGAGCAAAATAAAATGGAATATTGAAATTTCAATTTATAGTATTTTATATAAAGGTAACCATAGCAAAGCGGCACACAATTTATTAAAGTTTATAACTGTAGGTCATTTTAGAATCGTTTAGAAATGAAATCGTATGAAGATATCGGCTCGAGAGCTACACCTGGCGAATGTAGACACCCCTTTCATTTTGCAAATGTGATTAAGTTCAGTGATGAGATGCTGAAAGAAAAAGTGGAGGAAGTATCAGTCAAACAATGAGCTGCTTATAGAAAGGTTATTCTATTTTAAAGTTTGAAAGATAAATTTAATCTATATATAATCTAAGAGTTAAAATTTTAACATTGATAATTTGAGTTTTTAGTAAAAGAGGGCTTATAAAAGTGAGCTATATAGGAATAGTATTTAGGAAATTGTGAATAAACACATTTATAAAGACATTGGGCACCGTCACAAAGCAATGCGAGATAGAATCTCACTTATTGCAACCAACTACTATTATTAAATTGATTGATTGATTTAAAATGTTGAACCAAGCCTAAGGCAAGTTTCCCGGAATAAACTCCTTCTTTTTTTAATGACTTACATCGGCAGAAATCTACAGGTCACAATTTTCAATCTAATATAAAAAAAGATTTTGAAAAAGATATCACAATCTAGTGTGTTAGGTTAAGCAACCCTGATTTATATTAAGGTGTACCAACCTCAGAATGTTTGTATTATGTTATATAAAGAAATAATAATAAAGGAAGAGGAGTCGTTGATAATATCGAGTGTAAGACAGACGTTTTATTGTTTTAATTGAAAAACGTGTCTAGTGTTATAGTTCAGAAGTGGGATGAGCTAAAGCTTTATTAGTGATTGAATTTATAAATTAATTATTTAATTGAAAAACAGAAAATTATTAATATAAAATTACATTTATAAATTAATACAATTTATCGGCGATCGAATTAAATTGAATTTACTGAAAAAAAAAAAAAAAAAAAAAATACAAAACTGGCTACTTTAATGGAAATTTTGTCATTTACAGTGGCGGAGTTGCAAGATAAGTTGCAACAAAGTAATTAGAATAGTGAACGTTCTAAAAAGGAATTACAACAGCGAATGCTGGAAACCATGATTGAACAGAATGTTGAACAAAAATTGGTGTTAGCTGAGTCGGAGCGGCAAAATACCAAGCGAAAAGAGGATGAACAATTATTTCGTCAACAATCATCGTATAATATGATACGGGAAAAAAATCGTGTGCGTGAGGATGATGAGGATAGTTTAGACGAATCAGAGATAACGAGACGGCGGTATGGTAGAATTAAGCTACGTAAAATGGTAGCACCATCCCATTAAGGGAATTGAAGGTGAATCGTTCGAGCTATTTGACGAATCAATTCGAACAATAAAGAACAAGTACGAGGTTGATGAAGATGAGATGCGATTGCAACTTGCAGATTGCTTAGAGGACCGTGCTCGTAATTGGTTTTTATGTGACCGAAACAATTTAAAATTGAGTGTTGAATGATTTATTCAACACCAGAAAAAGTAAATCCATACAACGCAAGTTATTCGAGGAAAGAGTTTGGAAACATTCAGAAGATTTTTACGCCTATTACCATTGAAGTTCGAGGACGACGAATTGGTAGATGGTATTATCGATGGTATCCAAACTATTGGATTACAAAATCAAGCACGATTACAGTGCTACCAAAAGCCAAAACAGTTATTGTTGGCATTCATAAAAATTGTAAAACCGTCGAATACAATGGTGAGAGGTAAATTTGAACAGTTCGATGATAAATCAAAGAGTGAAAAACCAGCTGGTAGTGGTTTCAAATCAGAACAACGTGAATGTGGTAGTGTTAAGCAGTCAACTAGTCGGGGTATACGATGTTATAATTGCGGTGAGCGAGGACATCTTTCGAAAAAGTGTGAAAAATCGAAACGCGCGAACAATTCATGTTTTCGATGCGGAGAAATAGGACACAAATTAGGGGAATGTCAAAACGGAAGGAAAAAACAAGTGAATAACATGAATGAGTTTGAAGAAATTGGCGTAACGCAAAACTGTTCCGTATTTGCGGATGAACATCCAATTTAAATGACGGCATTGATCGATTCTGGAAGTCCGGTAACTTTAGTTAAGGTGTGTAAAATAGTGAAACCTGAATTAATTAAACTAATCGGAGATAAAAAAGATTTAACGGGTATTAATAATAGTAAAGTCAAGTGTATTGGTATTATAAATGTCAATGTTCTAATATTTGGGAATTCATATAATATTGATTGTATTGTGGTTGAGAATAATACTACGAGTATGATGGTAGAATTGTTGTTGGGAAGAGATTTTCTTCGAATCGCAAAAGCTGAATTAAAAATTGAGGGTCACAAAATTAATTTTGAAACAGAATTTTGTCAAGAGCTAATGCATATAGATTTAATTGAAAATCCAATAGAAAATCAAATAAAAATAAATGATTACCTTGATATTGATACGAAATCTGAAATATATCGAATGATAAATGTTCAGTACCAAGAAACGTTCCTGAAGTCAAATTTGAAATGAACATCGAATTAGCGCACGATATGCTAATTACAGCAGCACTAAGGCGATTGTCATATGCGGAACGAGATATTATTGCTAAAATGTTGGATAGAACGTAAAGTAGTCATATATATCGATGACATTTTCATCGCAACGAAGGAGATTGGTGAAGACTTGAAAATCTTGTACCAAATATTAAAATTGCTTTCCGCAAATTTGTTGGAATTAAGATTAAATAAATGTGAGTTCCTATATACACAAATTGATTACCTGGGATATTCTATTAATGAAAAGGGTATTCGTCCCAATGACCGTAATATCAGTGCTATTGGAGAGTATCCGGTGCCAAGAAACAACAAAGAGATCCAGAGTTTTTTGGGTTTATGCTCGTACTTCCGGAAATTTATAGAAGGGTTTGCATGGAGTGCCAAACCATTACAAGATTTGTTTCGCAGGAACGCGGAATATATATTTGGACAGGATGAAATGAACTCATTTGAATCATTGAAGAGGAAATTAATTGAAAGCCCGATACTTGCGATAAATTCACCTAATGACGACACAGAGCTGCATTGCGATGCCAGCAGTATAGGATTCGGTGCAATTCTACTACAAAAGATAAAAGATGGAAAGTGGCATCCAATTAGATATTTTTCAAGACGCACAACAGAGAATGAATCGAGGTTACACTCTTATGAATTGGAGTGCTTAGCAATCAAATACGCATTCCGAAGATTTCGGATTTTTTTGCATGGTCGAGAATTTAAGGTGTACACAGATTGCGATGCAATTACTCTGACATTAAATAAAAAGGTTATTCATCCAAAAATTGCACGGTGGGCCTTGAAAATGCAAGAGTATAATTATACGATTCATCATCGAAAGGGAGATCAGATGAAACACGCTGATGCATTCAGTCGGATTCAGAGTGTCTTAGTAAATCACGATAACCCTTTTGAGCAAACATTGGCCTTATTGCAATCACAACATCCAACGCTTGAAGAATTACGAAAGCAACTTGAGTTAGCTGAAAGTTCGCTTTATCAGCTACGAGATGGATTGATCTACAAAAAGATCAATAAAAGTAAAATACGTTTTTTTGTGCCAGAGTCATTATTGAGTCAGAGAAGACATTATTGGTTTCCCAATATGTCCAGCATCGTAAAACAATACATCCAGAATTGCTTGAAATGTATTAAGTACAATTTACCAACGGGGAAGGTAGAAGGTTTTCTTCACAGCATTCCTAAAGGAGATCAACCTTTTGAAATCGTACATGACGATTTTTATGGTCCGTTGGGCATGACTAAGCAAAAGAAGCGGTTTATATTGGGTATCATTAACGGTTTTTCGAAACATATTCGATTGTTTGCAACCAAAACCACGAGTGCTAAAGATACCATCGAGTGTTTCCAGCAATATTTTAGACAGTTTAGTCGTCCCGATAAAGTAAATACATACAGAGGCAGTAATTTTACTTCGCATGAGTTTAAGAACTACTTGAACGATTTAATCGCACGTTAACGCCTATGATAGCAAAGTTGGTCGATGTCGAACGAAAAATCGAGTGGGACCAAGTCCTGGAACAAGTAGAGTTTGCGTACAACACTAGTGAGCATAGTACGATGAAATTGACACCATCTTTGATATTATTTGGAAGAAATATGAGGGGTCGCGTAAATGATAAGCTTCGTGAATTTCTCGAAAGAGAAAACAAATTAGATGATGTTCCGGAAAACATTAACGCAATTCGGGAAACCGCCCGTATTAACATTGAAGCATCACAAGCGTATAGTGGAGAATATGTGAATAGCCATCGAAAGGAAGCTGTTACGTTTAATGAAGGTGATTTAATCGTCGTGAAGAATGTGGACACTATTCCAGGTATTAACAAAAAACTAATTCCAAAATACAGAGGGCCATATCAAGTTAAGAAAATATTGGGTAATGATCGATGTCTAATTGGGGATGTCGCTGGATTCAGCATTACAAGCCGGCCGTTTGATGGTGTATATGTCATTACTCGCATGAAACCAATTATCAAATTGTTAGGCTAACATTAATTGGTCGTTATTAATTATTAAAACCGAGACGGTTTTAGTCAGTTTGGCCGAATTGTTAGGTTAAACAACCCTGATTTATATTAAGGTGTACCAACCTCAGAATGTTTGTATTATGTCATATAAAGAAATAATAATAAAGGAAGAGGAGTCGTTGATAATATCGAGTGTAAGACAGGCGTTTTATTGTTTTAATTGAAAAACGTGTCTAGTGTTATAAGTGAAGTACGTAGGATTTTTTTGTTCAATTAAAATTTAACGATTTTATGAAAAGATAAAAAAATCCTTCATGTTGACGCCATTTTTGCAAAAATCTTTTTCAAAATCTTTTTCGTTTTTATTCTAGATTGAAAATTGCGACCTCGCCCATGGAGATCATTGAAAAACGGAGTTTCCTTTCATCAGCCATTGTGCCGCCATTTTGTTTTTATTAAAAAAAATTCGTGCATTTCAAGGCATATGTATATACAAACATGTATTAAAACAGAATTTAAAAATATCACAAATAAATTTAAATTTAGCTCTCTAAAATAAATTATAAATTAACAACTACATATGTTCGTACAACAAGGGAATTTCATGATAATATTCCATATTCCTTGGGTAATTCATCCAACTAATTCGTTCCCTACAATAATTAGTCATTTAAAATTCCACCCCCTGACAGCCTAAAAATAAACTAAATTAGGCATCAAAATTACAATGACAGCCGAATTAAGTTCCTGTATCTGGCAATCTAAATTAATCACTATTTTTACACGCCTTAAAACAATAAATCTTCACGGAGAATAATTATCATCATATGAAAGTATGACGTCATAAATTCTTCTTATAGAAATATGAGTAGCAGGAAATTCCTTTGTAAATAATATCAAAACCAATTAAGGTGCCTGTGCCCATGTACACTGACCGGTACAGAAAACGGCACCCCTCAAAATTGTTATTTTTTTTACATGTGAATATCTTTTGAACCGCACTAGATGGGGAAACATGAAACAAAAACCAAAATCAAGTTCATTCAAAGCAATTTTAGAAAATGTAGGATGCCATGGAAAATTTGAATGTATCGGTAAAACCGGGAATTTATTAAATTGTTTTTGCGATATTCAATCGTTTTGATATTCAATTGTCCAGTTGACATTTTGCTGTGTCAATATGTTAAATTTTTATTATGTCGCTAAAGTCAGAAAGTATAACGGCAATCGTGATATTATTGGAAGATGGGAGAAGCCAACGCTAAGTGCGGGCTGACAAAGAGTAACAAACATTCGAGAAAACCGTTTTGTAGTTTCATCAGTTCTTAAAAATCGCAATGAAACCGCTGTTAAGACCTGCAATGAATTGTTACACGTACGTAATATAAATATAAGCGAAAGAACAATACGGTGAAGATTAGGAGAAGCTGATCTTCATGCACAAGGGCTAGCCACGGGTTCAGATCTTCTGCTACAACAAAGATCGGCTCGGCTGTAATTTGCCAGGGAACATCAAAATTGGACTGAATCTGATTGGAGCCGCCAAGTCTTATTCACCGATAAATCGAAATTTTGTTTGCGGTCTCCGCTTCATGCACCTTTAGCGAAAATGATCGTTGCGGATTAGTCATGGTATGGGCGGGAATTTCAATGGAAGCACGCTCCGAGCTTTAGCTGGTTCCAACCGGAGTTATAACGGCTGTTCGCTATATTAACGAAATATTGGAAGAATATGTTGTTCCCTACGCACCATTTATAGTCGATAATTTTATGCTAATGCACGCTAACGCAAGACCACATGTTGCCAGAGTAGTGAATGAGTACTTGACAGAGGTAAATATTTCGATGATGACAAGGCCGGCAAGGAGTCCCGATTTAAATCCTATAGAACATGTGTAGGACATTCTTCGTAGAAGAATTCGGTCTTGTATTCCAGCTTCGAAAATGATGGAATAACTCCGAAGCGAGCTTTTAGAGGAATGAGAAAATATCTCACAGTGTAATATTCAACAGATTATCAAAAGTATGGGAATACTAAATATTTTTTTTAGGGTGGCCCGTTTTCTGCGCAATTATTGTTTATTTTGATTATTTACTGTCCCACTGGAGTTATTTTTTGTTTTCGTTTTTTTTTTGCCAGAAGATTCCTTCTGATTCTAATTCATAAACAGATACAATGTACCAAAATAAACATTTATTATTATTAGGTTGGACCTTAAGAATTGCATTTTTTTATTAATAGCGCAGTTGATAGCTGTAACAACCTTATAATAATACCTGTGCAGGTTATAAAATAAACATTAATTTATAAATTAGTAAATTAAATTAAAAATTATAAAACAAAAGAAAATGTAGTAATCTGCAAACTAATTAAAATTAAATTTAAATCTTCTAATTATACTAAATAAGTAATATATTATGTATAAGTATGAATTTTAACCAAAACTCTGGAACGTAATCTAATTCTAAATTAACCTTTCCTTAACAAGCATAAACTTTGCATCCAGTATTTCAGATTCACCTGCTGCTTTAGTCCTTCGAACATATTTCTGAAAACCCCGAACTGCTTGCTTCCTTTACAAACCCCTTAACCCAATCCCTCGTAAACTATATGAAAAGCTTATAATAATATAAGCCAGAAGTGCGTTCACGAAGCAGCATTTAACAGAGTAGAATATTACAATTTTAGTTTATGAACGCTTTTCGATTAGAACAAACAACTTTTAATTATCCACATAAACCTCCGCATTCACATTCACGTCCACGCCCACTCCTTCACAAAAAAACATATACGCTGGTCCTATCCACTCATACCTCTCACCCATAGTCACACGTTCCGATCCACCCACACAGCCCTGCACTCACCCTATCGGTCTCTCATAAAATCATCCTTCGTGATCAAATTATACAGCATTTAGCTAGGCATAATTATCTAAATCAATTTCAAACTGAATTTCATAATGCTCTGCTTCATATCATGGTTGATCTGGCGTTATCAGCTAAAGATATCCGTACTCGAGAATGAAATGCACTGAGAAATTCACTTGCTGAGTGGATTATGTAACTTCCTAAGAAATTATTTCTTCTTCTTCTTTTGTATATTATTACAAAATTAACTGGAAAATTGTCAGCGATCTTCTTAGTGTGCCCCCAATCCCCATATTTGCGAACACTAACTACTAAACCTTTTCGTTCTTGTATTACGAAAAAAAATTTAGGGCATAATATATCATTTTAAAAACCCAAAAGTAATGTCGAACAATTTAATGGTTTTCTTCTTTGCTTATTGATTATAGTATCTTTGAAAATCTCAGAGCGATTATACTGGTTTATTGTTAAATTTCGAAAACATTCTCTGTAGGAGCCATTTAATGATAATCACGCATATTTCGACCAACTTAAATTTCTCTAAAATACCTACTTGTTTCGAAAAGACCTAAATAATTTCAGAATTTTAAAAAATGGCGAAATACTTGAAAATCTATAAAAATAATTCAGGTAATGCTTTATTCAAATTTTGAATAATTTGTAACATCCTCGGATAATTTTATATATTTATAATAATCTTTTATTTTACTAACGTGTTGTTTAAAAATGCACTTTGTTTGTTGGTAAATACAGTGAAATCTGGCTGAAACGAATCCAAAGGGATTGAATTTACCAAAATGTTGGAGATTCATAAATAATGGCCGATGTTGGGCTTCAACTTCATTTCAAGCGGGTTTTGTTCTATCAACATTTTCAATCGTTCGACGCCCACATCAGAAGGCTGGCTCCTTGGTTCATCTTGAAGTGTTATGTGTTACTTATTACTGCACTACCATAAACACTGCATAGTTTTTCAGCTGTTGCCTTAGCATTGTTTCCAAGCTTAAATGCCCACAACATAATACGTTTAAAAGGCATTTTGGAATTTTCCATTTCTATCATTTATTTATTTTACGAAAATGTATGTACGCACTGCACTCAGCACTGTCCAACTTCTAAATCCAGACTGAACCCAAACATACTATTAACAAACAAAACAAACACCCCAATGCAATAAATAACAGGTTCTGGCACAAAACACGAAAATAAAACAATCACAAACGAAATTAGTCTTCTGATATTCGGAATATCGCATGAATAATTTATGTATGCAGATGAATTAAAAATCTAGACAGCAATAAAAATCTACAAAACCGACTCCATCTCATTTCAATAGGACTTTAGCATTTTTATGGATTAGAGTAATAGAAATGCCTTAACTGTAATACTTATATTGTAGAACTAAGTTGTCCAATTTTAGCAGTCGGGCCCTCAAAGTATTTTTGACAAATTTTCCAAATACATAGAGCAATAAAAATTATAATGATCGTGAGGGCCACCCCAATGTATATTCCATCTTGCTGCATCTCAAAAAAATATATTTAGCTCAGACATGTTTGGTTTTAAGCTCAACTGCTACACGATTAATCGTGGTGCTTTTACTCCCTTCACTTCCACCTTATCATCTAATTATCAAAGGAAACAGTATGCTTGGTGATGTCATTGCGATATGAGATATGAGATCTTGTCTTGATTATGCTTACACGTTACGAAATGTGTTGGAGGGGGGCGGGAGGGGGTACAAGGCCTTAACATAATACGAAGCTCCTTTATTTCTTTATAAAAGGTTGCCAATAAAATCTTTTTTTATTTTGATGATGACATTATGATTTAAAAATGTTCTATGGTTTACATCTCTTACTTGAAACACCTTTATATAAAGAAAACTTAATTGTATGGTGTGCTTTTTATTCTGTTGACATCTTTGAGCCGTATTTGTTAAAAAATGCTGATGGAAACGCTGACTTTTTTTGGGACGAATTGGATGATTTTGATCTGGAAAACATGTGAACGGTGCAACACGCCATACAGCTCATAAAACAATCAATTTATTGAAAGATAAGTTTCCAGAATGTGCAGTTTCTCGTTTTGGTGATGTAAATTAACATAACTCTATTAAATTTTTTTCTCCGGGCTTATCTTAAATCATTACCTTATTTAAACAATCCGTAAACCGAGAACCAACATTATTAGGGTCATTGGTGAAATTAGCTACGACTTATGTGAAAAAGTGGTTAAAAATTAGTGTTCCAGATTTAATTTCTTAAAAAATGATCGAGGCGGTCATTATGAAATTTGTTAACAAAATTTAAAAAAAAAAAAAACAACAACAATTTGTTGCCCTTAGCTAAACGACATTTCTCGGAAACGATTCAATATAAAAAACTAGTTCCGGTGGTGCAAAAGAGGAACAAAAACGTAATGAAAGATGGGGTTCCGGTCGATATGGCATATTTCATTACGGAATATAATAAATCGGCACATTTCAAAACGGCATACGGTATACTACAGCATGTGGTATAATACGGCATATTTCAAAACGACATATGGTACATTACGGTATATGGTACACTATGTAATATTTTAAAACGGGATATGGTACTTTACGACAAATGGTACATTATGACATAAATTACCCTATACATAGGCATATTTTAAAACTTGAACACGCTTTTGACAATGCACCTAATTTCGTTGTAAATGTTTAGGCTTTGACTTTTAAGTCAGCTTCTCGTATTTATTTCTTATTTTTTGGTTTTAATACCAAAATGGCTTAATCGTGCCCCTTGATATTGTCGTGGATGAAATCGTTTGATGGAAAATTAAACACAATTTTGTCGCTTGTATTAATTATTTTAAACAAGTTCAATTTTACTGTCACTGTTGTGACCAATCATTTATTATATCACAAAAATTAAGCCCCGAAATTGCAAAATGCAATTTCTTTTATAGTTTTTTTAAAGGGGAAATTTAGTACTTCTGTAATTTTGCTCAAATTTAATATAATAAATATAATAGTATAAATCAATGTGAAGCATTGTTAAGATTAATTGGCTTACATTTAGAACATCATAGTAATGTTTGAATTGAGGAAGCATTGGTGGCATTTTATACGTTTATACGACATCTCCCACCAAAAAAAAAGATAAATCTTATATTCTTATATAAGATAAAATATCACCAAGGCTTGAACAATCTGAAATCTTAGAACTAAATTAACAGTTATAGAACATGGTTTTATATTTATATAATCATTAAGTTCTAAAAAAAATTCATTTTTATTTGTTTACATTCAAAATTATTTAATAATGTATAAAATTTATATATATGTATGTATATATATTGTATATATACACATAATTTATAATTTATAAAAAGTAATTAAGGTAATAAAAAGTAGTAATTTTCAATAAATTGTGATTAAATGCCTTCAGGCGATTATTATGAACGGTCTTGAATTTTCTTCCAATAATTATTGAAGTATTCTGCTTTGATATTATCTTATTAACCTTGTAAGGACCTAGCCAAAGTGGTGATAGTTTATTTGGCCTAGCATCGTTTTTCAATAGAACATATTCACCAGGGTTAAATTCTATTGATTGCGAATTTTTTATCATAACATTTCTTTGATCGAAATTTTGAATTCAATATATTTGCTCGCGCAAATTGAAATGACTGTTGCATACGATATCTTAGATCAGTCAGATACTCGTCATAATTATTAACAATATCAGGTTCAGCTTGAAACGAATGCGGAATTACTGGTTTGTTACCAAAAACTAATTCAAGAAGTACTAGAATGAGGGGTGCTGTTGTAAGAGAACATGGCATATTGAAGCAATGAATCCCAATGTAAAGGATCTGAACCACAAAAGTTTCGCAGATATTTAGACAGAGTTCTGTGTGATCTTTCGAAAGCTCCATTAGACTATCATCCTCAGTCTCGCTGTCGTCTGAAATTTCGTTATCTTAAGCAACTTACCAGTTTCTGTAAACAATTCACGAACGAAGTTCGAACATTGATCAGTTAGTAGTGTTAATAGACAGCCAAAAACACAAATAAAATCCTTAACAAAGGCTTTAGCGATAGTTTCTGCTACTTGATTGGGAATTGGACAAGCGATTGAGTATTTGGTAAGATCATCCTGAATAGTGAGAATGTATTTATTATTTTGGTAAGTACTAATAAGTGGTCCAACAATGTCGAGGAAAATTCGTTCGAATGGTTTCTTTGATGAAGACGTAATTTTCATAGGTAATTTAATCATTGGCCCATGTTTGTTATTCTGGAAATGCTCGCATGATTTGATATATTTTGTGATCCGAGATAACATTGTCAGGAAATAAAAGTATGGCTTGAGTCGCTTATAAGTGCGCATGATACCTTGTTGACCACCACCTACTGGAGTTACGTGGAATTCTTCAATTGCCCTTAATATGTCATTCTCATTTTTCAACTCAATTATTTGATTTGGTTCGACTGCATTCTGTGTTTCAAATTGGTCTGGAAAATCAATAGCATTAGGGATATTAGTTGAGAGATTATTTGAAATATCCTTAATAGACGGAACAGAAATTGAGGTTGATGGCACGTATAGACTCTTCGGTTGTTTGGAGATGGTTTGGTTGATTATCATTTGAGATACTCTTTATTGAATTGAGACATGTTTTCTACTAGTTCGTTGGGTTTTAATTGAGTATTTCTAGATTGAGACCTTGTTATTGCTTTACATTCAGTAGTTTCAGAATTGGGAAGAATAATACGACTTAATGCATCTGCATTTTGGTTAGAAACTCTAGATTTGAGTACTATGTCATAATTATGTTCATCTAATTTAATTCTCCATCTCATAAGTCTAGATATCGGATTAATGATGGAACAAAGCCATAAGAGGGGTTTATGATCAGTTACAACTTGGAATTTAGTGCCATACAGATACGGAGGAAAATGATTAACTGCCCAAACAATTGCAAGAAGTTCCTTTTCTACTGTTGGGTAGTTTTTCTCAGCCTTATTTCAAACTCTACTAGCAAAAGCTATAGGTAGATGAGAAGTGTTATGGTTTTGAGACAACACTGCGCCAATGGCAATATCGCAGGCATCACATGTTCATGCTTCATTACAAGTAAGCGACCAATTGAAGTTGGCATTGTTCTTCAATAACCATTATGCATTTGTAGGTGGAGGATAGTTCAGAATCGAGTTTATTTTTCTGGGGTCAGGTTTTATACCACTTTCACTAATAATATGCCCAAGGTATATTATTTATTTTCTTAGGAACATGCATTTGTTCGGATTCAATTTTAAATTATGAGTTCTAAGATGATCAAATATTTGTTTTAGCTTATGATTATGGTTTTCTAAATTATTTCCGTAGACTACGATATCGTCAATATACACAAAACATTTTATACCATTTATGCCACTGAGTACTGAGTTAATGAGGTGTTGGAATGTGGCAGGAGCCCCCTTCAATCCAAAAGGCATTCTCAAAAACTGGTAATGGCCTAATGAAGGCTAAATGCTGTTTTTGGTTTATCGGATTCGTCAACCATAACTTGATGATAACCATTTGAGAGATCAAGTGTACTAAAATATTTTGAATTTCCGAGCTGATCCAAGATTTCAGTTATGTTTGGAAGAGGAAAAACTTTATCGACTGTGACTTCATTTAACTTTCTAAAGTCAACAACTACTCGCCATTTTCGTTGTTGATCTTCAGATTTTCTTGGAACAATCAAAAGAGGTGAGTTCCAAGGACTCTCATTTGGCTCAGTAATATTATCCGTTAACATGTCATTAATCTGTCTGTCAGTTTCAGCTTTAGCTGCTTCTGGCATTCTATATGGTCTTCGATAACTGGGTGTTTTATCAGGTAAAATTGGAATACTATGAAATGTTATGTCAGTAGTGGACAATTTATCGCCAGGTAAATAAAATATGTCGTTATAAGTTCGACAAATGTTTAAGATTGATGATTTTTCTTCTAAGTTCAAACTATTCAAATTAATTTCGTTTTCCAATAATTCCAGCCTGTTTTCAAGATTATTTTGATATGAATAAATGTTAAAAATATTGTAATAAGACAAACTTTCAAATGGTAATTCATGAGCTGAATATTCATTATTAGAGACTAATTGAATCATTAAAGGGTTTCACTAAGGTATTACCGATAAATACGCCAGGAGGTTGTATTTGATTTGAATGACATAAATATTCTTCAGAATTCAGTAACGACGGGTTATATAATTTAAATATTTTTTCTGAACGACCAGGAATAGAGATTCGTTGAAGTTGTGGATCGGATAATGTATTAAATTTTATTGAAATTAGTTATTATGAAAGGAATTTCTAAAGTATGTGTGTGTATTCAGGGTACATTTATATTTAAGGAAGAAATCCTTGCCAAGAATCCCATCGCATGGAATAGGAAAATTATCCCATACTATATGAAATGTATGGTTGATGTTCAAATTGTTGTCAAATAATATATTTCCGTTGCGAACGGCAAGTGTTTGGATAGTCTCAGTAGTAATTCCTCGGACTTGACATTTCAAATCAGGATCACAGAAAGTTTAACCAGTAATAGATCCTTTCTATTAAGAAATTTATGGGTTGTTTTAATATATCTAAACTTAGGCAAACATATTTCTTGTCGTTACTATCCTGAGATAAAAACATTGTATTATAAGTCAATGAGTTACTCATATTATTAGAATGACATATCTCACGATTCTTAGAGGAATTACAATCCGTGTTGTTTACTGCCTTAGAACTTTTTGACACAACGATTGAACACTTTAGATCAGAGCTTGGACTCGTGCAACTGTGTTCAATTTTTGCTCGAGATCCGATGAGTTTTTTGCCTGAGAGGTTATATTGGTTTGATTACCACTGTTGTAGTACTTACTTTTTCGACACTGAGAGATATGGTGACCTTTAGTTTTACAGTATGCGCATATTGAGGTGAACATTTTAATTTGTGGTTGCTGAAATTGCGAACGGATTTGGTTATTCCTTGAATAACAGCTAGAAGAGATATGTCCTGGATTTTTACAAATGTGACAGATTGGATTAGAACTAGGGTTAGGAAACAGCTGAGAAGTTCTAGATTTCATGATAGTCTCTTCTTCACACGCTTGCATTATCCCTTCTCTTAAGGTTTTAAACCGACAAGCCTTTACTACTAATTTGATGACGCAATTTTACTATTTAATGACTTAATAATTTCAGCAGAGTCGTTTGAATAATAATTTTTTAACTCGAGTGGCATAGGTTCGAATGTCTTCAAATCTTTATTGTTTAATTGTTACTAGTTCTGTTTGGAGTTGTTCAATCGATCGATGGTCACTGAATTGTAATTTGCACTCGGCAGATAGATCTTTCCATGTTTCAAAATAATTATATTTTACTACATCATAAGCTTTTCCAAATTAGTTTCGCCTTCAGAAGTTTAACAAGTTTTGGTTTTTCGCTATCTTTAAGGCAATCTTCCGTATTAACTGGATGTGGTGATGTACAAGATGATCATTGACTGTTATTTGTTGTATATTCCTCTTTCTTATACAAAGTTTGTTGAATTGTTGTCCATTCAAGTGATGAAATTGTTAAAAATATTCGAATATTAATCGAATTTATGACTTGATAGTTATTTAAAGCGGTATTATCATATACCGAATCGCCCTTGATGATGTTCAGTACCACAATAATGATGTAGCAAAAGATGGTTGCGGTATGCAATTTCCGCCAGGTTTTTTTTTTTTTTTTTTAAAATGATCCGTTGCTTTTGATTTGTAAAACACGTGCTTGTTGAACGGCTTGATGAAACGTTGCGGTTTTATCAGGTGAATTGATGTATTTTAATTTTTGCATAGGTTAAGACTATTTGTCTTTAAAATAATCTACGCGAACTAAACTTGACGTAATTCGATAAAATTCCAACAATTTCCACAGACAGATATTCAACTTTTCAATATCCCTCCACTGCCACCAAAATATATCGTGGATGAAATCGTTTGATGGATGTATGTGAAGATAGCCTGAAAACCAGCCCGAAAAATGTTTTTTCGAAAAATTGGTTTGTGTCATAACTAAGTACAATAAAAAAGCCTCTATCCCGAAAAATATTACAAATTAACCTCCAAATCATACTGTATCCCGAAAAATAAAAAAAATAAAATATTTCAAATTAGAAAATACCATTTGGCAAAATTGCAGAACGTTAATTGTATCTTTGTACTAGTACGTACGAGTATACTGTTTAAATGTATTAGAAAGTATCGTAAATAAATTTTAGTACCTAGCTAAAATTTATCTTTTCTTTACAACTGCCTTTTAGGTCGGCCAGTCATTCATTTCGGCCCAACAATGCCACAACTTCACCTGGATTTTTCCGTCACAATGGCTCGATCATCAGTGGCAGGACGATCACCATTCGTAATATTTTGATTTGGATAATATTCCGTGATTGAGACATCCTAGCTTTGTGATGTTTGGTGCAGAATTCATCGTTCATCGTTTCAAAATAAAAAAAATGGTGGATCATCGCTTGACATACAACCAAATACTCGTTGACATACGATGAGGATTAGGCATATTTCTGGGGTCAGATTCAATCAACTAACCATATTCACAAAAAAACTCATTACATCAAATCATGAATCTCTGTTTACAGAGATTGCACCCTATAATGATATATACAGTTCGATTAGTGGGACTACTCTTGATATATAACCATACACTTGTTGCCATACGATAGGGATTAGGCATATTTCTGGGGCCAGATTCAATCAACTAACCATATTCACAAAAAAACTCATTACATCAAATCATGAATCTTTGATCACAGAGATTGCACCCTATAATGACATATACAGTTCGATTAGTGAGACCATTCTTAATATATAACCATACACTTGTTGCCATACGATGGGGATTAGGCATATTTCTGGGGCCAGATTCAATCAACTAACCATATTCACAAAAAAAGAACTCATTACATCAAATCATGAATCTCTGTTCACAGAGATTGTACCCTATAATGACATATACAGTTCGGTTGCTGGGACCATTTTTGATATACAATCATACACTAGTTGCCATACGATGGGGATTAGGCATATTTCTGGGGCCAGATTCAATCAACTAACCATATTCACAAAAAAACTCATTACATCAAATCATGAATCTCTGTTCACAGAGATTTCACCCTATAATGACATATACAGTTTGAGTGGAGGATCAATTCTTGATATACAACCTAACACTTGTTGCCATACGATGGGGACTAGGCATATTTCTAGGGTCAAATTCAATCAACAAACCATATTCACAAAAAAACTCATTACATCAAATCATGAATATCTGTTCACAGAGATTGCACCATATAATGACATATACAGTTTGAGTGGTGGATCAATGCTTGACATACAACCAAATACTCGTTGCCATACGATGGGGATTAGGCATATTTCTGGGGCCAAATTCTTGATATACAACCAAACACTCGTTGCCATAAGATGGGGATTTGGAATGATCCCACCACTCAAACTGTATATGTTATTATAGGGTGCAATCTCTGGGAACAGAGATTCATGATTTGATGTAATGAGTTTTTTTTTGAATATGGTTAGTTGATTGAATTTGGCCCCAGAAATATGCCTAATCCCCATCGTATGTCAACGAGTATTTGGTTGTATGTCAAGCGATGATCCACCATTTTTTTTATTTTGAAACGATGAACGATGAATTCTGCACCAAACATCACAAAGCTAGGATGTCTCAATCACGGAATATTATCCAAATCAAAATATTACGAATGGTGATCGTCCTGCCACTGATGATCGAGCCATTGTGACGGAAAAATCCAGGTGAAGTTGTGGCATTGTTGGGCCGAAATGAATGACTGGCCGACCTAAAAGGCAGTTGTATAATTAAACCATCCATATCTTTTGACATGCTCTGTTATCTTCGAAAAAAAATTACCCTTAAAGAAGGCCATAAAAACAAACATTACAAAACTTAGGTAAATAAAAAATCGGAATATTAATAAGCCAATTAGCTAAATATGTTGCTATTTATTGATGTTCGTGTAAAATTTGTTCCATCTATTTACAAATAATTTTATTTAATAAAAATAACCTCTAAACGTTACGACAGAACGAAAAAGCTAAAGGGCTAATTCACTCAAGTATTTTTGTTTTTTAAAATTAGATTTACATATAAATTTATTTCCATTGAAAGATTAAATTTAATTTTATTAAGTGAAGCGAAATTTTGTTAAGCGAAAGAAAATACTGATAACTGAAGAAAAATTTAAGTAAATAAAGGATAATTCTACTAATTAAAGGAAAATTCTGTTAGGTGTAGGTTTAAAGGATAATCCGTTAATTGAAGGAAAATTCTATTATGAAAATGGATTTCATCATAATCGGTTTAAAAATAGCCAAGTTCTAGAGCCAAGATTCCATTACCTTCGCACTTGTCAAAGTTTACTGATTATTAGGTAAATAAACAGCCAAGTTCGATTTCACCGTAAACGGTTAGGATTTTTTTTTAAATACTTATAAACGCGTTCATACTAGTGATTCAAAAAAAAAGAAATCATTACAAAAATTATAAAATTCCATATTAGCATATTTAGCGATTAGCCAATTATGTTGCTAAATTGTAGTGTTGGTAGAAAATTGGTTCCTTCTTTAAAAATAATTTCAATGAATAAAAATAGGGCTAATATATATATTTTGACTTTCAAAATTAGATTTAAATAAAAATTAAAAATTATAGATATTAAGCACTTCCCGATTATATATTTATTACCAATATTTCCGTTGGGAGCATAAATTTAATGTCATCAAACGAAGGAAAATTATATTAAGCGAAATAAAATTCCAATAGGTAAAAAGGGGCAATTTTAGTAAGTATAGGGTAACATTATTAGTTAATGATCAAAACCATTTTAGAATCCCTTTTCCATCGCGCTTCTTTAATTTCATCATAATCGATTAGGAAGTAGACGATTTCCATTCTTATTGGCCATATTCCATCAACTATTCCATCATTACATTTGTCGAATTTCATCATAATCGGTTAAGAAATAGCCATATCCAAATGGCCATATTCCCGAACTTCATCAAAAAACCATTTTGAAATCATATTTATATCACACTTTTCGAATTTTATCACCATCGGGTACGAAATAGCCGAGATCCATAATTATTGGCCAAATTTTAGAATTTCAACTAAAACTCATTTTAGAATCACATTTTCATCATACTTTTCGAATTTCAATCAGTTAATAAATAAAAAGTTGAGAAACAGCCAAGTTCCAGCAAAATTGGGCATATTCCAGAACTTCAACTAAAACTCATTTTAGAACCCAAGTATGTAATGGGCACACTTGTCGAATTTCATCATAATTGGTTAGGAAATAGCCAAGTTTCATTCTTTATTACAGAACTTCATCTAAAATCTTTTTTAGAAATCCATTTCCAACGTAGAGGTTGAATTTCATCATATTCGGCCAAGAAAGAGTCAAGTTTTAGAATATGCAGTATTGTACTATGTGACATATTGAAATATGTGGTCGTGTACCTTATGCCATAGTGTACCAAATGCCGTAAAGAAATATTCTGTAACGTACTATATGTAATTTATTTGATTTGCCTATAGGTCTTAAATGCACCTGACAACTATAAGTTTTTGGTTATTGGTGACTTCAATCTGCCATGCATAACTTGGGTCATGAATAGTAATGAACTTGATCCCTTATCTTAAGAGGGGTGTGCTGCTCATTATCTCATTGAAACAACAATGTTAGTGAATTTATCATAGCACAATGACATTGTTAACCGCACAGGTAGTATTCTTGATCTCATATTTTCCAACCTAAGTAGATCTACAATAGATGACAAACTTTGCTCGAATATTCTTTCATAGATAGACAGTTTTCATCCCCTATCACTATTAATATACTTGGTTTTCTCGAAAAAATTGACTTATATTAGTTATTCATATATTAATGTAAAACATCTAGATTATGTTCGAATTAGAGAACAACTGTTTGTCCATAGAACCTAAGTCATCGTTGAAAAATTCAAGCTCTAAGTTTTCATTTTGGTATTCTTCAAAACGTCGATTCTTAATTAATTAAAAACATAAATATCATTCGATCTACCGTATCTAATAAAAATCACAATGATCATGTCATTTTCTCAATCTATAGGAAATCGGTTAAAAAGGAAATTCGCACTTGTTATTATAAATATTTAAGAGCTATCGAGTAAAATCTAAAACATAACCCCAAGTATTTTTGGACTTTCACTAATTCCATTACTTGTAAATCAGGTTATCCTACCTCTATGCGACTTGGTAGTAGGGACTCTCACAATAGTGAAGTTATTTATAATATGTTTGAGTCAGTTTATTCACCCAGTTTTGCTTCCAATAGCGGCTTACTAAATGTACCCAATGCTAATTGGGTATCTAATGCCATTTGCTTTTTTACTATGGAAGATATACTAAATGTATTAACCTTTATGTGATTGACAAATTTTACATCATATCCTAAGTGGCTAAGATACATTTGTACCTTCATAGGTTTTATATGGGAGATGCACTATGTTCGTGATTTTTTTGCGTTTACATAATATGACTTCGATTAGATAGCAATTTAAACACTTGAATTATGGAAAAGGAAATTCGTAATAAATACAAATTACGTAAAATAACGGTAATTAGAACCGAAATATTATGAATATTCGAATAATTTATAATCGATAATTTGGTCTTAGCGAATATTGTTTCGTGAATTTATATATAATGCGCAATATCAAAAGTGGCAATTAAATATGGACGAATTATCTCAAGCAGCATTCGCGTGGTAAGTTTGATAATCTTTCAATCGACCAGTTTCCAAACGAGACTTTGGCATTACTTGTTTTGTTTTTTTTTCAGCTGAGTTGTGATCAACAACAAGCCTATTTATCTCGTTTATTCGGAAAAGTAGGCTCAGAAGATGAATGGATGCCTCCATGCCATGCAGGTGTTCAGGGTGTTGATGAATTATCGGACGTTGAAAATGCTTAGAATTCATTTGATATTGAAACAGTCGCTTTTACAAAATTTTGTCTGTTGCAGATACATTCAAATGTATATTTTCGAAACATTTGAAGAATAGATCGCTAACAATCCCAGAAACCCTGCTAAAAGCTGGAAGTGTTTGACCTCATAGGAGTTTTACGCCCATATTGGAATGCTTACTACAATTAGTGTACATCATTCCAATTCGGAGCACCACAACGTTTTATGGAGTGTTTATTCTTATCCATTATATAGAGCGACTGTGTCGATCGACCGATTTAATGGTATATGCCGATTTATTAGGTTTGACAATGCTTGGAGGCAGATAAAGCAGCTGCAATCAGTGATATATGTATGTATGCAGTTAAATACTAGTTTGTCATCACATTACACGGTATTGGATTGTGTGACCGTTGATGTACAACTATTACCCTATCGAGGCACGACACGGTTTACACAATATACTATATACCATCCAAGCCGTTCAAACATGGCTTAAAAATATTTTGTGATAGTGAAGCAAAGAACTCATATACCATCACCGGTAAAACGTACAAGGAAAAAGGACCTGGTGGACCAGAAAAGGATCTGACCAGAAACGGAATGTTAGAATGGACAATTTGTTTTCCGCCCTACCTTTAGCGCGTTTGTTGTTATCGAGGCAGTTGACAATGGTAGGCACTCTTAAACAAAACAAAACTTGCATCCCAAGGGAGTTCAAGAAAAGTAAGAATATTCATCCCAGTTAGGGTTCAGTGACTATGGGAAAGTGAGCATTTGCTCGTATGCTCCAAAAAGGAATCGCGTGTTGTAACCTTGTTGTTGATGATGCTCAATACAAATAATATGGATGGTTCAAAAAATTAACCAGAAATGATTTTGTACTATAATGCTACCAAAGACAGAGTTGATAACATGGATAAGATACTGTATGATCCGGTGGCCGCATGCTGAGTGTTGCCACTCTCGCTGAATTTATACTCCACAGTCAAAGCAACCCTGTAAAGGCCAAATCTTAACAAAGTCGAGTGCATCTTTCTGCAGGATCTAGTCAAACAATTGGTCATGCATACCTTTGTCATCCGTTTAAGGGGTATTATTTGATTTGGCGGAATAACTAAATAATTTTGTTCTACGCTTTGGTTGAAAATAATTAAGATCAACTTAGAAAATGTCAATAGAGGCTGTTGTGAATCACTCACATGTGCGCACATATAATTATCACGACATTTAGGCGCTAAGAAAAACTCCATATGAAAATATTAATTGTATAATTCACATAACTGTAGGAGTTAGAAAAAATATCATATGAAGAAATTAAGTGATTGTACTTAAGAAAATGCGATAAGACGAAGAACAACAAATTTATCGAGAAACACAAAATGCTTAGTGATAAAAAATAGTTCAACACAACAATGTATCAAATAACTTTAAGCAATTAAAATTTATAAATTTATGAAAAGTGCAAACTTCGAAAATTGTAATAAGCATGCTGAAATAAGAGTAAATGACTTTTGTAGTATTACAACAATAGTTATATGTAACAATATTGTTGTTAGTGTAAAACATTACACACCTTTTCAGTATCTAAGAACATGGAATTTTAACCAAATTATGAATTGTATTTTCTAAGCTCGTCAAGCAAACACTGTATATTTTAAAATAATTGTATCTTCGAACTTATCCAGAAAACATTAAAATAATTGTAATTGTAGTCTTCAACTTGTAAGCATTAATAATAAAGAAAAGAATAATAAACTCAAATCAGAAAAAGTAAAACCCAGCATTTCCATAATATAAATCCAGGGAATAATCCAGCAATAAGATCCAGTCGAATTGTAAGTATTCCAGCTACTAACCATTACGCCCAGGCCTTGATTCAAAGCCGACAAAAGAACATATAAGTGCTACGCACAAGTTTCATTTGTTGGTTATTGTCCAAGGTATCCGATTAGCACTACTAATACCGTGCCTAAGTGGCATTTCTTAATTTATAACGAAAAGTTTGTATAATTCCGGTAATAGCCCCTACCAGTGGTAAGCTTGGAATTATCGAATCAATTTCGTTTCTTAACAAAATAAACAGCTAGTTTAAATAGAAAGTAGAGCGATAGCAATAAAGTGAACTAGAATTAGATATAACAAATTATAAATATATAACGATATATGTAAGTATAAATATATTTTATAAGTTATATAACAAGGCTAAATAAAATCATCAAGCATACAGCTCAAAGCGAAAATAAAAAAACATTAGATTGAAAACGAAAAAGGTACAATATTGTACCTTGTCACGTGCATAAAGGTTAATTTCGATTGACGTAAACAAGGGTCTGAGTTCTGATCACATATCGAATAATTTTGCCTTTCAGCTAAGAGAACAACTGGCTACATTCCTAGTATATACATATTTTTCATTTATCATTAAATTTTGGTATAATCCTTCTAGGTGGAAATCGGCACTTCTGGTTCCAATTTTCAAAAAAGGCGATAATTTGAAAATTGATTGAAAATTAAAGTATCATTGAAAACTACAGACCCATCTCTCTTTTAACTGCGTTTAGTAAAATTTTTGAAAAACTTCTGTATAATTTAATATTTCAAGACGTAAAATCTAGTATTAGTAGCTCATAGCAAGGATTTTACGAAAAACGCTCAGGTTTGACAAACCTTCTTACAGTATCTCACGATGCTCTCATAAAAAAATTCTACAAAATAGGACTTTACGATAAACTAGGTTTGTAAAAGTAAAATTTAATGGAAAAATTTCAAGACTATTTTTAGCTACTTCTGGTGTTCCGCAACATTCTAATCTTGGGCCTCTTTTATTCACGATTTTCATTAACGTCGTTTCTAACATTTTTGATTATCCCCACCTTTTTTATGCTGATGATTTGAAATTTGTTTTAAGAATTACCGATGAGACTGCTCTTCTTTCTCTACAAATGGATCTTGATAAACTACAAAACTGGTGCCTTGTAAATAAACTTATTTTAAATACTGAAAAATGTTTGGTTATTATCTTTATACTAAGAAAATTCGCCTGCTATTTGTCGTTGTTACATTACAAATTTCAACTTAAGGAAAGTTACTCAAATTGCTGACTTAGACGTTATTTTCGACACTAGATTGATATTCGAAAAACACATTGACTCAATCTGCGCGAAAGCACATAAAATTCTTGGGTTTATTTTTCGCAGAGGAAAAGAATTTCGTAATCCCGAAGTCCTAACAATATTATACTATATGTACAATAGTCTAGTAAGAAGTAAAATAGAAAAACTTTTTGAAAATTAAACAATTCTTATGTGCTGCCTTTGATTAAATTCTTAATCAATTTTTATTTGCAGAATTCGTTCAGAATATTTAAATTTCTCCATTTGAATTCAAAATCGCTATTAACAACGCGAGCCTAATGGGGATGGTTTCATCAATTGCGGCAGGAAAGTTGAACTGACATACTTTAAGTTTGTATCAACAATCAAATCTCGATCTAAGTCAGTTAGAAATTAGTTGAATATCGATTTTTATTATGAAGTGGCTAGCTACACATAAATATTTAGAATTGAAAGAAATTACCTATTTTGAAAAGGCTTTAACAATCGACTATTCGAAAACAATATTCCTTTAATAAATTTTTTCACCAAAACTCAACTAATTTTCCACTTCTATATTTATTTATATAGGCTCGATTAAATAGATTACATATTGCTTTACCGATCGAAATCTTGAATAACTTCATTACCAATGCCATGAATTTAATAAATGACAACCCTTTTTGAAATAAAACAATACATCAACAATTCCAGCACACATAACATGAATAATTAACAAACAAACAAATTTCTAATACCATAAAATGTTCATAATGACAGTTTAATAGTTTATTACAAAATAATCTGCATTTCTAACCCGAAAAAATCCATAAAAATGTTTGACACAATAGAATTTTATGTTAATTCAAGTAATTTTAATAATTTATACTGCAAGAAAATGCAAAAAAAAAAAAAAAAAAAATTAAAAATGTTTGTTACATGAATTATGTTGGAAAAATATGTACATATACTTTGCATATTGTTATATGTAGTACGTTTACATGTGTGCACAAGTAAAATTGAAATTTTCCATAAATAAATGAATAAATAAAATTTACGTTACCAATATAAATGATAATGAATTAATAAATAATTGTAATATGTAAAATAAATATAGGTACCGTATATGTGGGTTCAGTTTTATTGAATACAACAAAAATAAAATGTCAATGATTTGATTTCCACATCAAAAATGTTTAAATTAAATTTTCTCAACACAAAAGGTAACGACACAAAAAATGTAAAATACATGAAACAGGCAGGCTTTACATGAAAAGCAAGTTAAGTGAACGAAATCTACTTGTTATTTCATCTTCTCAAATTTAGTTTTAAAACTGTTACTTAGCGTTTCAATCATCAACTAACTTCTTAAAGACTTTAATCGTTTACATAGTAGTATTTTTTTGTATTGTGTTTCACTTGAACTGAATTACAAATTTATCATCATCATCTACTTATGTATAATATTGTAAGCTCGCATAGTGTATAGTATGGTAGTAGCAAAATACAATCAAAAATTGAAAAATATATTAAAATTTTTCTTGTTTAACCCTCAGAGTAGAGAGAACCAAAAAAAAAAAACGTATAATTTGTTTCAAACAATCATTAATTCAACAAACATAAACATGATTTATGTATCAAAAATGTATGTACTATTTTGTATATTCTTTTCTCTATGGAACAAAATTTGCAAAATAACTAGAATGTATACTATAATTCCTTTAAGTAAAATAAATCATCTTAATCGGTATTTACATTAAGTTTTACAGTTGACTTCTTATTTCAACATCAATATTTTCTCGTCGCTATTTTTTTTTTGTTTGTTCATTTTTGTTTGCAGTTTTTCGTTTCAAATCCAATGTAAATAGAAAAAAAGAAATATTGAAATTATTATTTTGCTTGAAGATTATTTTCTCTGCAGTAGTTATCAAAATCAATAAAAAAACAAAAAGTTATCAAGTACACGCTATAACTTTATTCAAAACGCCTATAATTTATAATAAGAAACAATTTAAGAAGAGGAAGGGCGTATTGTAATCAGAGTTCGGCTAACTTTCGTAAGATCGTATAACTATATAAAATAATGGAGGTGTGGCCAACACACGACTTTCTTTTACGAACAGAGAATTTTGAGAAATTTTAATTTTTTTTTATAATTTTTTAAATTTTTTTTTTTTAATTTTTAAATTTTTAAATTTTTTTTTTAATTTTTTTTTTTTCAATTTTATTTGTTTTTAATTTTTGGAAACATTTTGTTTTAGTAGTTTTTTGTAAACCTTATACTTTTTAAGATATTTGCAAAATAAATTTTCTGGACCAAGGGAGTGGACACTTCCGGTTAGCCGATTTGGAGTAAAATTCACTGGGACCTCCCAATTTATCAAAAAAGCTTAAATCTGAAGTTTCAGTTCGATTGGTTAAACCATCTGGGCTGTAGAGAGGACACAGACAGACTGACAGACTGACAGACAGACACCATTTCGAAACCCACTTTTTCGGACTCAGGGGACCTCAAAACAAATAAATCTCTAAAAATCTCAAGGTCCAAAATTTTCATGATTACTATACTTTATTTTACTAGAGTAAAAGAAAGTAATAATATACGTGCGTACAAAATGCTTCCGAATTTGAAAAAGTCTATAACTGTTGAAATCTTTAAAAAGAAGGCGTTTACGGTATAAACTTCTGACCTTAGTTTGGGTTACCATTCATGTGTTACGGTTGTTAAATAATGTAATTTACACGATTCGACGCCCGTGCAATAATTATAACATAATGTACATCCCAATATTAATGTTTAATTATATATGTAAACTCTTGTATACCAAAAGTTTGGTGCAATTAACCTGGTTATTTTTTTTTTCGTTGTTTTGATGATTTTATATTTTTTTTGCATTAGTCATTGGTATAATACATTAAATTTGGCTTTATATAACTCAAACTTAGTATTGGTTTATATACTTTTGCTTACATAATATATAGCTATCACACAATCGTTCGATTTTTTTTTTATGAAAGATGATTCCTATGTGTAACTTGGAAGACAATAGGAATGTCCAATAAAACTGTATATTAACACTGAGGGGAAGGCATATTGTTTATCTAGCAAGTGTGCCCAAATTCAAACAAGTCCAACTTAATTGATTTATTACTTGTTCGAACAGCTTCAAATCACACTTGCGGCTTATATCGTATACTAAAAAATACAATACGCTTTTTATAATTTCTTTAATTAAACTTAATAGTTTGCTTGCTTTAGCTCGAATGAATTTTAACATTTTTTTCCAGCTAAATTCTAAATACATAATTTATTTACATACTATAATTTAAAGTACCTCCATCTATCAATCAACATTTTTGTGTTTACAATTTTATAGTAAAATAAAGTTTTAGAATCTATGGTAATTAAGTTAATTAAATATATGTGTGTCCAAAACGGTAAGTAAATATTATAAAAATAAAAATTAATTATATAATGCAAATTAAATTAATTAAGCTAAACATAATTTATAATGTTTCAGAATCAAACGTTATGCTACGTTATGCTTTACCATATGGAAAATTTAGGTTTACAAAGTGGAAAATTTATGTAGATATATATATATAATTTGGATAAAGGAAATCTCATCAAATTAAGCTGAATGGTTGTCAATTTTGTATTGTTGTTTTGGAAATCAGCTGATGAATTGATTAGATAAGTGTATAATATTTTCCTCAATTTATTCGAATGATTCTTTGTGGATTTTATTGTTTATTTTTTAGGTATTGCTGCAACCCAATCGATGCTTTTGATTGCTAATATTTCACATATAAAGTATATATTTCTGAATAATTGAACTGGTACTGTATATTGTATTTAGTTTTTTTTTCGTTATGCAGAATTATTTTTAATAAGCTTTTTTTACGTGAGGCAACCGTGGTATTTCTATAGTTAGAAGTTCCGAAATTTAAAAAAAAAAAAAAATTTAAAAATATTTTTAGTAGATGAGACATAACAATCGTATGTCCGAGGAATTGCTGTGTAAATTGCCAACACATTAAAGCAACAACAGCAAAACAAATCATTTTTCTGCGGGGCCTCATCTTTTATTCAATTATTTATAAAGAAAAATAGAATAAAACGCTAAAGATTGCAGGATATAAAACTCGTATAACGGTACCACAATGAAGCGGTAGGCTATATTGTTGCTGTATTTATAGTGAAGCCGCTTAATTTCGGCCAGAAGAAACGGTCAGCAATACAGACATCAGCCGATAGTTGTATCCTAGTGTAGTGAAATTATACATAAATATAAATATATATATATATATATATATATATATATATATATATATATATATATATATATATATATATATATATATACATATATAGATATAGATATATTATTCATTTAGCTCAATCTTGCTTTCGCTTAAAAAAAAAAAAAAAAAAAAAAAAAAATATGACGGAGGCATAACTTGGTGTTTAGTTTCAAATTTATTTAAAGTTAATAAAAAAAAAAATCTTGCTTTAAGTTAAGAACAGTGGAAAATAAATATCAAGTGAAAGTAATAAACTTGGGCCTAGTGAAGCAATAAAATTTTTTTTCAGCCATACCGCACACAAATGAACCGAGAGTACTCTACGGCAGATTGTGGGTGAGTTTTTCATTAAAAATTTTTTTTTGCCCAAACATTTATTTGATTTTTTTTTTGTAACTGTTCAGTTTTTGTAAACAAATTTTTTTATGCTAGTATGTAAGAAACTTATTTATTGCTCCTGATGTATACCTTCCCAATATATTTGATTTTTTTTTCTTAAATGTCAATAAATATTTTAATATGAATTAGTTGGCGACTTTTTAGTGGTTGATGATGATGTGGTGGTCAGCGAGTTTCGTTGTGTTTTCTTTCAGTTTTTTTTTAAGTTTTTTTTTCTGGTAACACTTAATCAACATAATGGTTTGTGGTGTCTCATTAAAGATATAGCGATAAGTACCCCCCAATATCCACAGAGATCTATCCAATTTCAACATATTGGTCGAAAATAAAGAGACGCGTAACACATGGAAGCTCCCTTTAACGTTTATTACTATGGCTTGTAAATCCAATCAAATACGTGTAACGGGCGCTTGTCATCCCCATTACAAAATATCCTAATTCTCAAGAAAATAAACTAAGAAAACTGTATCCCACCTTTGAAAATGTTTTCTTCTAAAAAAACAAATAAAATCCCAATGACAATGTCCGGGGTGCAGTTCCCATTCTAATTACGTTAGTTGAGTTGCATCAAATTTGGTTGTACTACAAATTAACGTATAATTCCATTAACTCTAGTGGCGCGTCACCATACGAATCATATTTTCATTTACGTTTACTTATGAATTTATTTCTGCACATCAAAGTGTGGGCTCAAGTTTCATTAAATAAACGTAAATACATTTTTCTCTTTTACTTCCTTTTACTCTAGTAAAATAAAGTATAGTAATCATGAAAATTTTGGACTTTGAGATTTTTAGAGATTTATTTGTTTTGAGGTCCCCTGAGTCCGAAAAAGTAGGTTTCGAAATGGTGTCTGTCAGTCTGTCTGTGTCCTCTCTACAGCCCATATGGTTTAACCAATCGAACTGAAACTTCAGATTTAAGCTTTTTTGATAAATTGGGAGGTCCCAGTGAATTTTACTCCAAATCGGCTAACCGGAAGTGGCCACTCCCTTGGTCCAGAAAATTTATTTTTCAAATATCTTAAAAAGTATAAGGTTTACAAAAAACTGCTTAATACAAAATGTTTCCAAAAATTAAAAACAAATAAAAATAAAAAATAAAAAATTACAAAAAAAATTTAAAAAAAAAAGGTTATAAAAAAAATAAGATTTCTCAAAATTCTCTGTTCGTAAAAGAAAGTCGTGTGTTGGCCACACCTCCATTTTTTTGTTGTTGCACACGAGATTTTTATGAAGCGTGTGTACAATAATTTTCTTCTTGAGTTTCTTTAGCATTTATTCACCTACGGCTATTTGAAACCAAGTTGAATTCAATTTTTTTTTTGTTTTGTGTGCAATTTGGGCAGTTCATGTGTTTAAACATGGAACGAAAACGTGCTGAATATTTGCAATTTTTGCATATTAGCTTACCAATGAAGTATTGGAGGAGGTAAGAGTGCATTTTTGGTTGATTGATCGATGTAGAAAATAATTTTTTTTTGTCAATCAGGTAAAGATAAACTAATTTTAAACTAAATTAATTTGTGTTTTTCTTTGTTCCGTTAACCAGAAGTTTTCTTTTTTTTGGATTTTTTTTTTTTTTTTTTTTGGCAAGTATCTAATAAAAATCAAATGCATACTAACTAAAGGGCACCGACCGGTCGGAGGTCTGACGACAGCCTCGCAAGAGGCAGCAAGGGAACATATGGTGTTAACCACCATACTCGCTTTTCTGTTGACAACGTCCACCACTCTTCACTAAACTAACACTGTTAGGGACCAATGGCCACTATAACCACGGCCAGTGATCAAATTTTATCTATTTCACTATCCATGCTATCCTAAGGACGTGTCCGATTTCTGTGCGAAATAATTTTTTTGTGATAAATTTGACATTAGTGAAATAATTTTCTCTTCCATATTTGAAATAAGTTCATTTGCTGTCCGAATACTGAAATAATTTTGACATAATAAAATGGACATTTGGAAATACAACAAACGACAAATTGTACGTAGAGAGTTATTTAAAAGTGTATATAAAAATGATAGAGGCAAAATTTGATCCAAATATGGTATTATTTCTATTAATTTCGGGTTACATGTGTTTAATGAGAAGAACATGGAACTTTGCGCGACCTTTAATAATGGATCTCCTAAACTCCCAGGTATGATACATTTAAGCTTATCGGTATGTATGTTAGATATTGCTCTCTGGGTATTTATAAATATTAATAAAATTCATTCTTTGCAGCGACTAATAATGTACACGATTCTCTCAACAAACAGTATTGTTAATTCAATACTTAGTTATAATGATCCGGTGACGAGAATGCATTTAAGGATATCGTATAACACTTTCATCGCTATTAGCAAATTCTTGCCCAATAAAAACCATGGTTGGGGACCGAAAATGGAACTAATGATATTTTTGCGGGGACTGGGACTAGTTATAGAATTGTAGGTGCAGCAATGAACATGTCAACATCCGCAGTTTGTGATATTGTTCACAAAATGCTGGACACTAGAAAATGCTAGAACTTATTATATTATATAAATAAAATAAAATTAAATTATATAAAATTTATTTTGTTTACTTCATCGGCACAGAAACAAGAATTATTACGGACATGTCAAAATTATAACACACCGGTGTTGTGATAATTTGGTTGCGTACAGTTTAACATTAATTTATCACAAAAAAAAATTTTCTCACAGAAATCGGACACGTCCTAAGTTAAACAATTTTTTTTTACTGTTTTCATCCCCTATTTCCGAGTTGCAATTGGCAGCTCACGTTTTGGGTGCTTTAGGCCCACCAAAAATCATCCGAAATTTGAGCAATATGCTCACAATTTTCCTTAGGTGGCTAACAAGATCTTACTTGTGTGGTACCTTATCCACACCAACCTCTACTTTACAAAGTTGCATGAGTCATGCCGCCGGTATCACTAAGCAAGTAGGATAAATTCGATGTAATGAGTGGAAGCTGGCTTTCAACCAAACGCTACTCATAACATACGATACAGTGGTTCATGCTGCAACATTTGAATAGGAACGTAGCGATTTAGAATCCCGATAGAGTAAGAATACAATATGGATTTTCATCATCTTTCATCAACTAAAGGAGTACACAGTTCATTTCCCGACCATAACCTCTCATGAAAATACTAAAGGCTGCACATGGAGCAAGCCAATAAGCCTTTGGCCTAACTTTAGTCGTACGCCTTTTACCTGTATTGCGCAATGCAGGACTTTAAAAGTCAACTTCTAGCTTACTGAGAGTGCCTAAATCTCAGAACAAATGACATATAAACAAGGAAGCATTCACTGGAGATGGATAAATTGAGAAACCTCGATCTGTTTCAGTTTCTTTAACAAAGAAAGTTCTTATTTCAAAATTAAGAAGTCGACTATTAGTGCATTTTTTTACTATTCGGAGCTGCTATCGGGAGCAGTGATATAAAAGTGGCTCCCGATAGTGCCTCCACATAAGGACAAATCATACTACATTAGTTTCTAGTTAGTAGAATGAAAATGAATTTTTTGATAGCCAAATTTATTTTGTTTTTGTGTAAATAACTCGACAACAAAATGAACGGCGAGTTTCGCCAAATATTTCCAGTTATGGGTTTAGAACTGCACGAATTTTTCTTGTACGGCATTATTTTGGAACAGGAAAATCTTGCAGAGCGAAGGATTCTTTTATAAGAAAAAACATAAAAGCTAATCATAACGCTTCAATTATATATTATCTGATAAAAACGTTACCTTCCGGTGGCTGTTCAAGTCAAAAAGCTTACAAAAGTTTTATTTAGAATTGACAATGAAAGTTTTCAACTATAGTATATTATTTGGCGTCGTTTGAAACAAACATGCTAAAGCACTCTCCGCCATCTAAAGCAACTCAAAAGTACGAAATTGTATTTTAAAAATTAGCAAAAGCAAAAAATAAGCTAAATTTGACAAATTAATTGAATTTTAATCAAAGCTTTTAAATCCAATGTTAAATTCTTAACTAGAATTTATTCTGGAACTAGTCATTCACACATATTACTCTGGAATTAGCCAAATTCAAACACATATTTTACGAGAGGGAGAAATTCTTACAAAATTACTATTGCTAGATAGAAAGATGCGCCTTTCTTAGACAGAAACGTATCGTTGATATAAAGGATTTTAGCCTTAGATTTTAACGTTGGCGAACGAATGTTTTATGTTTTTCCCTGAAAAATAAAAATAAAAATTGTGAAAATGTATGCACGAGAAAATTTAATAGCCGACGCTCGCGGAGCGATTTATGTAATCAAGGATAAAAAGAACCAACAGTATAAAAAAAGAAAAGATAAAAAGTAAAAACACAAAAACAGGGTAATAGAGTGTCCAGCACCCGATTGGATGAGCGGCACAAACATGCCTAAACCAACCAAGACCAGCACAACGCAGTCGCTGGATCAAAAGGCCATTAGCTTTGTAAATGGTATGATTAACAAAGCCAATAACAAGATATTAGCCGAATTAGCTAACCTTAAAAACCTTATAACGGAGTCAAATAAAGCCTCTTTGCAGGTGGAGGATGGAAAGTTCAAAAACATAAACGAGCCATTAGAGGAAACTCTAAAAATACCAGCACAGAACGGCGGAAAATTTAATAAAGTGCCCATTGATGTCGTGCCAGAGACAACAATTCACCAAAAGGTTAAAAACAAAAAAGCATTTTTAATAATCCTCAAAAAATTGGCGGTAAACAAAATTCCAATCGTAAAAGTAGCCACTACCAAACATGCCGGAGCAATGCTCAGATGCATCAATGCACCACAAACAGCGGGGAATAAATAAATGTGTTCTGTTTACGCCAGCAACATAACCCAACATAAACAACTTGTCGAAGACCTAAAGAAAGAAATTATGAAATTTTATACATATACAAGAAAAGCAATGATCCTTCGGGGAATCTACCAAGATGCCGCAGCAGAAGAAGTAAAATAGGACCTAAGAACAAAAGGACTAGATATATTAAGCGTCTGCCCAACGAGCAGAATAACAACTGAGACAAATGGCGAAAAAAAAACCTAAATGGTTCAGGGATGCTACAATTACAAAATAAATTGGGAGCTGAAGAAGAAACCAACCGAGTCGCAGTGTAGGAAATACCAGGTATTTGGCCATGCATCATCCAGCTGCAACACTTGCGTGAAATGTTCATCAAACAGACACGAACCGAACAACTGCCCCAGGAATACAGATAAACAAGTTCTGGTATTATGTGCGAACTGTGGAGGGGACCATGTGGCCAGCTACCATGTGGTGCTCCCGCGAACCGTATAGTCTTCAACTCAAACTATATAAGGACGGGTGATTCTTTTGCTGGCTCTCTGCGGCCAAAGTCTGTTTAGCCGCAGCTCATTCCCGGTATTCCTGGTTTTGCAGGTCAAGGGAAAGGAGCGGCCAACGACTCAAAAGGTAACGAAACATAAGACTTTTTTCAAAAATTCTAAGCTCTCTTTAATAAAGACTTAGCGTCATTAGTAACAAACATCTCGAGTTTCATGAGTAACCTAAATTCCATTCAGGACATATCAGTGTAAAGGACTATGTACCTAAATTTCCTAAATCAGTTCATAAAATGAATATTATATATTTAAACTGTAATAGTCTCATCAGTTTGGCAAGACGCTAAGAATTACCTGCACTCATCCAAAACCACAAGCCACACATAATGTGCTTGGGTGAGATAAAACTCAAAAACAAATACTCACTTCATATCGAGGGATATACAATTTATCGAACAAACGTAAAAAAAAGATCTCAGGGTAGTACGGTTTAAGACAAAAAATACACTCACTCTGAACCAAGGGTCATTATACGAGAAAACTACACCTGCTACTTCAGTGCGTGTGGGTGATGGAAGATATTCATTCATCCTTTACTCAGCAGACTTCTTCAAAGTAGTGACCTCTGATCTCCAAAAATTTTTAAACAAGGACAGGTTTGTGATGTGTGGCTACTATGATGGCGGCCAGACACAGCTGTTGGGATAAGCACGGTGAAAACCGAAATGGTCGCGTTCTAACTCTCCCTTTTGCGAAACACGAGGAGATTCTGTGATAGATCTGGCCGTAGCAAGGAATACATCCATAGACAACGAGGTGGTAGGTTTAGGTGGCGGTCCACTACGACCAGGCATAGCCACAAAAATGGTCCGTAGCCATAACGAGGGTGATAGCTCTAAACGAATTTTGTTCAGACCACTTGCCTGTTGTCTTCATGACAACCGAGGGCTTTGACATGGTCGAACAGTGTGATCGTTGTGGGGCGCCAGATTATTAAAACACTGACTGACTAGGGTATAGGCATTCCAGGCTTTAGGCGGTCTCAGATACCCCACTGAAATCGGTAGATGAAATCGAGGCAAAGGTATCTCTACTTACTAACACAAAGCATGAGTACGGGCTTAGCAAGAAATGGACCTAGGCGCTGGGCGAAACCAAATTCCAAAGGGGATTAAGGAAATGATTAAATCAAGGAATTTCTATCATAGCATGCATCGTAAGATACCCTTGCTTTACACCTCAACAATGGTAAATCGACTGACCAGGGACATACAGGACCAGATACGATTGCGTTATCAAGCTCTGTTCAGGGAAAAATTACCCAATATCGTGCCAGACAGGGCAAACTTGTTTAAATGTATAAATACCTTAAAACCGGTTAGGAAGACAAATCTAGGGGACCCAATTATTGAACTACAAACGATTTAAGATAGATTGGCAGAACATTACGAACTACACAAAAAATCAGGCGTTACAGCATAGCTGCGACGATGAAGTGAGGGACCTTGGGTTAGGCCAAAGTATCCCGTAAAACTCTTTTGCGAGGTTGCCACTGATGTAGACGAAATTAGGGCATTGACCTCCCGGCTCAAAGACAAAAAAGCGCCAGAAGTTGATGGGGTTTCAAATAGAACCATAAAAAATCTGCCGCTAGGATAACCGGAGAACACTAGACTTATTAGCTTGTGAGTGATTTATCGACGACTATTAGACTCAATTCGACATATGATTCCCGACGAGCAGTTTGGATTTGTACAAAACAGGTCCACAACTGATGCCCTGGTGAGAATTCTAAATTATGGTAAAAAAAGTGAAACGACACCAAAAAATCTTTGCTGCCGTATTTTTGAACGTTATAAGGGCATTCGACTTGGTGTGGTATGAGGGCCTAATACATAAACTGGTATCCTATATCTAGACACCCTCAGTACCTCTTACAGACTCTGGAATATCGACATAAATGCAGCATAGACACAGCTAATTTCTTTTATCATAAAAAGGGCTACGAGAACGAGTTCAAAAATGCCTTTTCTCTAACCTCACCAGTTTTACACAGCCATTTTATGGGCCGGTCAAAGCAACGTTTATCAAAATGACTTAAGATATAAAACGGGATATTCTAAAGTCATTTTTTAACCGATTATAAAGAAATTCTGCAGGTGCGTTGTAAATCTGATTATTATTATAATTAAAAAACTATGAATTGCCCATCAGTCACGCCACTCCAAAAATTTTGACTTAAATAATTTTGCCGATCCTAACCTCTTATTTCCAATGGAATTGAATTCCTAAGGGAAACTCGCCTGACATAAAATGATTGGTTTAACGATCTACAAAAATTTTTAGCCAGAATTAGGCGGAAGTTAGAGGAATGAACTAAACATTAATTTCCAGTATAGATAATAAGGCTGCATAGCTTTGAGAAGTTTAAAAATAAACAGACAAACGTGAAATTCATAAAAAATAGATAAATAAGGCTAGAGTAGGCAGAAATATGTTCGAACTTCCCAATACCAAAAATAAACCCAGTACATACAAGCATTGAAACATCTTTCGAGAACATTCATATTTTCCTGAAGCATACCGAATAAAACTACGTCACCGTATAAAATAAAATGAGGAAGAAGATAAGACAAAAATATTTTTTTCCTAAACTGGCTATCAGAAATTCCTACTACTTTATACAAACAACTAAGCATGCCAAAGACCATCTTACTAATACTAACTAAATGGTCACTCCAAAGTAAGAGTTTTATTAATAACTAAGCCTAAATCCCTAAGGGTATTTAAATATTCAGTTAGCGAACCCTGCAGAAAAATACCAGGAAAGGATGAGGTATCTAATGGTTTTTTATAAATTATCATTTACCAGAGAAATATTCCTAACAATAGAATCCTGAACTAAACGACTATTTTTATAACTTTGGACGTCACCAGTGAAAATGTGAAATGAACAATGTTATCCAGCACTGAACCTTGAGGCACGCCGGAAATTGCAGGAAGGAAATATACATTTCATCGAATCTACAAGAGAAATAACCGAACAAACTTTCGTTCACAAGGGATTTTTTAAATTGCACATACGACCTCTTACTAGCTTTTGGAGGGTTATAGACGGTACCGAATAAGATTTTACGACCATTAAAGAAAACGTTGACAAATGAAAACTATATAAATCGTATATTAACAATTCTTAAATGGAGCAAGGTACCAATCTAGCTTTAATGTGATCACCTACAAACATACATAAACCACTATAATTAAGGGGAGGTACCGCTCTACCTTTCCTAAATATATTATAACCTGTGATGGCCACAGCTGAACTATAGAGATATTTGGGTTTAAAAAGGTCTCAGAGATACAAAGAATATCAACTGAATCACCATTAAAAATGTGACGAATTTCGTCAATATTTGGGACTAAACTTTGCACGTTTAAACTACCTACATTTAACAATGACCTATAGACTAACATAGATTTTAAAACTTCATTGGGGTTGTTAAAAGACATTTAAAATTAAAATCAAAACTCAAGTGTAAACACGATGCGAGCGTAATTGATGCACAATACTTACAACTAAAAATAAGGAATGATTAATCAAAAATGAACGAAATTACTGGAAAACTAAACGAAAAGGAACAAAAAACCATCCAAAGTAACAAATGCTAAGTCTTGGATTGCTAAAAAACCGTATCACTGCACTTTACTGCCATAAATCGTAAGGGTTGCTTTGAAAGTTGAAAAATATTTTTGGATTCAAAGAGACTTACATTTTAAACGGAACACCTTGTCGAGATTTTGCAAGAAAATTTTGTTTTAATGTAAATTGATACCACCGTATCTTATAATTAGCTGCTAGCTTTTAGTGGTCTATAGGCTGTTAATTTAAACTATACTATTCATATAACTCCACAGAAATGAAAATCGATTCGACAAAGAGTAGGCAGCCATTGGTCGAAGGCCGACTGAATATTAATTTAAACCTGTATTAGGAAGTGATTTTTATGTTTTAAAAATCTCAAAATTTTAAATTTAAATTTAAAAATGATTAAATAAAAATTATACTTAAGAAACCGCAAGGACCAATCTTCATAAAGGCACATACCTGAAAGTAAAGAAAAAAATATTTTACATTAATTCAATTTTTTAACACAACACTTATTATACAACATAATGATTTAAATTTAATTGTTATGTTAATTAACCTCCTTAATTTTGCGACAGTATTTTTTAAGTGACATACACCCACACACACATAAATTACCAAACATATGTGATACAATTATTATAATGTGTACATAATATGTAAATTGTAAACCAATAATATTTAGCTGGTCAGTAATTAAAATAAATTTTAAATTTATGGTATGTTTTACACTAAATTAATTATGTACATATACGCAATTAAATATAATATTTTTTTTATAATAGTACGCATAAGCAAATATAATTAAAAATAAATGAACAGATTTTAAGCGACAATAGCGTTAATTATTAATATTAGTATATGTACTGTTAAATATAAATGAATAACATTAATTCTGTAAAGTTAAATTTAAGCGATTACCATCTTATTTTGAAGGTCATGTTACTTTTTAATTACAAATTTAAAATTTCCAATTAATATTTTGTTTTATTAAATATATTTTTTAACAAATATTCTTCGAATAAAATTAAAAAAATTTTAAATTATTCTGTTTATGTTGCCAGTCTCGATGAAGGTCAAAAACAAAATGTTATGTTTATATCTTAAAAAAGATGTTTTTTCAAGTCTAAAACTTTTAATTGATTGAAAAATTTACATTAACCAAAACACATTAAAAATGATTCGTTCACCACACCCTAAAAATTATAACTCGAACAACATCTACAACATAGGTCGTTCCGTACATCGGCTGTTTGACATTCAGAATAACAACTTTTTTTATTATCAAGAAATACGTACCTCTGGCTAAACGTATAGACATAACAAGTACATAGGTATTCGTACATATAAACAAAAGAATGTGTGTGTGTGTTTGTGTGTCAAAAGTTAAATTAAAAACAGCTCCTGTTTCTTAATTGTGTTTCTATTTGGTATTGTTCGTGACATTTAAATTTTAATTATAGTAAACATTTTACTTTAAAACATTTTAACATTCGGTTCATATTGTTGCCAAATAAAATGGAAAATACATGAGTTTTTAAACAAAAAAAACAAACCGCAGTTGTGATTTTTCCAATTTCCGATGTAAAATGCAAAAGCAAAAAAAATACTTGAATTGAAATTTGAAATATAAGAAAATCATTATTATTTTAATATACATTTCGTTTGTTTTTTTTTTTTTTGGTTTTTGCTTTTATGTATTGACATGAGTTTTGACAGGTTCTTTTTTAAATTTTTGCTTCCTCCTGTTCTCTTGTTTTTCTTTTCTTATGTTTGGTTTTCACCACTTGGCTCTAAAACCGAAACATAAGTATTTTTGATTTTATGATTTTTTAATACATATTACAAAAAAGATTTTTATTTGATACAACAGAAGTTTTTCCTCTGTAATTTTATTATGTTTTGATAGTTTCCTTTAATTTCGCAGTATGTCAATTATTTTTAATAAAATGTCTGTGTGTTCTTAAAAATGGAAATAATCATCAGAATATACATCATATCAAAATGAAATACGACCAGAAATCCATTAACTACCAATGCTTTTATTATTTACTCTATCCTCTCGTACACATTCAACAAAATATAAAAGTTTTATAATTTTTTGTTCGTTTTGATTTTCTTTAATCTGATTGTAATATGAGAAACTAGCAAAATCAAAAAATTTATTATTGCTACGTGATATCATTATGTGTGTAAATATTTTGCAAAAATTGATACTGAACCAATTAATCAGAGACATTTAAATATTCATAATTGATAGATAACCGATTATTGTAGAAATTTTTTGTTTTCAATCAAATTTCTTCTTATCTGAAATGATTGTTGTGACTTGTGCGTAACCAATGAAGTGTTTGAATTTAAATACAGGCAACATGAATTTCTCTATTTCGATTTTTTGTTTAATTTAGGCCGTGTTAAAAATATTTAGTTACAAATTTGGTGAAAAACAAATTATTACGGTGAAATATTTTTAAATAACAAAATATATCGTCGTGTCCAAATAAGAGTGTTACATCTGCAAACCATACATTTTTTGAAGGGGCGTCTCAAGTTTTTAATGTTAAATTTGGCTTAATTTTTTTTTAATAAAATTCTTGCCACACTTTCTGGAAAGGACTTTATTTAAAAAAAATTAAGATGAAATTAGCATTAACAACTTTAAAGCCTCTTCAAAAAATTAGCGATTTGTAGATGTAATACTCTTATTTGGACACGACGATATTTTGCTGTGTGAATTGGTTAATATTTTGATAACCATAAATTGTACAAAATGTATTACGATAACAAACAAAAAAAAAAAAATTCAATCATTTAATTTAATTAGTATAGTAATTATTTGAATTTATGAAGGATTTAACGATATGTAGAGGCAAGATCAATATTGTGACGGCCTTGACTTTCGTGTCAGCGAGACGTTCAAAAATATTTTTCTATTTACATTTTTTTGTTATTTTGATTTTTAAATTGTATATTATGAGATATAACGCTTTATAGAAATCCGTGACGTGGTTGTGGATCTAGATAAAATGTCGAGGAGTATGAAATAAATTCAAGCAGAGGCTAAATACGAAGGAAAATCCAGTAAAAAAAAGCGATGCAATGTTATGGATGTACAGACAAAATTAGATGTAATCTTGGCCGAAATATTGTAATGACACTTCCTATACATTCATACATTATTATGAATGAGCTCCTATATGCTCAAAATAATGTGTTTATGATGGAGTGCGTATGCAAGTTCAAAATGTTACTAAATAAAGAAATATCGTTTTTTATCAAGATATTATACCTGTCTGTCCAAATAAATCTTATAAAATGTTAAATTCACGATTCTGCTCGTGAAGCAACAAATAATTGATGTTTTTAAGGTTAAGAAAGCTATATTATAAAGGAATCTCAATATAACGGACCTCGATGATTTTCGTTTCTACACATTTATCATCTATGAAGCAAAATCTCCTAAAGGAAGCCAAAAAACTGAAGGAATGCGGTAAATACAAATATGTTTGGTCCAATAATAATGTGGTCTACGCTAAATTGAACGGTACATCAAAACCAACTATAATTAGGTCAATGGCTACTATTCAGGCATTGATGATTAAACGGTGATTCGTTAAGATTTGGATTTCATTTAAATTTAATTGTCCTTTTTTCTTTAATTTTAGATTAATTTGAATTTACTGATATCTAAATATAGTATTTTCAAAATGTGAACGGATTACGTACGAAGACAGATGAATGTGGTTGTTTAAATGACACGTTTTTTAAACATGAGTATACTAGATGGTGAGTTGTTTCTTGATGCTAATACGGGTTTTCATAGAAATAGGGGATTGAATTTGTTTAAAGATAAAAAGGATGGAGGTGGTTGTCTAGTAGCGTAAAAAAAAACATTTATTCCATGTAGGTTAAATGCATGGAATAGGTGCTCGGAGGAAGTATAGATTTGTCTTCAACTTAAAAATCGAAACTTGTATATAAATGTGCCATATTTCTGCAAGCAAACCACAATATATTTCTGTCAATTGTCTTTTCAAGAAGACTGCAAGCTCCACTTATCATACCGAAATTGTTGCGATTGCATCGAAGCACAACCCTCTAATATTCTCGGTAATATTCCAGTTGCTTTATTGTGTCCATGTAATCACTATGAACTGTCCTGTTCATACTATTGCGGATGTGTAAATATGACTTCGTCTTTTTTTGTTAAAATAAAACACATATGCTTGTTTAGAAAATGAAAGAATTATTTATTGAAAGTATGCTCCATTTGCAGCTACAACTTTCCCCCATTTTTCAGGTAGTTTACGGATTCCCTCTCTGAAAAAATCTTGGTCTTTGGAGGCGACCCAATCATTAAGCCAATTTTCGATCTCTGCACGAGAACTGAACCGCTGTTCAGAAAGAGACGACTGCATCGACCGCAATAAGTTGTAATCTGAAGGAGCTTTGTCTGGTGAATACGGCGGGTGGGGTAGAATTTCCCGGTCCTGTCCTTGTAAATAATTTTTCACATCGTTTGCAACATGTGGTTTTGCATTGTCGTGTGTAACAGCCATTAATCGCCTTTCGCACATGCTTGCATTATTTTTTTTTTATCGGGTGCTTTAAGTGGGTAGGGTCGTTTGCGATCAATGTAGCATTTAATTCTCATGTGCTTATAATAGACCTTTAAATCACAACACTCGCTAAATCACATCACTAAACACTGCACTTAAAAAAAAATCATCACTATCCCCTCCGCAGTAATATTCGGTTAGCAACACATTACAACGTATCACGTGTTAATCAAAGAAAAAGGAAAAACAATAGAAATAGAAAATTAATAATAATGAGATTTCGGAATTATTTCGACTGAAACAAATTTTATTTATTATCCGATATTTTAGGTTTCTAATAAAATTCATCAACAAAAAAAAAATTTAAATGTTCCCTACACCTGACCATATAAATACTTTTATTCAAAATTTAATTTTAAATTTAATTAATTAATAATAATCAAAAATAATAAAAGTCAATTTATTATATATTAAAAAACAAAAATAGATTTAGATTCTTGAAATTAACAGAAATACCATCCCCACAACTATGTTCTAGAGTGTGTAATTATCTTTGTTTATGTTTCAAAAGTATTTTTTTATTTTATTTTTTTTTTGTAGCAAACTTATATGGTGAAACGACAAATTAGATACATATGTATATGTGCAGATAAAAAAGAAACTTCAAAAAAAATTAACAAAAAGAAATGAATATGAAAACTCACCAATTTCCACGTACAGAGCTCTGGTGGCGTGTTGGTCTGAAAATAATATTAAATTTTTTTTTTTTTCCAAAAGGCCGTTTTACCTCTAATCGAACTATATTGTATCAATTGAACTACCGACCGATCAACAAAACTTCATTCAATATCATATACCATATATATTTTTGCTTTTTTTATTTTTTTTTTCATTTTTTGATATGTTTAACCACGCACTACACTAGAACACTTTTGTTGGATACCACTTTGTCCAATTATTTATTCCAGAAACCCACAATAATATTGAAAATTATAATTATAAAATTAAAAAAAATAATAATACACATAATTTGAAATTTTGCACTGCCGAGTAAAACTCTGATACCGCTTTGTCCTCTATAACACAGTTAAGGTCGCGACCTTGAATATTGTGTAAGAAAAATTCTTCATGGCAACCACTTTTCTGTTTATGTTTTTTTTTTATGTTTTTGGCATAAAAGTGGCCAAATCTGGCCAGATTGTTTAATATGAGGATCAGGTGTTCTGAATCGCCAGTCGCACCATGAGCACCACAAAACGCAGGCCCACGCGGCCTTTCGTAGGGATATATTCACATCTATTCTGCGATCGCCTCAACGTCTAACGGGCCCCTCAAAAAAAATACAAAACGACCGCGTGGAACGGCTCCAAAATATTCTTATTTGTTTTAATTTTTTTGTTTTTTTTTCTATGTTTAATAATGGCTGACCTCTATAGAATAAATATTCCAATAAATATCATTTTTTTTTTTTGAGAATGGTCACAATTAAATATTATTTAATTACCTTATTTTGAAATATTGAATTATTCAAATACTGTGGCTAATAAAATTTATTTTAGGGTTTTCCTTTTGTCAATTATCTACACGTTAACAAAAAAAACAAAAGTGAAAATGGAGTTTCTCGTCTTGGACAATGGCACAAAATGAAATGGTCGTGTAAGCCAAACGAGACAAATCAAAACAAAAAAAAAACTTGGGAAATAAAATTAAGAGGGGATTATTCATTCTTGGTTTTCCCTTTCCATCTACACTGGCCGTGTACAAAAATACCCATCGTGCCAACATAAATTGTAGTAGTTGTTTTCTTTGAGCGACATTTAGGCGTATTACAAAAAAAAATTATTTTCAAATCTATAACGTCGGTTACACATGCTGAAAAAATAATTTATTGTGTCTATTCACCCATTCTGGTCGTTTTTCCTCTATAGCTCGCTTAAAACGTATTAGTTGTCGTCGGTACACATCGCCATTGATAGTTTCACCTGATTCCAGCAGTTCACAATGTACTACACCTTTCTAATCCCACCAGATACAGAGCATAACCTTATTGTAATGGATATCTCGCTTTGGTTGCGATGGACCACCTTCACCACGCTTCACCCAAGATTTTTGGCATTTGGGATTCTCATAATACCATAAATACATTTTTCATCTTCAGTAACCATCCGATGCAGAAAACCTTTTCTTTGTTATCTTTGAATCAGTATTTCATAAATGGTTTTTCGACGTTCGAGGTCTCCTTCTTTCAATTCATGTGGAACCCAGTTGTTAGCTTTTTAAACCATTCCGATTGCTTGTAAACGTTTTGCAACAGTTGATCGATTCAACTTTTAATGCTACAGCCAATTCTGATTGTTTTTGAGAAGAATCTTCAGCCAATAACGTTTCCAATTCAGCATCTTCAAATTTTTTGGGTGGTTGTTAGTGCTCTTTATCTTCAATGCCAAAATCATCATTTTTAAATCGTCGAAACCATTCTTTGCACGTTGTATTCGATGGAGCATGCTCACCGTAAATTTCCAGAAGCAAACGATAAGTTTCCGCTACACTTTTCTTTGCAATAAAATAATGTAATAAAACTTCCCGCAAATGATGTTAATTTGGAATAAAATTCGACATTTTGAAAGAGTTAAAAATACTATTTGTTTACACCTCAACCAAATGTCGTATACTGCAATTGATAGCTGACATCAATTACTATAGTTTACGTAAAGTTTACGTAAACTATAGTAATTGATGTCAGCTATCATTCATCTATCTTTACCATTTATAGTTTACTTAAGCAGTAAAAATAACATATTCACACACCCAATAATTAGTGACATGCTATCAAGTTGAGAAGTATGTTGCTTTTCCCAAGCTATCTAGAGTGTTTTTTATATTAGGACTTGACCCCCTTGAATTTCTAAATTTGTATTTTAATTTCTTCTCTCAGGTTTTGTGGTTGGGTATATTGTTTGACATACACTGGTTTTGGATTTGAGAGTTTTATTTCATTCTTAATGTTGTTACTAAATATTAGTTTTCCTTTTTCACTATAAAATATTTCTTTAAATTTTTAACATAATTGAATTACTTTTCGTGTTTCTTCATCATTTAGATGCTCTATATTTATTGGGATTTGTAATTTTTCCACTTCCTGATCTGACACTATGAGATTTATTTCTTCATATTTCGTGTTAAAGTTGACGACTTCCATTAGAGCTATTTTCGGTTTGGTTATTTTATAAATTCCTTTATAAATGAACAAATCATTTTGAATTTTAATTTGTTCTGCATAGAATTCTCCTGCCGTTTGATTGACTGGTATTTCTATGATTGGTTTTGATTTTGGTTCTACCATTATTGGTGGAACACAAGACCATAATTTATAATGAATTTCTTCAATAAAGAATTTATTAAAAGAGACGATTTTGAGTTAGTGGGATGTCTGCGTTTAACTCATTTAATGTATCTATACCTAATAGGCCATCATATACTCCATTAAAGTTGAATATAAAAAGTTCTATTGGTTTATTTAGCTCGTTAAATTTTTTAAAAGTATTTTGCTTAAGAAGAATCAATTAAGAAGTTGAAATGTTTTGTATAGCAGGCTAGTACTGTAAACCCCAATCCACCAGTTTTAATTAAATTTGTAATTAAAGCTGTGCATTTTCTGAGGCTTCTCCCTGAAAATTTTAATTCTCAAAGGAGGTCTCAATGTTATAAGTCTTTACTTTTTCGGCTTTAATTTGAGCAAAGGGGTTTTGATAAGAATTTGAATTTTGTTTTACATATTTATTTTGCGAATTTATATTTGGAAATAATTTAATATAAAATTGTTTATGTTTACCATTAGACGTCACTGGTTCATTTTTAGATTTGTTGATTATTGGAATTGTTTGGGACATTTGGATATCGTCGTTGGGACAAATGTTAAATCTTTCAATGATTTAATGCTGGTTTCTTTTAAAACGTATTCATATGCGTCTTCCAGATTTTTAGGATCTCTTGCCCTGAGCCAAGTTCCTAGTAGTTTTTTCAGACTTTCCATGAATATGATTAAGCTTGCGCTTTTATATTGCTGTAATTGGTACTCAATTATTTCATCTGTTAGGTCTATTATTTATAATTGATTTGTCAATAAGCTGTTTATAGAAGAAATTTTATCATATAATATTTTTGTATTTTACTAATCCTTACAAACAATTCTAATAATAAATTGGCTTTTGATCTTTGCCGGTTGTTTTTTGTGTAATATCTATCCAATTTATCTCCTCATAGAGGAAAAGAATTTCGTCGTCTGAATTAATGAAATTAAATATTTGCGGCTTGTCTCCGTCAAAGGAATTTATATTTTTGGTGATGTTATTTACTTTAAACAATTCAATGACTTTTCCAATTTTTTTCTTTTCTTTATACTTTCCCTAATAATTTCCCTAATGCTAATCTTTGATTTGGAGAACTAGCCCTCGTTACATATATAAAATACGTAACTAAAATTGCAAAATATGTGGTAAAATATGTGATTAAAATGACAAATATATGGTCAAATTTCTAAAAGAAAACCAAAACTAAACCTTATCTTAAGAGGACTTCAATTCACCCATTAACAAAAAAGTATTAAGTTTTTGGCTATAAAGTTGGATAAACTAACTTTCCTGGATTACAAAGTGTTGAAGAAGTAGCCAAAAATTGTTCCACATCCATACACATTAAAATTTGGACTGGTAAGCGATACTTACTTCAGAAGGACAATGTAACGATTCAGACTAAAATATTCACGCTATTAAAGCAAGTTTTAAACTAAGAATACTTAAATAACGCTCATAGTTTTTGCTTAACTCAAATTGTAATTCAAACTTAATTATTAATTTAAGTTGCCATCAAGATTAAATTCAATTACAATTTAGGATTTATATTCTTTAATACATCGTGCTGATACTAATTTCAGTTCAAATTTAGTTTGGAATATCAAACTTACACTTCTCGCATCATTTTAAAATGAAAACTGAAGATGAACTATCAATTTTGTATTTTCAATTTCACTCAAAATAATAACTCAATTCCATCTTCAATTTTGTTAAATCGAGTTTGGAACTTAGCCTATTTGTATTCAAAGTATCACAAAATTTCTATCTAATTGCAACCAACATTTTGGAATTCAAAAACAAATATTTTCCAAACATAAAATTGTGCTCAAATCTATTTTATAATTGTAACTAATATTTAATTTTTCGTTTGACAGTCCAATCTTAAATACAAACTCAAGTTAAAATCTAAAAACTACATTACAGTTATGTTTTTGCTCAAGTCCAAATTACTATTCAAATTCAATTTCTACCCAACATTTTACTCAACTACTGCTTAAAATTCAAATACTTCGAAACTTACTCAGATTTCTAATCAAAATTCTGATACAAATTTATCAAACCTTTTCACGTAAACTAAAGTTTTAAATTCTGCTCCAACTCAGCATTTCGAATAGTACTCGAATTTTCTTAAATGCACTTGCAACTAAAGCTGAAGTTGTACACCAAATTTCTAATCAAACATTTATAGACAAATCTAGGTTGGAATTTTTACTTAATTTGTAAACAAAATATTATAAAACTTCTAACTTAATTGCAAACAGAATTTTGTGTTAATTAAATCTGGTATTCAAACTCAATTTTTAAATATTTTTTATTTAGGTATATTGCATCCATAATTTTGCTCAAACTCTCGTTTGGATTGAAATTGAATTTTTAGTCCAAACTTTGTTCAAATTTTCTTTTACTCAAATAATTTAAACTTAATTTTTAAAATGTACTCAAACTTATATGATTTTTTAATATGTTCCGAAGATTGTAAGGGAATTCAATCCAGTTTCGAACTGATGAGCTTATGATTATGAAAAAATCAATTTTCTCATCAGGCCGCGGCGACTGGACTGATTATACTACAATTTACATTCTATATATACAGAATGGCACAGTACGTTAAGTACTAGCGAATCATACAAATACAGATGAAATTCTTTTACAATTTTTCTTCTTTACGATATTCACACAGCTCAATTCATATAATTTCTAATACAAATGTGATCATGAGACAGCCTTCCAATCATTGCCATTAAGGGAATACTTGAGCAAACTTAATACTAAATTGGAATACGTATCAACCTTAGAATCAAACGGCCAAGTCGAAAAGACAAACTTTCAATATTTGTATTTCAAAATAAACTTCCAGACTCAAGTACCACAACAATAGCAATAGTTCCACCGGCTTCACGCTGACAGAAATCATCTTCAATCAAAACAACCTGTGAAACTCACGTTTACTCCGAGGTAAACAATGACCTCAAAAACGCTAGAGACAGAATGATAAAATAAAATAGTGGTAAGGAAGACTGGTGGTCATTGCCGTTGTAGTCCTCCATAACTCTCCATTGGTGGATGCGTGGCGCTAAGGCGTCCGATGTGAAGGTGATATCAGGGTTCGTCTCCGTATAGCCTGGGCGGCGAAAAGTTGTGGTTGAACCACTATTCATTATGAGTGTTCCTGTTCTGGCAGTCATTTCCAGGATCTGTCTGCCTCTTCTGTCCGAGTTTGGCAAATCCTTCTCAAAAGCTCTTTCATTGAAATCCCCGGCTACCATCATCTGTGTCATTCCTCTGATAATTTCAGCTTTCAGAACATCCAGCTTAGCTCGGAACACGGCCATCACTTCATTCGGCGTGAAGTAACAACTAATATAAGTAGTTTTTGCTGACTTGACCCAGACAGAAACCTCTGCCAGCTCCATAACTTTTAACATGAACCCTTCTATTGGAGATCCAGATTGCAGCAGTGCTTAGTAGGTCACTTAGTATGAGCAGTTGAGCACGACTCTTGATTGCCAACTGATGTAGGAGATATTCGGCAGTCTTGCTTCTATGTACGTTGCCCTGTATGATACGAATCATAGGCGATTTCTGCCCGCCTGAAGTGCCTCACGGACACCTGGCACTTACCGGTCCCTGGGAAGTGAATTAATTGTGCCTGCTCCATTCCCTTTTCTAGTCAGAATACACAATGCTCTAGGCGATATACACTCTTCCTTTGTGACCGGCGCCGAAGCATTTATTCAGGCTATGTGACCGTATTCAAAACATCTATAGTAGCGTTCGGCAATAGTTCTCTTGCGCACCCTACAGGACAACCAGCTTATCTTTATTTTTCCCTGGCTAAGGAGTTTCGAGGCTGGCTTATCGCTCATTTTGATAATGGCCACATTTTGCTCCCTATACCTTGTGAAAACGCTAATACTAAGGTCTGCCGCATCTGGGATATCCTGCTTAATTGCCGCCTCTACTTTCGCTTTATCAGTGCAACAGTCAAGATCGCGGCTCTACACCTTTACCTTAAACCCAAGAGACTATATGTTCCCTTTCTCCCCAGAATATTTCTTAATGTTTCGCAAAAACCGTCTTTTGTTTTTTGTCTTCGGTCCTAGTTGTAGCAGGGCATCCCCTGCTCTTGTTTGTCGAATTGCATTCACTTCTGTCACGGATTCGTCCGGTTTTACTCCACTGCGGATTTCTCGGAGCACTTGTGCGTAAGTTTGACCCTGCGCAGGCCGTATCAATAACGCCTTTGGTCAAAAGTTTTTACTAGACTGTTTCCTAGGCTTCACTGGAGCAACAGCACCTCACGCGGAACGTGCCTCTGCGTTATCTGGCTGCAGCTTCTTTGCCTACAACTTCCGCCGTCTCCTTTGGGTTTTAATTTCCTTCGTGGCCCATCCTCCGCCAGGCTTAAGGCAGTTCTTTCATTGGTTCCCATTTGCTCCGGAATCTCCATGGCAGGTTTTGAGGGTGGCTTGATTTGTTGCATTACTTTCCACTTACATCCACGTGTTTGTGCCTATTAGATTTCTTCATTTTGTTACTTTCTTTTTACATGACGGATGTCGAAAGTCAAATCTATGATTTGTAAATTTTACACAAGCAATAAGTTTTCATGTGCTTTGGTCGATTAACAACATTACAATGCTACAAGGTTTAAAGCTTCTGTTATAGAGGTTGTGAGGTTCTTAAACTTGCGTTATGGAGTTTAACAGTTTAAATCATGAGGTGACGATATTTTAAATGCTTGGGTCATAAAGTTACATTGTTTTTAATACTCGAGTTATGGGAAAATGGCGTTTAGCAGTTAAGTTTATAGGGATATAGAGTTTAAAAGCATTTATTATAGAGGTTATAAGGTTCTGAAGCTTGCGTTTTGGAGGTATGAGGTTTAAAAGGTTACATCATGAGGTAATAGTGTTTTAAATACTCAAATTCTGAAGTTAAATTGTTTTGAATACTCTAGTTTTATGGACATATCAGGTTAAGTAGCTTAGTTTACTGGGTTAGGGAGTTTAGAAATACTATCCTTATAAAGTTTGCGTGTATGAAAGTTTATTTTATGAGTCTTTAAAACATCGTTCTTAGGTTTGGAGAGTTTAAAAGTTTATTGAAGGTTTTCATGGGTTTGGGGAAAAGCCTGACTTGACAGGGATTCGATTTTATTTTATGGTCTTGTGTTATCGAATATAATTTTAACCCTCAACGGTCACTAGCTTTTCATAAATGATTCAACAAGTTTGTAGTTGTTATGCGAAAGCATACCATATATAATTTCTAATATAGAAATTACATGAATTAATTAACATTTATAAAAAAATTAATAAAATAAAAATCTTCGGAACATATTAAAAAATCAAATAATTAAATAAATAGAATTCTGTCTATTAGTCGGTTTCGTTGAATTACTGTTCGTAAATACTAATATACTTCTCGTGTTAATAAAAACACATTTAAAATGGTCTAATCACCGGTAGCATATTAGAAATTACATGAATTAATTAACATTCAACAAAAAATTATTAAAGTACTCAAACTGTTATTAAAGGCAGTCCGGATTCCAAACTCAAGTTTTAAGGTAATTTAAGCTCATGTATTTCCTTAAATCAAATTGTAATTTATAGTCTATTGCTAATGTAAGTTCCTACTTAAGATTTTATTCAATTACGGTTTAAATTTGAAATGCTTCTATTATAAAATAAAAAGCATTCAGATTTTTGTTCGATTCCTGATTTTCTAGTTGAACAAAAAAATTTCTTGAAAACGTGTTTAGAATTTAAACTCAGTCACATAAAGTGCATTAAATAATTTGCTAAATTTTTTTTCAAAATGTGTTTCTCAAATCCAATACAAAGAAGACAATTTCTCTTTAAAATTTCACTCAAACTCATAATATCAAGTTTAGAATTCAAAAATTTCGTTATCTTCATCAATTTCCTCTTTGTCGAATGCAGTTGACCAATTTAGACAAGATTTATGTTCAAAATTCCATTTATCATTTTGTTCAACTTCGAAAACACAACTTAATTGTTTTCGAACCCATTTTGATTTTAAACTAAGCTACTAGTCTGACTACCACTTAAATATTAAAAGAAAAATTACAATATTCAATTAGTAGAATACCTAAATATTTGTTTAAACTTTAAATACTCAAGTTTTTATTTCAATTTAATTCAATGAGCGTGATCAACAGTCAAGTACAGTTTGGGAGTTTAGCTCAATTTTGGATTCAAATGTAACTCAAAGATGATTCGAATCGATAAAAACCTTTTTTTTCCGTCTAATTCAGTCTAGTTTTCCCTTGACATATCTATTCTTTGCTCCACCTAATTTGTTTTCCAATTGAAACCCCACTCTATTTTGCAATGTAACCTTATATTTCGCTCAAAATTTTGTGAAATCAAAATCCAAATCGTAACTAAATTCCTATATATAATTTATACCAAAGATTTTATTTGGTTTGGAATGGCCAAAACTGTTTTTTTAAATTTTAATTCCTAATTCAAATTTCACAATCATTCCTACTTCAAAGGAAATTTTGTTGGTTATTTGAGATCAAATCTCGTGTTGCAACACAATTCTTACCTAATTGCAATTAAAATTATATTTAAATCTAGTTTGGAACAACCTATTGACACTCAAATTTTTGCTCAAAACCAAGTAGAATGTGCAAATCAATTTTCAATCTAAATTTCCAAATCAATTTTGAACCCGAGTAATACTGTACAACAATTTGTACTATTTAGATTCCATGCAAAATTTAGTTTAATCCAGAAACGTTTTGTTACTTTCTTTTAAATTTCACTCAAAATGTTGGCGTCATAGTTCATTGTAGCTCAATTAAAATTGTATCTGTTTAGTTTCAAACTGAAAATTTATGGATTTATAACCGGAATTTTTTTTAAATCCACTCAATATTTAGTGAAGCCCTAATTGGAATTTTTATTCAAAGATTGTAAATCAAACTCTATTTATAACTAAATTTCTGCTGAAAAGTACGATTAGTTTTTGAATTATATTAAACACAAGATATTGTTCAAATCTACAATAGTTTGTAATTCTAATTCAATTTTTAAATTTTTAAATCCAATTTAAGTTCCTACTGAAGAATTTATTCAGATTTTTGCTCGAAATTCTGATTTTATGTTCGATATGTTGAAATTCACAAACGTATATTGACTTTTTTCACGTAAATGGTAATCAATATTTTATGAAAATTCTTGTTTGAATTCTGAATTTTTTCATTTCTAAATTACACTTAAAATTTTGCCTTATAATCTACTTAAAATTGCATTCACAATCATTACGTCCAATTCAAAATTGAAGCTAATTTTGTTACCTTTAGATTTTCCTCTAATTTTTCGAAATCGATTTCTATGCCCCTATTATGGTTCTCACCTAAGAGTCACTTGGCAAGAGTCACTTGGCGACTTCAAGTGACCCAAATGTGCAATAAACTATTGAGATATTTTAATTGACGTTTATTTTGTTCTTAATTTATTGATCTAACTTAGCGGAGTTTAGGCCAAACTAAAAATTTTTTAACTTCTAAAACTGTATGAGTAAGCAAAAATATTTACAAATATGTGGTAGCATTCGCTTTTATTTGTTCTAAAAAAAATTAATATTCGACAAATTTTTGGTTTGGATTTCCCAAAAAAAAATATTTTTTTACCTAAGAATCCTAAGCCTAGATATGACTCTCTCAACAAATTCTCTCTATGTTACAACTCAATTGGCCCCTTTGATAAAACATTAATGATTACATTTCAAAACACTACTGTATTCAACTGTTTATGAAACTAATTTAATCGTTTTTACACCCGCAGAAGGTTGTGTGCTCAGCTAAAATAAAACACAAATAATGCTTACGTACTATTTGTAATTAACCATTTTGTTTAATATTAATTTATTTTATTTTGTGTTTTTCCCTATAAAAATATTTCAAAAATATTACAACGTGCTATCAAAACATCAGAATAAAAAATAAACCGGAGGAAACCAACATTTCTACTGATTCGTTTATTTTTATTATTCTACTTTTTTGTTCTATTTTTATGTTGAACGAAAGCACAGCAAAAATAAATAAAAAAAAAAAGTTTCTTTGTATAATTATGTATAACTTGTGCTTTTTTTTCGTTTTATTTAAAGGGTGCGCAACAAATACCTCACCATTTTCCAAGCAACAATGTCAAAATGTTTGTCTAATTGTTCTCTAGGTTTTCCTATTACTAGCAACTATTAAAGCCTTGTTTTATGAGTCAAGCATCTTAAACTAATCGAGTCGTTAATAAAAAAAAAACCGTCTATATTTTATTTCACTCTGTACATACAAATAAAATTATTTCCACGTGCAACACCACAGTTTTAAATACTTAGTGTTTTTTTTTTGCTGTGTGCTTTTTTAACAAAGGTAAATAAAAAAAGTTTTTTCGAAATATTTTTGTTTTATTCTTCCAATTTCGAAATTTTAATATTTGTTTGTGAATTAGCGGTTTTAAAATAGGAAAGATCGCATAACAGAGAAACATTAAATTATCCGGGTATTAAATCTTACTTGGTAGGGAAAAAAAAATTAATTTATTGGTTCTATCTATACAGCGATGTATGTATAATACGAGTAAAACAGTGTTGCTCAAATTTTGTGAGAACTCAAACTGGATTATTCATAAGCATCAGCATTAAAAAAAAAAGTCAATCACCCTGTAAATGCATATTACTATGTATTTTATTACATGCTATACGGAGCAGAGCATGTTTTACAGCTTTTAATCAGTTTTTACTACTAAAGTATATTTATATCCAGTGGATACGTTCAATTCAGAAAATTATGTTCATTTAATTCGTGTTCCTTATATAAAATAATATAATCAAATTAAATTTTTTTTTTTATACATATTTTATGTATCAAAAGCAGGGAGAATTCTGTACGTGTATATCTGTAAATTTTACATATGGTTGAGGTGATATTCTGAATAAGAAAAATGCTTCTAGGTAATCAGTATATATATAATGCAATTATAAATTTGTTAAAAATTTTTATGGTACTTTTTCATTCTTATGCTATAAGCAAATTAAAATAAAAAAAAATAAGATTGAAACATATGTTCTGAAAATAAAACTGGCAACACAAAAAAAACGAAACTTTTATCATATTCTGTATGAACATTTGTTTGTTATAATTATACCATAATGTATATCCTCATATACAGCTCATATATGTACATACATAATACAAAGTAATAAACTATGAAGTTTCAAATTATTTACACAAAAATCAGTTTTTATTTGATCTAAAGCTGACGGAGCCAACATTTGAAACAACAGAAAAGCATAAAAAACATATAATCAGATTCACATCTGAATGTTTATGTTACGTACCTACTAGTGTACATGTGTCCCGTATCTACTGTTTCATTGTTATGATTTGCTTTGCACAAAAAAAACAAAAAAAGGAAGCAAAGTTTAAAGTTATCATCTACATATGTGCATATCTAACAAATTTAGGAGTAGGTGGATTTTTTTTATTTGTTTTTTGTTATATCCTTAATACATACATAACATTTATCTCAAGGGTAATACTAAACTAAAGATGATAGTATTTTATCACCTCTCTTGTTCTTTAGAGCAATGTGCAGACAGTATTTTTGTCGTATTCTTTTCTTGTTTAATTTTTTTTTTATTCCCGATTGTATTTATTTTTGAACAGCAACAACAAAAATTGTGTAAAATGTATTCTTTCATATCTGGATATAATTTGTATACGTCTGTCTGGATTATCTTTTGTCTTCTCAATTATTATAATAATTTGCTCAAAAATACCCATTACTTTTGTAAATTGTTCTTAGTTGTCTAACGTTTTTCCGTTTGGTTCTGCTTTACCCACAAACTCTTTTGTTTGAAAAAAAAAAAAAAAATCCTTTGAGTCAAAAATAAGTTTCAATCTACCACTTAGTGTTAGTGACTGATATTATACGACTCATGACAGACGAATAAAAGTGCCAGTCATTGTTTAAAAAATTAGGCAACAAAAAGCACCCAGTAATGCCAACTAATCATATTTAATATCATATTTAATGTCAGACTTCAGAATAAAAGGTATAACTACAACTATAATCATTTCCCTTCCTTTCAATACTCTCAAAAGTTCACACATTAAGCAGTGCTGTCGAAGTGAGTACAATCGGAGTATTTGTACTACTTTCGCTTAGTGCTTACTCCTGTACTCCGCTATTTCATTTTTTTCTCCTCTTTTCTAATAACTGCTATTCTAATAATACTTTGACACAATATTTTAACTTATCGGCTTTTATTTGCAATAATTATAATATTTAGGGGATATCTGGCTTTCTCATAAAGAATTTTTTCAAAGCTAATTTATAATGGTTTTTGTCATTTTCAGGCAAAAACCCATAAAATGCAGTAATGAATCAGTCATTTTAGCAAACAATATTTAGCAAACTAAATTACTTCAACTTCACACAGCTATTTTTCCAGAATTTGAATGTTAGTTGGTAAAACTTATAAAAAGATAATTCCGAGTTTTTTTACATCTTACAACTTTACAACTTCAGATAAACTCAAAAATGATGTGTATGATTTTACCAAAAAAAATATTTCAATTTTGACTAAATATTTAGATTAGAACCTCCCGAGTACCAAAAATTACGGTGCAAGACAAATTATGAGGTCATTTAGCCAGACCGCACAAAAACGATGTATGGAAAATAAAATTTCTTAAGCTTAGATTAGCACTTCTATATAAAAATAATGCTGTAAGATAATTTTTGCAGTCATTTAATCTTTCCAGATTGGAAACTTGTATGGAAGTCTGGATTTATGCAGTGTGATATGGGAAATTTCATTCGTCCAATACCTTAAATCCTTTTTTTACATTTGAATAAAATCCAGATTCCCAGACATATTTCTTGTCTGGCAAGATTAGATGCTGACAGCATAAATTGTCTTTCAGTTGTATTTTGGCATTCTCCTTCTCACCTACTTAGTTATGCTCTAGGTAGGAATAGTGTGACCAGATGTCCTGGGTTTTCTGGAGATGTTGTCGGTTTTCAAACTTCTGCGGCCATCCAGGAAAATATCTTACATTGTCCTGGTTTTTAGATAATATTCATTCAGCTAAATTTATTAGCGGGAGGGGGGGGGGCAAGTAGCAGGGACAGCAGAGACGCAACGATTTGAACAACAACGTCAAGCAACACTAGCCACAGTTAGTACAAATTTGGGTGACCGCATGGGAACATAATGATGGAACGAAATCTCGCCCCCCTCACAACCCCCGATGGATAAAATGGTGGAAGGAATAATAATAGTTGTTTTCAGCTTTTCAGAAAAAAGAACTTGCGGCACCAGGAAATTGTGTTGTCATATTGTGCTGTGCTGTCATAAAAAACACTAACTAACTATTGATCGCTTGGTGTCTGTAACCGGGTCGAGTCTGCCCCTACTAATAATCCTATCCAATCCTTCGGTTTTGTTATATATAAAAAGGGTGTACGATGGCTGCCTGGCCAGGGGCGGATATCACACTATTAGACTTATGTCGTTATCGATGTGAAGCCTTTCTTTACGGGGTTTGGCTTTATGAAAGAATGGTGTCGTGTTGTAACATGGGTTATAGTGGTGTGGGGTGGTATTCGCATTTATGATACGGGAGACTTGCGTAATGCTTCATAGTACATTTGAAATCAATCAAATCAAAAATCAATCAGATCGCTAAACTTATTAGCGGCATGAAAAATGTGCGAGGGCCAGAAAAATAATAATTTCCACAAAATTTAATTCGAACTTCAGGACGTGAAATAATATGTTAAAGGTAAGGAACTATTTATATAGAATCGGCTTAACATCTCCGAAATAAAATTTCACTACAATATAAACACAAAGGTGTGTATTCCGTTCGGTGCCGGAGGCGAAGACAATTGTATAAAAAATTAATGAAAAAATCAACAATTAATGAAAAATCAAAATTGGTAAATCTAATTTTTGATTTATGGTATTGATCATAATACCATTAGTATGAGTAGTGTTCCAAAATATTTCTTGCCATTGGACCATGTTTTATATTAAAAATTCTGATCCCCTACCTTATGGCAGAACATTTTTTCAGGCCATAATATAATGATATGTTTTATAATAGGAACTATTTATAGAATTTACAAAATATCGCAGATAATATATTTCTATAGTTTGAATTAGCTAAGTATGATATACAAATAAATTTGGTGAATATCATTTTTGATTTAAAGTTTTAACTCAAAAATATCCTGAAGCCATGGTTTAATTAAGAAATCCGACTTCAGATATGGAGAAAGCCAGAGCCGAAATTAATAAATTTTATATTAGGAACTACTTAAAGAATCGATTTAACATCTCAAATCTCAGCGCCACTTAGTTCTATTTGAAGCTACTCTATTTGAACTTAGTACACTACCTGGATTGGTTTTCTATGTAAAAAAAAAAATTGGTGAAACAATGTTTCTGATAAATGGCATCAACCAAAACATCATTGGTGGTGTTCCGCAATATTTATTAAATTTAGCTCTTATTTTATTTAAAATAACAAACCCGACCCCAAATAAGGCGACCCAAGAAATCTTCAGAGCGTGAATAATTCGGTACTATTGTATATTAGGAACTACTGATAGAATCGGCTTAATAACTCAGATATAAAATTTCACTAAAAACCATTGACAAACGTGCTCCATTTGGTGCTGGAACCTGAGAATGTAGTAAGGGCCTGGAGTGGGTAAGAAAGTAAAAAACAAATTTTTCTTTGGTTGAAATTTATTTTCTGACTTAACCAATATATTTGATGATCAATGAATTTTGTAATTGTAACACCTCCAAATTATTAATCAAGTTAGCAGGTTTAAAACTTTTCTAGAAGAGGTTTCACCATGTGCAATTTTTATGACCAGTCGTCGCCACCAAACCAATTTTATATAGCAATGTTTTCAGACTTCGTCTAGGTTTAGTAATTTATGACCTGGTCACCCTAACTTCTGTGGTATCTGGGAATGGCATTTCTTTAAATCGCACCAAAATATCTTCCAATTATGACAAACATAGTCGCATATTTGACGTGTCTGAATTGGGGATATCTGCCAAAATTCCGAAGTGAAAAGGGTTCAAAGCTAAAGTTTCGCTGATCGATATTCTTCTCTACGAGAAAAACTTAAAAATCTCAAAACGATAAACCAAAACCATCTGTGATTTCGTGGAAACTTGTGGCCGCGTTAAAAAACTATTTAGCTCGAGCAGTATACCGAGCTTAACGCTTTAATAGTAAAATAGATAAAGAGCTCTAAACCAATATATAAAACAGTTTTATTTTAATATTCAAATTTGGATCAAAAACAACAACAATTATTTATGTCTAAGGTCTAACTAATGCGTTTCGTATGCACTCCCTTCTGTCTAGAAATACTCCCCTGAAAATTTGAAACGTACTCCGTTTAAAGTTTTCAGAGCGACAGCACTGACATCAAGTCCAAGATGTTAACTAAAGTCCAATCTCTCGTTTCATATTTCCCTAAAATGTATGGTTAACCGATTCAAATCAGATTTTTCTGAAATTTAGTTTTTTAAAGTAAAAACAATTAAAACACTTAAATATTATATGATTTTAATATGTTCCAAAGATTGTAAGAGAATTCAATCCAGTTGAAAAAATCAATCTTCTCATCAGGCCGCGGCGACTGGACTGATTATACCACAATTTACATTCTAAATATACAGAATTTGCTGTGCGTTAAGTACTAGCGAATCATACTAATACAGATGAATTCTCTTGCAATTTTTCTTCTTCACAATATTCACACAGCTCTATTTCTGTGTACGCTAATTTTTACTTTTTTAATTTTTTGTTGATTATTAATTAATTCATGTAATATCTAATATGTTACCGGTGATCGGTCTTCGGAACATATTAAAATCATATAATTAAATAAATAGAATTCTGTCTATTAGTCGGTTTCGTTGAATTACTGTTCGTAAATACTAATATACTTCTCGTGTTAATCGAAACACACTTAAAATGGTCTAATCATTCACATGAATTAATTAAAAACTGCTAATTAACTTGAATTAAGCAAAAACTAAAATATTCTGCCTATTACAGATTTTTCTGATTCGCATAGCGACTGTTGAAGTTTCGGAAAGAGGATCACTGTTTTCTTCACCGAGCTTTATTGAATTTTCTTGTAATGGAATTGTGAAGTGCTTTATTTTACTATCAGCTTATTGGAAGACAACTTGTTTTATCAGTACTGCGCAATGTACGGTAAAATGATTTCTAGAGAGGTTTTGTTTACTGGATCCAATAGACCTAATTTTAGTTATTGCATACCTTCGATTTCCTTGATTCTATGTATAGTGCTTCGCTGCAAGATGTTTTCAGGAACCCATTTGAATAAAATCTGAATAAAATAAATTCATTAATCGACCCAACTTTACCCTAACCATATTTTCCCAATACTAACACATTCCATTTTGGGCAAGATTTCATAAACAAAATACTGTCAAGTATGATTGTCCCTTAAGTGGAATAATTAAAGGAAACTACACCTCTTGTCTCTTTCGAATGTTTTCTATGGTTGACCCATGATAAAATCATCAGCTTCTACGCATCCTTATCCTCCATAGAAGGTGTTGTCTTAGCCAAAACGATTACTTACAATATCGTAGTGGTTTAATCTATGTGCTGTTTTGAGAACCAGGCATAAAGCTTCGCAACAGAGACTGCCGCCATTTTTATATTTTCGATTCCTGGTTTAATTTACAATACCCATCACGATATATCTGCTTTCATTAATCTTTTTTTTGTACAACAAATGTTCTATGTTTTATTGAATTGATTTGATTGAGCTTTACCAACTACTCCTGATTCGGTGGTTCGGTGTCTTTAAGAGGAGAGAACCAAAGTTGAATAGATTAGCTCCGTAACCTTCCAGTAGGGTGCACATGGGTACAATTGTGCGAGATGGGTACAATTGTATAAGGGGTCACAATTAACAAGTGAACGTGCTGCCCCCTCTTAGAAACCACTCGTAACTGAGGCTAAAGGATGGCGCTAAAGTAGAAACCTTAACAAAAACCCTAATCTACGGTGGAACAGCATATGCCGATGGATGAATGACTGATAATCAATCCAGAGAAGTGTGCGGGCTCTGGATACCAAGCACCCTCCAGTTTTATTTAGCCTTCCTGTAGTAAAGCTGGGTGACCTGCAGCCGACTTTCCATTCCCAGCAATTCGTAGGAGTAAAATTAAACAGAAGACGGAGCAGGACTAGGAATAAAATGGAGAGGGACAGCCCCCACGAAGTCCTTGGGTAGAAGGAGGGAGAGCAATAAGCCCAGATAGTATGTATCACGTACCGGTTGGCAGTATTATCAGGTTCATTAAGAGGCTGAATATTGACTGGACGGATAATGAAGCAGATATTTATTCTAGCATATAAATGGCATCGAGTTCGCACTATCGATCAACAATGCTATGCTTCTTAACTAATCGTTTTGGTGCTTTGGAGTCCTGCTCATCAGTAAAACCAAATAGTGAGTTGAAATATCGGTCCCTTTTATAAGAAAAGTAATTATTTCAATGCTTTAGTTTTAAAAGACTAAAAGTTTCAGAGGGAAGATAATTCTTAGAAGATAATTACAGTGATGGCATTATAATTACGCCAGAGATCACAATTAAACAACCGGAACATAGCCAAAAGAATTATTTTTGCTAAAGAGCATTTAGCAAAACGTAGGGCATTTTGTAATTTTAAATTTCGAGTGATGAGGATAAATCCAACGTGTTTGGAGGTGAAGGCGGACCATAAGTAAGACATCCTCCTCTAAACCCTCGGTATGGCAAGAATAACCAATGAATCATATCAGTGCATCAGCAATGGTTTTGGGGTTCTTTACTTCTCGGGGAGTTGGCCTTTCATCAAAATTGGTAGGATTATGGATGTCGTTAAATATTTCAAAATACTCGATCAGAATTTAGATGATTAAACGGTTTTCCGCTACGCTTATGTCGTTATCAGCGTAACAACGAACCCAAATATAATCCAAAAGTATGAACGACATATTTAGGATGGCCAGAAAAAATCGAGAATATATTGGGAAATGTTAAATAAGAAGTCTTACACGAATCTCTCTTACAAATAGTATAGGCAGGAGCTGAAGAGTAATCTTGAAGCAAAAGGATTTCCCAACCAAACATTGAGTGGTTTCTAAATTATTTTTTATATCACCACTACTTTTTTTTTTATTTGACAAACTGTGATTGTCAGCCTATGAAATATAACTTCATTTGTTTATGTACCAATGCATTATTTAAATTAAATAAAGGAAACTGATAAATAATTTAGTTGGAAGTTGGAATTTTAAAGGTCAAAATATGTATTCTACCAATTGTGGCCTATTTATAATGCCTCCAGGGTATAGAAAAAAAATATAATAGCACAGCTTTCCTTACAAATATAGATAACTCTCACTGGTCTAAGTTAAAACATTTGAGGTTGGTGGACCCGTAGTCAATTCACCAGGAGAAATAGGTATCATTTTAGGAAATGATAGATTTTTAGAAATAATTTTTTCACAACAGATCAAGTTGAGGAGCACCTATCTATTTGCTAAACTTACAATATTTGGCTAGAAGGCAAATAGGGTAAACATCTCGGAAATACATCGATTCTAGGATTCCTTAACAGCATATAGCAATCAAAGGAGTTAAGGTTAGAGCTAAATACTCGGTTGAGTAGGAAGAATGAGAAAACCACTATATAAAAACCATAAAACACGATTAAAATTATCGATACGTCGAACGTTTTCCGTTTAAAGGCCCCAATGGAGGTATTATATTGAGAAAGTCAGTCAACAAGGACATCAAAAGACGCAAGCAATTGAAAAACTGTTCAACAAAAATACACAATAGTAAGACGACTGCTACATCAAATTCATCTCAGTGTATGATTCATTGAAGCAAATGTGTTTAATTAAGGAAATGGAACCTGCATCGCACCTGGAAACCACTTTTACCTTCGGAATCACGCCGTTTTAATGAAAGCCATTTCCAATATTATGACGGGTCCTGCAAAGTCTCATTTGGAGCCTTTAAATGAAGTATTTGTAGGAGCAACTATTGAAAAGGATCTTTTAGAAATACTAGATGCAGCGGAGTAAATCCACCTCTTTCAGCAAAATACAGTAAAAAACAGATTCAATTCTCAAACAAAACTTGTACATGGACATGCTTACGAGTTGTGAGAATAATCAACAAGCAATCCAAATCTACCAAAACATTGTAACGATATCGTAAGATTTCGTTAACAGAGTCAAAATCAGAGGTCTGGCTGGTGCGGTATATTTAGGTAGCTTACGCTCATGGTATGGCGTGGAGGTTCCAGTCATGAATTCATGCTTGAATAACTGCATAAAGAGGAAGATACCAAGAAAAGACCATGCGTTGATCAAACGAAACGAGCTAGATGGAAGCGTAGGCACCCATCCCGAAACGGTCAACACAGTGCCATATCGATATCCCTACGGTAGTTAGGAAGATCGACACCACTGGAGAGAAATGGAAACAACCGATACAGATGACTCTAATCTATCCCCATCCTAATGTGCTCTATGGAAACACTCGCCCATATCAATCCCGGTAAAAATCAAAACGGATCTGTGATCATGCTGAAATGGTAGAAAGAAAAAAAACAAAAAGCACAAGTAGCTGAGGAAAAACAAGAGTTCCGCAAGCTGTGAATGAAACAAACAAGAAAGAAAAAAAAACAATACCCAATCGTCAATTAGGAGATGAGACCGGGAGAGTGGCGACAGCTGAAAAAAAATGTTATCTAGATTTCAAATTAACAACAAAAAAATAAACGGAACCACAGGGTGGGCCATATGTTAGTTTCACGGAGACTTCACGGAAATGTTGGTTCAATTTCAAAGCCACAAAATAACCCACATCTGAGACAGAATATTTCATATAACCAAATACCAACTAGGAATATTCCACCTAATTTTAACTTCAGGACACCTTCAAATAATTTTTATAACCAATCTCCAAATAATTTTAATTATCCAAGACCACCTCAAAATTTGAATAATTTTAGAACCCCACAAAAGCCCAATCACAAACCCTATCAACAATATTATAAACCTCAACAATATTCAAACCAGTTTACAAGACCCAATTATCCAAAACCAGAACCAATGGATATATCAAATGGACATTCAAAATATATGTAGATCCCCTAATCAATATCAAGCAAAGAGAACAATTCAACCCACTAACCAGCCAAGATTTGTATCGGAAGAACTATTTAATATTGAAGGCGAATCAAATGATTCTGTAACAGATACAAAACAGAATTAGATTATTTAGAATCTCAAAAAGACTATTTAGAACCTCAACAAGAAATCGAAATAGACGAGGAAAATTTTCGTTTAATCGCCTTGGAGAACAAATCGGATATTTAGACATAAATAATAATAATACTAATAAAGACCATCTTCTTCCTTACATTCATATTAGAAATGGTAATAAAAATTTAAAATTTCTTATTGACACAGGCAGTTCAAAATCTTTTGTAAACCCAATTTTAATCAACGAAAAAGACTTTATTGTTATTGACCCTATAGAAATTACGACTATATTTAATAAACAGAACATAGACAAAAAACTTGTTATACCTGGACTTAAAGAATTTAGAACAAACGAAAATTTGACCTTTTATTTTTATCTCTTTAAATTCGATAATTAATTTGACAAATTAATAGGTACAGAAATGATGCTACAATTAAAAATTCGAGTCAATTTCATAGACAATTACTTTCAAAGCCCCAAAGTAACCTACAAAATTTACTAAGACTGGACCACTTGAATGACGAAGAAAAAACTGAACTACTTAAAATTTGTAAAAAACATGACGACATATTCCTTAAAGACGGTGATCTTTTAACATTCACTAACGAAATCAAACATTCTATTAACCCAACAGACGATGTACCAATGTACACAAAATCGTATCGTTACCCTGAAATCCACAAGGATGAAATAAAATCACAAATATCTAATATGTTAGAACAGGGCATTATACTCGTACAACCCAGTTTCTCATCCTGGTCCGTCCCCCATTTGAATCGTACCAAAAAAGGCAGACGCTAATGGCAAACAAAAATGGCGACTAGTTAAAGATTATAGAAAATTGAACGATAAAACAGTAGACGATAGATACCCTCTTCCTAACATTAATGAAATTTTAGATAAGCTAGGGAAATGCTTATATTTTAGTACGCTAGATTTAGATTCCGGATTTCATCAGATTGAAATCAACAAAAGGGACATTCCCAAAACAGCTTTTAGTGTTGACAATGGGCATTACGAATTTATTCGAATGCCTTTCGGCTTAAAAAATGCGCCGTCAACGTTCCAAAGAGTAATGGATAACATTCTAAGGGAATATCAAGGGCGAATTTGTCTGTGTTATATGGGCGATATTATAATCTATTCGACCTCCCTACAAGAACATACTGAAAATTTAAGTAAAATATTTCAAAGACTCAGGGAAGCAAACCTAAAGTACAATTGGACAAGTGCGAATTCTTACATAAGGAAATTGAATTTTTGGGCCACGTAGTGACACGGGAAAGTGTTAAACCGAACCCTAAGAAGATTAAAGCTGTAAAAGAATTCCCATTACCCAAGACTGAAAAACAAATTAAAAGTTTTTTAGGGTTACTAGGGTATTACAGAAAGTTCTTAAAAGATTTTGCTAGAATTACAAAATCCCTCACTGAATGCTTACGATAAGACAAAGGTATTGTTATTGATCAAACCTACTTGGAATGCTTTGAAACCTGCAAAAATTTGTTGTGTAACGACCCAGTATTACAATACTCTGATTTCAACAAACTCTATACCGATGCTAGCAACTTCGCTCTAGGAGCGGTTCTTTCCCAAGGACCAATAGGGTCTGATAAGCCAACGTGTTATGCCAGTAGAACTCTAACAAAAACCGAACAAAATTATAGTACAATTGAGAAGGAGTTATCAGCAATCGTCTGGGCAACGAAATACTTTAGACCGTATCTATACGGTAGGAAATTTAACATCGTAACAGACCATAAACCTTTAGTATGGCTTTTCTCGTTAAAGGAATCAAATTCTAAACTAGTAAGGTGGCGATTGAAACTAGAAGAATTTGACTACAACATACATTATAAAAAGGGGAAAATGAACACAAATGCAGATGCGTTATCACGTATAGAAATTAATTTACAAGAAGAAACTATTTCGAACGATTCAATTATTAATAATGTAGGAGATTTAGAAACCGTACATTCTGGAGAGGAAAACTTAGATGACGGAATACCAATATCTGAAAGATTGCTGAACGAATTCACGTACCAGGTTATATTAGAAAATAGTATAATAGGTAAACCAGATATAAAATATAAGATATTATTTAAAACAGAAAAAAGATTTATAATACGAAGAAATGACTTCATGAAAGAGGAAGTCATGTTAGAAATATTCAAAAACTATTTTGTTCCGAAAAAAAATAACAGGAATACTAACAGATGATGAGACCTTTAAACCCCTTACAAGCAACATTTTCTAAATATTTTAGTTATTCTAAGATTAAATTAATTAGATGTAATTTTATAGTGAGAGATGTAGTAGAAAGAGATGACCAAGAAGATATAATTAGGAATTACCATATTAAATCCAACCATAGAGGGATACAAGAAACTCTCTTACACTTAAAAAGATAATGAAAAATATTATTTCTAGCATAATTAACAATTGTGAAATCTGCCAAACCTATAAATATGAAAGAAATGTTAAACAAATAAAATACTAAGTAACGGAAACCCCGTATAGACCACTAAAAGTATTACACATAGATGTATATGCTTCACATAAAGAAAACTTTCTAACTATAACAGATAAATTTAGTAAATTTTCAAGTGCCTACCATTTAATAGGAATAAATAGTATTTATATAGTAAAAGCTTGTAACGCAAGGGGGTTGACCAGGGTAAATAACGGTGTCATGATGGACATGTTCCTTTGGGCTTCCACTGGTAAGTTGAGAGCGCGGGGGCTCGTGAAAATAACCTCATTCCTTGTCTAGTCCGTTCTCCCTCGGTTAACAGAATCCTCTGGAGTCACCACCTGCAGCAATTTGCCGGCTATGGCTCAACCTGGGGTGGGATTTTGGTGGTGTCCTTCCAGAAGCTAGAAAGCTGCACTTAATACACTACGAATTAAACATGCTTCCATCATGTCGCGCCTCACCTAGTACATCTCCTGAAACTTAAAGAACTTAAACACACATATCTTCTATGGTTTTACAAATGTTAATTACAAATAATTTTTTTATTAGCAATTTTAATTAACCATTTAATATTAAATATTTATTAAATGAAATGAGTTTACGTTATACAAACAATAGATAAAAGATTCGGTTAATTTTGATAATCGCTTGAGATTCCGATTCGGTAACATGATCTTCCGATTGAAGAAACAAAAATTTTAAATAATTATTAATTTAAAGATAAGCGAACGATGTATTTTGTTGTAGTTGGCTGGTGGCACGAGGAGCTCGCCGTATCCCCCAAACCGCATCTGTAATGAAAGAAAACAAGAAGAGAAACTGCGACCGCCGGAAGAAAATTACTGAATCGTTCACACTTTAATTATCGTATACCAAATAAATAAATCAAAAATTTAGTAATAAATAAGAATAAGAAAATTTGAAATTTAATGATATTTAATTTCCTAACTAATTAATTTATAAAAAGGATACCCCTGTTTTCAGATTATGTTGTTTCGGGACGATTTTCGCCAACATTCACCAATCTGCCGTCCGAACATCCAATGAGGTTGATGCGCCAATTGTTATTACGTTGATGATTTGTCACTTACACGCGGTTCACGATTCGATAAAAGTGGATCGATATCCAATTGTCGCATGATTTGTGTAATTAATAAACTGCCATACCGCCTGATGATAATCGAACTATAGACGCTCAATTTAGGTGTTCGTTTGGTTTTGCACTTCACGGACAGTTCGTTTTCGACGATAGATTCACTCAGTATAAATTGCACTTGGGAGTTTCTTGCTATCGAATGTCTTTTTTTTCAGACTGAACAACCAATTTTCTAATAAATAACACTTATCACAGATCACCGTTCTAATGACAGTTTTCGGTTGCCACAACACAATGTTACCAATTTACCACCATTAATTTCATAATCACAGAATCATTAAATAATTTTTTTTTCTGTATACATACATATATACATATACGTGTGTAGCTGTACAATCTCGAGGTTATGATGTGTACGACTCGGTGATAGACAATATCATCGCACAAAAATAATAAAAATAAAAATTGGTTGTGTTTATTACCTATGTGATGATGATAAATTTTTTTTTTATTTTTATTGATGACTTTCTGTCTTTAGGTCCGCTCTCCACCAAAGCTCGAATTCAAAAGAAAGTTTTCAATCGTCGGGCTCGTGTCATTCAATCATCTCCTCGCCGTGATCGCTGCCATCTATTTTCCGGTAGATTAAACTTAAATCAACATTTGAGCCCATAACGCCGGTCTCATACGGTCAAATATCCAATCGGACAACCAACAAAATAATTGCAACGGGGCGTCAGCCAACGTTACATCGTGGGGACGTCTCACACCCTGAAAGTCTCATAAGCCAGGCCAAACAAAACCGCGACCAGAAAAGAAGTTCGCGATTTAAATGCGTATATCCTTAGCATGATATGTTCCCAACAATTTACCTGTTGGATCTTGTAACGTAAAGGCGACATTTCCCACCCTTGCAGTGATGATTGCAGGTATATATTTTGGAGCCAGCTTTGCTGAGAATTGCCTTAGTGCAGAGCTTTGTGTATACGTACGAACAAATACTTTTTGGCCCACGTTTAATTGTCTTGGTCTGCTTCGAATATTGTAGTAACGTTCAGATTTTAAGTGTGCTTCGCTTAAGTGTTTGAGTACATTATTATGTATCAGGTCCAACCGTGCAGATCGTGTGTTTATGCCTACTTCGTGTTCATTTTCACATCCCAACAGTCGTCGAAGGTTGTAGTCCGAACCGTGTGTTATCATATGTTGCCCGTAGACTAAGTAGTGTGGTGAATACTTAGTGGATAAATGTATGACGTTTCTTAGAGTTGACGCTATTTGATCAAGGTGGATGTCCCAATTTATATGATTTTCTCCCAAATAAGAACGGATGGTCTGCAAAATTGTTCGGTTACTTCGTTCAGAGGCGTTGCTCTGAGGTGAGTGAAATGGAGTTTTAATATGTTGAATACCATATCGCTTGAGCAGATAGCCGAACAGATTAGACTGAAATTGTCTTCCATTATCGGAAAGTATGAATTCTGGGACAGAGAATAATAAAAATATTTCCTTCTCAAGATAATCACATAATGCTGAAGTAGAGGCGTCTCGAAATGCTTTGAGTCGTATAAATTTGGAATAATGGTCCAAAACTATAAGAACACAAGTGTTTCCATTTCGAGATCGAGGATATGGACCTAGATAATCAATGTAAATCTTTTGAAATGGACGGGTTACCTGAGAGAAACTACCCATGGGTGGACGTGTGGTATAATTGGTCGCTTTAGACATTTTGCATTGAGCACAGTTATTAATAGATTGACGAACATCTTCGGCCATACCAAACCAGAAGTAATGCCGACGGATTCTCTCCAATGTCTTAAAGATCCCCATGTGGCCAGATGAAGGAGGTACATGTGCAGCTTCTAATATAGCTGGAACCAAGCTTTTCGGAATTATCAATTTCCAATTGGGCACATCCGTATCTGCATATCGCACGCCATAGGACGGAGAAATCAATAGTTTGCCCTCTTCAATTCTGAAATTGGAATCAGTATTAGTAATATCTTGATATTTTCGAATCATATTTACATATTCTTCCTCATTAAAAGCTGGAGAATTCATATCTACCCAAAAATTGTTATTATAACTGTGGTCCTCGTCATTATGTAAAGCTTCACAAAAGGCGCGTGACAACGCATCCGGTACCACATTAAGTGATCCTTTGCGATACTCAATGTTAAACTTGTAGGACTGCAGCTTAAGGCTCCATCTGGCCAAGCGACCAGACAGATCGGACATGCTCATCAGCCAACGAAGGCTCGCATGATCGGTTATTATGGTGAACTCGAAGCCCTCCACATAGTGACGAAAATGCTTAACGCAGAGAACAGCTGCATAGCATTCCAGCTCAGTTGCGCTGTACTTCCTCTGTGCTCCGTTGAGCTTCTTCGAGTAAAATGCTATCGGGTGCTCGGCATCGGCAATCTTCTGAAAAAGTACGCCGCCTACGCCTCTAGAAGAAGCATCTACTTGAATAAAGAAGGGTTTGTCATAATTCGGGTGTACTAGGACTGGTGCCGACGTTAGACGATCCTTTAAAATGTCAAAAGCCTTTTGTGCCTCGTTGCTCCAAGCTAATTTGCACTTTGTTTTTAAAAGATCTGTAAGTGGAGCTGAAATAGACGAATAACTTGAAATAAATCGGCGGTACCAACCGCACATTCCAAGGAAACGACGTAAATGTTTGACGGTTTTAGGAATTGGGAAATCTTGAATCGCACTTATCTTATCTGGATCAACGCTTATACAGCCACCACCGATCACATATCCTAAATATTTTAATTTCTTCAGTACAAACCTACTTTTCTCCACGTTAATTGTGAGGTTGGCCTGGCGCAACCACAGAGCTACTAGCTTCAATAACACAAGATGTTCCTCAAAAGTGCTGGATGTGACAAGGAGGTCGTCTAAATAGACGAAAATCCTGTCATGATACTCGTGAGGAATCACCCTGTGCATCAATCTGCACATAGTCTGTGGCGCGTTGCAGAGCCCGAAGGGCATCACGGTGAACTGATAGAGCGGCCTACCCGGTACCGTAAAAGCAGTTTTACATTTTGCATCATTGTCGAGTGGTATTTGCCAGAATGCATCCTTCAGATCCAGGCTGGAAATGAAGTTTGTATTCTCCAAACGACTCAGTATTCCATCAATTAACGGTAACGGGTATGCATCTTTCACAGTCACTTCGTTTACTCTTCGGGCGTCTAGGCACAACCTCGCTTTGCCATTCGATTTAGTTACTAAATTAACTGGGGAACACCAAGGACTTTCACTTTCTTCCAGCACTCCTAGACCAATCATTCGATCTAGTTCCTGATAAATTTGAGCCTGTTTCGCAGGTGATGCCGCGTAATATCGTTGTTTAACAGGATTGGCTAGTCCGGTTTCTATCTTATGGCACAAGAGGTTTGTTCGGCCCAGACCCATATAGACGGATGAAGGAAATATATCTATGATCTGTTGAAGATCATTTCGCTGTTGTGGTGACAGATCTGGCATAAGTGAATCAACAGGAGGAAGCGATAAATGGTTATCTAACAACTCATCGGGTCGCGGAGCAGAAACTAATTCGTTAATTTGAATTTTCATGTTGAAAAGATTAAAGAAATCGATACCAAGATACAGCGATTGAGAAAGATTAGGTGCTAAGAACAATCGAAGTGATTTTTCCTTATTATTGAAACGGATTTTGACAAAAATATATCCTAGTATGCGTTCTTGTGCACCGTTGGCAGTAGAAATTGTAGAAGGACAGTGATGGAAACGTAATCCTGCAAGAGATAATAGTTTCTCACAATCCTTACCTAGGAGACTGATATTTGCTCCCGAATCTAGGAGACCGCGAATGGGTTGATTGAAAATTTCAATGGTGACATAAGGTCTACCATCTGGTTCTGTAGATATTAATGAAGAACAAATTTGCCGCCGAATTCTACGTTTTCCTTTAAAATACAACCACGACCGATGAAAATTATGTTTGTTCAGTGGACTAACCTTAGAGGAAGTAGAGGTTATGGTTTGCTCATGCGGTTTCGAAGTTCGTAATCTGTATTGGACGCTGCATCCTCGAACATAATTGGTTTGTGCGGGATGGGGGATTTCGGAAGGTTGGACTCCCGTGGTATCCAATTCCTCCTTGACAAGTTTCCCGGCATTGGAGAATTACAATTTGAACACTCAGCGAAGGAAGTATTTTCTTTTCCACACGCTAAGCAAAGGGGTAAGAAGCTTGTAACGCAAGGGGGTTGACCAGGGTAAATAACGGTGTCATGATGGACATGTTCCTTTGGGCTTCCACTGGTAAGTTGAGAGCGCGGGGGCTCGTGAAAATAACCTCATTCCTTGTCTAGTCCGTTCTCCCTCGGTTAACAGAATCCTCTGGAGTCACCACCTGCAGCAATTTGCCGGCTATGGCTCAACCTGGGGTGGGATTTTGGTGGTGTCCTTCCAGAAGCTAGAAAGCTGCACTTAATACACTACGAATTAAACATGCTTCCATCATGTCGCGCCTCACCTAGTACATCTCCTGAAACTTAAAGAACTTAAACACACATATCTTCTATGGTTTTACAAATGTTAATTACAAATAATTTTTTTATTAGCAATTTTAATTAACCATTTAATATTAAATATTTATTAAATGAAATGAGTTTACGTTATACAAACAATAGATAAAAGATTCGGTTAATTTTGATAATCGCTTGAGATTCCGATTCGGTAACATGATCTTCCGATTGAAGAAACAAAAATTTTAAATAATTATTAATTTAAAGATAAGCGAACGATGTATTTTGTTGTAGTTGGCTGGTGGCACGAGGAGCTCGCCGTATCCCCCAAACCGCATCTGTAATGAAAGAAAACAAGAAGAGAAACTGCGACCGCCGGAAGAAAATTACTGAATCGTTCACACTTTAATTATCGTATACCAAATAAATAAATCAAAAATTTAGTAATAAATAAGAATAAGAAAATTTGAAATTTAATGATATTTAATTTCCTAACTAATTAATTTATAAAAAGGATACCCCTGTTTTCAGATTATGTTGTTTCGGGACGATTTTCGCCAACATTCACCAATCTGCCGTCCGAACATCCAATGAGGTTGATGCGCCAATTGTTATTACGTTGATGATTTGTCACTTACACGCGGTTCACGATTCGATAAAAGTGGATCGATATCCAATTGTCGCATGATTTGTGTAATTAATAAACTGCCATACCGCCTGATGATAATCGAACTATAGACGCTCAATTTAGGTGTTCGTTTGGTTTTGCACTTCACGGACAGTTCGTTTTCGACGATAGATTCACTCAGTATAAATTGCACTTGGGAGTTTCTTGCTATCGAATGTCTTTTTTTTCAGACTGAACAACCAATTTTCTAATAAATAACACTTATCACAGATCACCGTTCTAATGACAGTTTTCGGTTGCCACAACACAATGTTACCAATTTACCACCATTAATTTCATAATCACAGAATCATTAAATAATTTTTTTTTCTGTATACATACATATATACATATACGTGTGTAGCTGTACAATCTCGAGGTTATGATGTGTACGACTCGGTGATAGACAATATCATCGCACAAAAATAATAAAAATAAAAATTGGTTGTGTTTATTACCTATGTGATGATGATAAATTTTTTTTTTATTTTTATTGATGACTTTCTGTCTTTAGGTCCGCTCTCCACCAAAGCTCGAATTCAAAAGAAAGTTTTCAATCGTCGGGCTCGTGTCATTCAATCATCTCCTCGCCGTGATCGCTGCCATCTATTTTCCGGTAGATTAAACTTAAACCAACATTTGAGCCCATAACGCCGGTCTCATACGGTCAAATATCCAATCGGACAACCAACAAAATAATTGCAACGGGGCGTCAGCCAACGTTACAAGCTTTAAAACATTTTATATCCCACCATGGTATATCCGTGAAAATTATAGCAGACAATGGACAGGAATTTCTCTCAAGTATTTTTAAGGATTTTTTGAAATTATATAGTTATAGGTTTGAAGAAAAAATAAAAAAAAATATTTTATTTGAACATTTATTTTTCAATCTTACTTTAACAGAGTTTAAACTAAAACTAAACTTACAAATTATATCTTAACTAGTTCTTCTAAAACGAAAAATGTCTATTTAGCAAAAAGTTGGAACTCAACTTATTTCTCACGTTGTGTGTTATCAACATTTTATTCACGTTGTGCATTATCAACATTTTTCATTGATCGTATTTCAGACAGGTTCGTTCTTGGTATTTACTGTTCAGCAATATTACTTGACACCTTATATGTGTGGTAATGTGTTGCTATGTTGAGTCAGTAGATTACATGAATATAACTATATGACATAGAAATATACCTATCCCTCGATTAACACGGTAATTACGTTCCGCAAAATTACCGTGTTACTCAAAACCGTGTTAATCGCGACTAATACACTTGTCCCTCGATTAACACGGTACTTGATTAACGCGGCGAAACATCTGTGCGTGTTAATCAAGACTGCCTCAATTCGTTGACCGTGTTAAATCAAATCCGTGTTAATCAAGTACCGTGTTAATCGAGGGACAGGTGTACACCAGTAGGAATTCACCAGTAGAACGTTTCCACTCAACATTAACAGAAATAATCAGAATTATATTTAATCAAGATAAGACCAAATCCATCAACGAAATAATGGACGAAGCAATTATTACGTATAATAATGCCATACACTCGACGACCAAATTAACTCCATTCGAGCTAATAAATGGACATTATACCAAATCAAACCGATTAAATTTGGCAAAACAAAACAACGAATCTAGGGAAGATTTCATTAGGAAACATTCTAAAAATTATGATGATTTATGCAGGTTAGCACTTAATATTAGGGGATCCCCCCGTTATCCATCTTTCCAAAATCCATTTTGGTAAAATTCGCAGTTTTTTATAAAAATCCTCTTTTGACAAAATCCTTTAAGTAGAAAGCCATGATTGTTGAAATCCATTTTTGTTATTTTCCAATTTTGACTAAATCCATTTATGACACAATCCTCTGTTGTCAAAATCCTTAAGTAAAATGTCACTAAACTCATGATCGTATGTACAAATAAAATAAATTTCGTATTTAAATAAACTATATATTTAGTAAATAATTACATATTTCATTATATCAAAATATACTAATAGTTCGTATTCATTTTGCAATGATGGATAACGGGGGAATACCAATGTATTGTATATAATACTCGTACAAAGCAATAAAAATTTCGTTTTCAATCCAAAAATTCCTATATACATATGATACTGCACCACTTTATAATGCTATATTATAAGACAAACATCGCAAAAATTCAATTTTTGATTTGTCATTTCGTTTTTGTATGATCCCTTTAATTCTCTTATATTTAAGTATATTTGTTTTTTTTTTTAGAGTAATTTTCCTCTCCAGATTTAATTTTTTCCAGCCTATTTTTAACTACAATGAACTCTTTAGCGAGTTGCCCGATAAGGTTATAAAGCCCAACATGTTTATTACCGACAACACTATTTAGCCTACGATGCCAGGCCTCAACGTTATTCTGTGTCCTCGGAAAATCCTGCTCAAATGCATCAAATATCGACCAAAAGGTAGGACTATATTGTGGTTCCGCTGTTCCTGTACCTTCGATGTAGTTTTTATTAAACCAAGCGGATACTTGTTTGGCCTCTGCGTTGTCGAAAGTTTTGTGTAGCTCCGCATAATAATATTTTACTTCTTCAGCTGGCACAAATGCTAAACATTTTAGCATTTTAATTTGTTCGCTGAATGTTCGATCATTTCCGTATATACTGGTCATCCCAAAATTTTGAATACGTCGCCAAATTATCTGACCGAAGTGGAATAGACAACCCTTGTAATTTGCATCTGGGAAGAATTCGTTTGCAGCCGTAAATATAGTTTTTTCATAATCCATTATTATTCTGTTAGGTCTTAAATTTATGTTATAAGAAACTTTGTTCTTTGAGCTCATTAAGCAGTAGATCAATGGTACCGTGGTATCACCTATTCTACCATAGATCGTGAATAGTTGCCTCATGATAGTTGAAACAACGCTAAATGTTTCATCCATTAACCAACAATCAGCACTGTCTAATATTTGAATATTAGGTAAACTCCCTAATAAAATAATTTGATGTTCCTCAAACTTCTTATGTGACAGCAAAAATAGATCACCTTCGACATATTTTAGAGCTTCAGGAATAGTAATTTGATTTAGTGTTGTAGGTTCCGTAAAAGCACCAGCGCGAACACGATAAATTTTCCGAATTTGAGCTTTTGCGCCAGGCAAATACACACGGCTTTGTGAACCACATGATACCAAAGTATCACGGATAATTTGGGCCGGGGTGTCTGAGGTTTCTGTTGCTTTTCGTTTCAGCTCTATATTAGCCTCATCTATAACCTTTTGTTGGGGGTCTGGCGTAAGTGAATGTTCACGAATAATTTTTTTAATTTCAAGTGTACCATTTATTATGGCGGTGATGACACGGGCTTTACAAAATGTTTGCTTTCTATCAGCACATTCCCTTCTCACTGTGGCTTTGCTCTGGCCACATTTATGAAATGTGTAGCCGTCCACATTCAACTTATTGTTGCCTTTGTTATTTTGAATTAATTGAAAAATCATTTCTAGATCTAAGAAAATATTATAATTATATTATAAAACACTATATTGTTTAAAATTAAAAGACGATACTCGTATCACCTGATTAATAAAAAGCTAAATGACAATAGTTATCTCAAGTCTTTATTTTTTATAATTTAATTTTAGAACCTTGCTGATTAAATAATAATTATTAACTAAATTAATTTTGTAATATATAGGTAAAACACGGTATTTAAAAAGATTTTGTTTTCATTGTAATTAATTAATGTTATTTTGTAAAAGTATAAGTATAAAAAAACATTTTATAATCATAAAGATTCGCAAATTATTTTGCTTTAAGTTTATTTTTTATAAATTGCTGAACAAACAGCTTCGTATGAGAAAACAGTTATGACAGTGTGGGACTAGAAGCAGCAAGAAGAATGATACAAATTCATCTATAGCTAAAAACACACCGTTTTTGTTATTTTTGTCAAAATCCATGAAAAAACCATCGAATCCATCGTTTTTGTTATTTTTTACAATCCTGGCTTGTTAAAAATAACAAAAACGATGGATTCGATGGTTTTTTCATGGATTTTGACAAAATGGATTTTGACAAAAATGGGTTTTGACAGAAATGGATTTTGTCAAAAACGATCGTGACATAATGGATTTCGTGAGTAACCCTAATATTAGCTTAGTAAATAAAACGACAAACATAGAAAAATTAAATGAAAATAGAGTAGAACCAGAAAATTATGAAGTAGGTGAAGAGATTTATGAATTAGAAAACCGTAGAAATAAGTTAGCACCTAGGTTTATGAAACATATACATAGTTGTAAGTGATAATAAAGTAACAGTAACGACGGACAAGAGAATGGTTCATAAGCAAAAGATAAAAATAAACGCAACACTTAATTTATTTTCAGGGCACTCAAACTTCAAAGTATACAGTACAGCAAAAAATACAAATTCATGACTCGAATAACAACAACGGACTTTTACCCCTAAAATTATGAAATGCAAGAATAATAACGAGTTATTCGAAATGCTTCCCATAATCAACCTAACAGAGTATGACATAAATTTAAATTTAATAACAAGAAATATTGACTACTTTCACAATCAATCAACGAAATATATTGATTTTTTACCTAAACTAAATTTATTACGGAAGAAATGTCACACATTATCAAACGACTTAGATCTAATTCGGCCGAAATACAGAAACAAACGAGGACTTATCAACGGAGTTGAAGGAATCATTAAAACAATAACTGGAAACATGAACTACGAAGACCACGTAGAAATTAACACAAAATTAAGCAGTTTACAATTAACTCAGAATGAAATTAGTAATCAAATGAAAAATCAAATCTATATTAACACACAAATGTTGAGAAGATTTAACAATATCACAAAACACATAAACAAACAACAGGAACATTTAGAGGAATACTTGAACAATTTTCATGACAATATAATCGAAAAATTAGATGTTATTGAACGAACCTTCCATATCAATCAATATTTTGAACAAATACTATTCAACATGGACATGTTGAGTGAACATTTGGATGATATATCCGAATCATTACTTTTAGCCAAAATTGGGATCATATCTAAACATATCTTACACCGAACCGAAATCAATTACGTTTCCGTTATGTTAAGAGAACAAGTGTTAATGTTTTTTCCGACGAAAACATTTAGCGTATTTCCTTGACAATTTACAACAACAATTGCATATAATAAATCCCCGCAAGAATAACATTAACCCAAAAAAAAAAATTGGGTTTAATTAAACATAATTCTAATTATTGGTTATGATACCTGCCACTAGAGCCATAATACATAGTAAATTTATATTTTATTTCGAAAGGTTGGCTTTTGTCAATTAAATCAAATTGGCTATTTTCTTGGAAAAAAAATTAACCCAAAATAATTAGAATTAAATTTTGGTCAACAAAATACGCTTATTTATGAATTCCTCGAACTCCAAGCTTACTATAACCATACTAATATAATTTTTATTATCAAAATACCAATATTTCACCCAAATTCATTTTCTTTTTACCATTTAAAAGAATTACCAATTAACAATTCCTACACTATCTGTTATATCCCAATTCAACTTTAGTACATATTAGTACATGGTGTAAACATACCCTCTAGGCATGATATAATGTAAACCTAGACGTTATCTGTCATACCAGAAAACCTGAAATATAAGTGAGTCATTATCAAGACCAACACGAATAATACACGCATTTATAATAGTGGCGACGAGGATTTGATAATAAAAAAAAAAAAAAATTGAAAACGTAAAAACAAATTAAATACAATAATAGTTACGTGTTAAGAAGTGGTTTTGAAATACATATACCTAAACCCATTTACATTTATTGGTACAAATACAGGACTAGGAAAAAAAAATATTACGCACGTGTGTGTAATTACATTCATAACCCCAAAATTTGATACGAGTAAATATTACAAAATGTCGGAGTATTCCATTTTCGAAAAATTCGAAAAAACCAAAACATTATGGTCACGTTGGGTGGAACGGTTTGAAGGTGCAATGGAAATAGTGAAACCAGAAGATAAAAAGAAAATTCATCTACTTCTGCACTATATGGGGCAAGAAACATACGATATACTTGCGGATAAACTGGCACCGGAGAAACCTAAGGACAAAACATACAGTGAGGTTATCGAAATTCTCACGAGCGTTTTCGACCCAGCACCTCTGGAGATATTGGAAAATTATCGGTTTCACATGAGAAAACAAGCGAGCGATGAAACAATGGAAGAATTTTCTATTGCTCTTCGGAAAATGGCCATAAATTGTAATTTTGGCCAATATCTCAATACGGCGTTAAGGAACCAATTCGTTTTTGGTCTAAGCAGCTCAAGAATACAAAATCGTCTGCTGGAAACGTCAAATTTGACACTGGAAAATGCTTTGACTACAGCCAAAGCAATGGAGCTTTCTGCCATAGGGGGTGCAAAAATTCAGCAGCAAAAGGAGGCGAAACAGGTCGTGGACCATTTACAAGAAAAGATGGTGACGTCAAATCAAAATCAAAATTCGAATAAAACTGATTTAAGCAGCAGTTGGAAACCAAAATACAATAAGCAGTTCGCCTGTTACCGCTGTGGAATTCAGGGGCATAGAGCAAATCAATGTGAACAAAAAAATTCGGTGTGTTAATTTTGCAACCTAAAGGGACATAAACAGTCGGCTTGTTTCAAAGCAAAGAAAGGGGGTAACCAGAAAGTACACTACATAAATGACACCAGTACCACAGATTGCATTGAAGAAATACTCAATGTTTCCACAGACTATGAGAAGCATGCAAAATTAGGCATTTACTTGAAAATAAATAATGCTATTGTGGGATTTGAAATCGATAGCGGGTCCCCAGTAACGATCATCAACAGGGACGATATGCAGAGATATTTCAAGGATGAAAAATTACAGTCTACGAATAAAAAACTAATTAGTTATTGTGGAACGGAAATTAAAGTGCTTGGTTGCTTGAGCGTACGAGTGGATGCAAGTATCGATTGTCAGGAATTAAACATGTATGTGGTGGAATCAAAGCGTGGACCATTATTAGGACGAGAGTGGTTGCATAGTTTGAGATTGGACTGGAATAAAATTTTGGGCTCCAAGGGGTCAAATCAGGCCGTTTCTTCTGTAAAGATAGAACAAAGTGCTATGAACAAAGTAGAAGAGCTAAAACAAAAATATTCCATAGTTTTTGAAAGCTCGATGGAAAAAATTAAAAATATTCAGGCACGGATTTATCTACGTGAGGGAGCTAAACCAATGTTCGTGAAAGCAAGAAAGGCACCTTATGCGCTGCTAGATTCAATAGAACGAGAATTTGATGAGTTAGAAAAAAATGGCGTAATACAGAAGGTGGATTCAGCGAGATGGGCTACACCTATTGTTCCGGTAAGAAAGCAGGGAGATAAAGTTCGACTATGCGGAGACTACAAAATCACAGTCAATCCAAGAATCATTGTCGAAGAACATTACCTACGATAGAGGAACTATTCGCATCCATGGCTGGTGGAGAGAAATTTACAAAAATCGACCTCAGTAAAGCCTACTTGCAAATGGAAGTTCATCCGGACGACCGAGAAATACTGACCTTAAGCACACATCGTGGTCTCTATCAACCCATAAGGTTGATGTATGGAATTGCATCTGGTCCAGCGAAGTGGCAGCGAGAGATCGAACAAATCTTGAAAGATATTAATGGAGTTTCAGTTTTTTTAGACGATATCAAAATTACGGCACCAAACGACGAACAACATTTGCAGCGACTCGAAGAAGTTCTATCACGCCTAAGTAGATACAATATGAGAGCAAACCTTGAAAAATGCGAATTTATGGCAGCGGAAATAGAATACTGCGGTTACAGAATCGATCGATTGGGAATACATAAAATGAAGACAAAAATCGATGCAGTTACAAATGCCGATGCCAACAAAGAAGGACGAGATACGTGCGTTCATCGGATTGGTGAATTATTACGGCAGGTTTTTTGAAAATCTCAGCACTATATTATATCCGCTTAACAATTTATTAAAAGATAAAGTGGAATTAATTTGGGGGAAAGATTGTGAAAAGGCATTTCAAGCCGTTAAGACTCAGATTCAGAAAGAGATACATCTGGTATACTACGACCCCAAATTGCCGTTGGTATTGGCAACAGATGCAAGTCCAGTGGGAGTGGGAGCAGTGTTAAGCCACATATACCCTGATGGTAGTGAGAAACCCATACAATTTGCCTCGCAAACACTGTCCTCGGTACAACAGCGATATACCCAAATTGATCGAGAGGCGTATGCCATAATTTTCGGGATTCGCAAATTTTACCAATACGTTTATGCGCGAAATTTTATTTTAATAACGGATAACAAGCCACTTACGCAGCTATTATCGCCAGAAAAAGGGTTGCCTACACTTTCAGCAACACGAATGCAGCACTACGCCATTTTTCTTCAATCATTCGATTATGAAATAAGGTATCGGAAGTCAGCTGATCACGCAAATGCAGATGCGTTGTCACGATTACCAGTGATGGAAAAAAATGAAAAAATAGAAGAGGCAGAAATAATAGAAATTAACGCCATCGAAACATTACCGTTGACTGTCAAACAATTAGAAGAGGCAACATTGAGGGATGAAGTAGTGAGTGATTTAATAAATAGATTGAAATCAGGGAAAATGGTGAAACCTGATAAAAGATTTAATATAGACCAAAATGAATTCACACTACAAAAGGGTTGTTTATTGCGAGGATTTCGCGTCTACGTTCCAATGGTTCTACGGAAAAAAGTGTTGGAAGAGTTGCATATAGCACACTTCGTAATTACTCGCATGAAATCGCTGGCAAGAAGTTGTTGTTGGTGGCCAAACCTCGACACTGATATTGAAAATGTATCAAAAAACTGTCTACAATGTCAGATGACAAGAACTAATCCGTCAAAAGTTACAACGCATGTGTGGGAAGCAGCAAAATCACCTTTCGAACGGGTACATGTAGATTTCGCCGGGCCATTTATGGGAGAGTATTTTTTTATTCTCATTGACGCATATACGAAGTGGCCGGAAGTATGCATAATTCCAAATATTACGACGGCGATTACAATCGAGAAATGCCGGGAGATATTTGCCAGATTCGGAATCCCGAAAGTATTGGTAAGTGATAACGGACCTCAATTCACGTCAGATGAGTTTCAGCAATTCATGAATATGAATGGTGTACTGCACAAATTAATTGCTCCATATCATCCTGCAACAAATGGTCAAGCAGAACGAAATGTACAAACCATAAAGAATAAATTGAAGACAATGAGGTGCAATTGGTCAGAAATAGGTAAAGAACTATGTAAAATGTTGTTAAATTATCGACGTACATCACATGCAACAACTGGAGAATCACCTTCATTTCGGATGTTCAACCGACAAATACGTTCAAGATTGGATATCATGCTACCTACAAAAAACGAAAGGAATGACAATGGAAGGACAATGCAAAAAAATGAAATAAAGATTCGGGAAATGTATGTGGGCGACCGAGTATCTGTTAGGAACTACAATAGTGATGGAAAATACAAACTGGGTACAATAATTAAAGTGTTAGGGCTATTGCACTACATAGTAAAATTGGACGACGGTCGAATATGGAAACGGCACATCGACCAAATACACCGAATCGGATTGGAAATACAACCACCAAAACCCGATACAATTCCATACCATTACGATGTGAGTGAAAATCGTAACATAATACCAGAAATCCAGAGGAGCACTAATCTCAGAGATCCAGTTCGGCCACCGGCGCAAGAAGAAGAACTACAACAACAATCTACTGAAGCATCGAGAGCTATTGAGACAGAAACCAGAATGATTTCAGAGCAATCGAGACCCAAAAGAGAAATAAAAGCAAAGACAATTTTAACTTACAACAAAAAATTTGAACAAGTTGCGAATTTTGAGGTTTCGAACATTAAACAAGGGAAAGGTGCACAAGAGTCACAACATGTGAAGGAAAATTAAGTTAAACTAGTTTTGCATTATATACAAGTTAGATTTAAATTGTTTAAATTTTATTTTATGTTAAATTGAAGTATGACATTGTATTAAATTAAATTAGAAGGGGAAGACTGTTATATCCCAATTCAACTTTAGTACATATTAGTACATGGTGTAAACATACCGTCTAGGCATGATATAATGTAAACCTAGACGTTATCTGTCATACCAAAAAACCTGAAATATAAGTGAGTCATTATCAAGACCAACACGAATAATACACGCATTTATAATACTATCCAAATTAAAACCCCGTTCCTTTTATTAAGCGAATATTTTCAACAATATGTGAAGAAACCATGCCTCACAATCGAAAAGTAAGATATTGCTAAAAAGAAACCATTCAACCGAACACAGTAAATGGATGCGTCCCAAATATCATCAATAATCAACCAGCAAATTGCACCTTAATAACCAATACAGATATCGGTGACACAATAGAAATGTTTGAACCCGAACATTTGCTTATCATATCGCAAAATGAAGTTGCTATAGAAACATTGTGTGGTACTAATATAAAACACAAATCATTGAAAGGAATATTATTAATTCATTTCAAAAACTGTTCAATTTCCATAAATGGCTTCGAATACAAAAGCAGAACTCCAATATATTGGGACACAATAGAAATGATTTCATCAATATACAACGACATTCAACATCATGAGATAGTTGAAAAACCCAACTTTCAAAAACTGAATAATTGGACATTAGAAAATTTGAAGGAAATTATTGTATTGAAACAGACCACTAATCAGTCATTTAAATCTTTAATTGTAGGATTTACTGTTCTTCTAATAATCATATTTAATATAATTTAGGAAGAATCCAATCCAGCAAGATGAACCTGTTGTACTTACTATGTGTGGTAATGGAATTGGTGCGCGATTTCCACTACCGTAAGCCAACATTTATTATTTTCGCACTTAATGTTCTATTTTTTTAGACACGCAAAATGTTTTAATTTGCACACTGTGATTGAATGAAACAATTCCGTACACTTTTGCTTTTTCAATTTATAATCTTTTATTAACACTTTCATTAACAATTTTCTTTTAATAATTAGCGACTAGTGCATTTATTTCATAGTTTTATTTAAATATTATTATTACTAACATATTAAATTATTAAATAACTTCATTTTATGTATATACACGACGCAATAACCGTACCGATTTCTCGAACCACGAACAATAACTGTGATTAATTTATTTTATGTTTTATATTTTAATTTATATTATTTTCACGAGACTGGTGTATTTGGACTGATCCAAATTTTTTGCTTACCGTAAATTGTACAAAATTTGGAAACGGTTTTGTTGTTGTTGCTCTTATGTACTCCAAATAATGATAATGCAGTGGATGTTGAAAATACACCGATGGAAACAGATATTATTTTTACTAATGTGGTGCATGACAAGTCACCACAAACCCACGAGTACAGCTACAACCAATGACACCACAAACCCAGCGACTTTATGGCCGTAACTTCACTCCTAGAGGGGAGGAGGCGCGTTATCACAACAACATCCTGCATTAAATTTCATTTAAACTAAATTATATTAAATTACTATTTTGTTCCCATCATTTATTATAAACTAATAACGTAAGCTAAATTCTTTAATGATAATTTTATTTGATACGTTAATATACGATTCTTGGAATTATAATTATAATTAATTTTTAACGTAGCACTTCTAAATAACATGTAAATCATTTTTCTTTAGATGATAAGTTAGTTTTACACGAACCTTCTAATAAAGAACAATAAAAATATACTAAATAGTTTTCTTTACCAAGTGATAACATTTAACTCACGCTCAGTAGGACGTCCATGACGACCAAAACATTCACGTAATTTACGAAATGTTGTTGTTTTTGAACGATTATTTTCATAAAAAAATTTGGACAATCAAAATGCGTTGTTGTGTTGTTATAGCGACTCCATGATTATAAATGGCATATTTTTGACTATTCATATGTCAAAGAATTTGTTAAAACAGATAACATTATAAGTACTAAAATTCATTGATTGAAAAAAGGGCCAACAGTTTTATTTGATGGCCCACCTGTATGTTAAGTTATTTAAGTGAAATATGCATGGGTAAATGTTATTCACTCTTGTCTATTTTGATTGATATTAAAAAGGCACAAATGCTAATTTCTGATAAATTGATTGTAATGAAAAACATTTACGTAATAAATCAAAACTTTGACTCAAATTTGATACATAGTGTACATTGATTGCATTGTCGACGTCATTTTTTGAATTACCTACATACATTCCTGATTGTGTGACCATTAGACAGATTCGTACAATATTTCAGAAATATAAAACAAAATCTCAACACTTAATACCATAACGTTACCCATTTCCTATAATACTAAAACAAACCAAAAATTATTGTCGCTAGTTTATTGCCTTTAGATAGCAAATTTTATCAAAATTCTTAAATAAAATCGAATATTCAAACTATTTTAATATCAATAAATTCAATAGACTCTCGATACTTTATTGTCGGTTTTTATAAAAAAAAAAAGTCAAACTAAAAAATTTAAACTGATTTTATGGACATCCATTAAACAGAAAAAGATTGATGGCAGTTCTTTGATTTTTTAAAATGTTTTCTCATTTGATTACTCCAAACAAATATCTGTATTGTATCTCATAAATAAGTGAGTAGAAGTAACATTAAAATAAAGTTAAAAAGCTTTTCAATATAAATGGATATGATAAATATATAGACAGCTCTTCTAGAAAAGAGCACTAAAAACGAAACAATTTAGTTTTTTATTTTAAAGTTGAAAGCTCAACAATATAAAAATAAAGCTAAGAGCATTCGACATTATGTATGTATGTGTAAATGGATTAAATATAGTTTATACTTTTGCTCGTCTACGTATAGCTATGTTTTAATATTGTGTTAGGTTTTATTGATAACCAGTGTTTAGAATCTAAACAACTTACTATTGTTCGCAGTCAAGAAATTCAATATCAAAGAAACTTTATCTGTACAAATAGTACTGTGACATTAAAAACTACTGTATGCTATTCAAATAGAACAGCATGCAAATGTTTTAGCACATATTTGCCGTAATAATAATAACAGATACAATTTTTATAATGTAAATGTTTTATGTTACAAATAAATGACGACAAAATAATAATAGTAATGCAGCAACAATATTAAGCTTCTTTGAAAGTTTATCATACAATTTTTTTTTTTGTATTTTAACAATACACATAGAAAAAAAAAATGCTAAAAGTTTTTTATTTAATTTTTAACTAAATTTTTTTTTTGTAAAGATTAAATTTAACTTTTTGTATTAAAACAATAAAAAAAAATGAGAAAATTTTTATTATGGATTTAAGTATTTTTATAAAAAAAAAGGGAAAGATAATAAAAAAAAATCATGTCATATTAGTTAAGTTTTTATTATAATAATAACAGCATTACAGTTTAAGCGATTTAAACAACTGAAATTGTTTAATATATAAAATAATGAATTAATAGTTTGTAATTTTCAAATTAAACAGATTTTATTTTATAGTTTTTGCATAGATACATACATACATATAGTATATGTATGTAATTATTATCGAATAAAAATTGGAAAAGTTTGGAACATTAATTAAAAAATTATTATGTATCCCAATATGAAAAGATTACGAAGCTACGGGTACAAATACACGGATGTATGTAGTCCGTTATAATAATGAGATCATTTTCCATTGTGTTGAACAGATTGTTTTACACAAGTTTTCGTTTCGTGCTCTGTGCTTGTATAATCTTTAGAACTTTAATGTTACTTTCGTGATATGGTACGTGATTTTTATAATCGTTTAAAATTTATGCTACACAATAGAAAAATTGTAAAGAATCAAGTTTTAAGGAGGTTGGATTTTTTTTTTAATGTAGAATACATTTTTGTTTTGTTTATTAATATTTGAGAAGTTTTTGTGGACAATCTTTTGCGGTTCAACTATTTCGTGTAGGCACCTTAAATAGTCCAGTGTTTGGCAGTTGTTTGCTCAGAATTCTTACGGACAAAATCGATTGACGTGAAATTTGGGCAGTAAGTAGGGAATGGCTCAAGGAACAAAAGTTATATGGTGTCGACCCCTTCTAGTGGGTGGAAATTAGTATACTAAAAATAACCTCAAAAATCGATATAGGGATGAAATCTAAGACATTAATGATCCATGATGTTTTTTCGATAAATCAATATTTTTCCAGTTATTCGCAATTGAAAATGTTGATTTTTTGTCTAAAAAAATGCTTGTTTTAGAGTGCTTTTTCACGAATAACTCGAAAACCTTACGTTTCATCAATCAAAGTTTGTAAAACAATTGGATTGCTTTTTCTTTTATTTCTGTAAATGCACCACGAACCGAGTTGTGGCTCGTTGAAAATCACTGTTTGAAATCAAATAATGGAAAAATGACGAATTTTTGAAGGAAAACTTCTTACATCTGTTTGAAAGTCCTTGAAAAGACCTTTAAAATGAGTAAAATGAATAATTTAGTTGAAGTCGTTAGCGTAAAAACTTACTGAGTTATAATACAAATAAACTGGTTGTCTTGTTTTTTCGGAGAAAAAATCATCAATGAAACCAATGGCGTAATCGTAAGAATTGAAATTAAGGAACAAGTAAAAAATTGCCTACAGCGGAAATAATGGGGAACAGTGCCAATGGTTCAAATCTTTAATAAATTTATCTAATTTGGTTTGTTTCTTTGGTTTAGTAAATTTTTGAGTTTTTGCACAAAACACAAAAGTATAAGAAGAATTAAACCAAAATAAAATTATAAGCCGGCGCGAAGCTAGCGCCACTCTTTGAATATTATTTTCTGGTACTAACATTAGGTGTCTAGTAAGGGAAACAAATTCATTTATCTATGATATGAAATTTTATATTTTAAATGGAATATACGAGTATATTCCCTTCACTGTAAAGCATATTCTCAATCTCTCATTTATTTTTCATTCGTTTTGACTTCGTTTTTGTATTTTCGTAATTATTGTGGTTTTCCTGTTGCAACAAAAAACAGATTCGGAGTCAAATCTGAGTTGAAAAATGACAGTTTTTTGACGTTTTAACTGGAACAGCCAAAAATCCGGATTCTGCGATTTTTTTGTTTTTTATATGGTTGTGTGAATATACGTATTTATTGTCAAATTCTATTTTTATAATTAGATTGTTAATACTGATGAATTTTTCCGTAAATGAATAAATAATTTATTGTAATCATGTTATTTGTTAATTATTTTACTGCTTTTTAAATATTTTTTTCCGCATATTTATTTTGATGTTTAAATGACGTTTCGATTACATTTAAATGTAATCGTGTTAGTAATCGCTCCGAAAAATTTTACCAAGCGACGAATGACAGCTGCTGTCACTTGAGTTTCGCTCCGAATCTGTTTTTTGTTGCAACAGGAAAACGACATATTATGTATGTATATAACATAGTTATACATACATAGTTATAGCTTAGCGATTAGCCACATTTGGTATGGAAGTTCTCCATAGTTTTGTTTATGTTTATTTTTTTACATACAGATCGATAGTATGCACAAATACATAATATAATATATGTAGGTGTGTACTTTTAAATAGATTTTTTCAGTCTAAACTTGTATTATAGCGTAACACAATCCTCTGAAATTAAAAATAAATCTAATAAGAATTTTTTAGGAGTATTTTTATTTTAAATAACTTAAATTATCTAAGATTTTTATTTCAATACAATTTAAAAATGAAAGTTTAAAAAACCATCAAATGTTGATTTTCAAAACGAATGAAAAATAAAAACATTTATTTTAGAAATTTATGCAAAATGCATTTTGTGAAGTAAAATTCAAATCATCACTCAATTAGAAGTAAAAAAAGCAGCTTAAATTGTATGTGATTTACGGTATTCCTAAATTAAAAAACGGTTTCAA